>CM054138.1:72900613-72937146 GCA_028751875.1 Rapana venosa
CTTGCCAGGAGACACAGGCAAGGAAGACGGGCACAGTGCACACGTAAACATATCCGGAGTCAGGCCTGTTTCTTCACTCTTCACTCTCCCCTCAACATTGTAACACAGGCTAGGAACAGTTGGCATAAACAGGTTTGAGGGAGACAGTTCACGTGCTTGCTTTTCATATTTGTGTGGAATATTTCTGCCTTTTGTCTGTCACCATTGTGTGTGGAAATAAAAAAAACTTTTCTATACCTAGCCTTGCTAGTGTGTGTGACTCAGGGGACTGAACCAAAGTTGTTGGTGTCAATCTCTGGATTGAACCAAAGTTGTTGGTGTCAATCTCTGGATGACTACTGCTCCTACCATCAATTTAAAAGGAAGACAGAACATTTCCCGCAGCAGAGTATTCAACATGCTCTGTAAAGTTGATGGAAGTCCCTACGCAAGCATCTTGAACAAATTGTAATGAATAATTTGAGGTATTTGTTAACTAGCTGGGAGTGTTGCGTCTTGCTGGCTGCCAGGCAAGGAAAGCTATGGGAGGGAGGGAGGGAGGGAGAGAGAGAGAGAGAGAGAGAGAGAGAGAGAGAGAGGAGAGAGAGAGAGAGAGAGAGAGAGAGAGATACCCATACTTGGCATGTTGGTGAAACAGACTGACCATCATTGAAGCAACCCACCCGACATTACAGGGCCCATGGTATGGTTGGTTTGACTTTGCAGTGTGCTGACATTGACAAAACTTGCTCTAAACTTCAGGATGACAAAGTCAGACATGTCCCAAACTTAAAAACGCTACACCCTGTTGCCCCCCCCCCCCCCCCCCACCTTTTTATTTTATTTACTTGAGCACATGGGCCATTTAGCAGGATCAGACAGCAGTGTTGACAGCCTGATTGACAAATAGCCCGTTTTTGCTTCAGTCCATTCCTCTTTCTGCTGCTATCCATCACTCACCACCTTCTCTCTTATTGTCTGGCCATATTTCAAGCACACGTGTCTGAAATCTTTCAGGAATGCAAAGTCTGGTGATTGCAACTCACGCCAATCCCATCACTACTATGGCTTCTACTGATATGATGTGATAATTATCAGTGCTGGCAAAGTAGGAGGGATATAAAAAATTTTTTTTACAAAACAAGCAAACAAATGGCTTGGCTCTCCAAATGACTTTATGATATTGCAATCTGGAAGAGGGAAATTAAAGAGGTGACATGTTAGCTTCCCTCTACCAAGCAAAACATCTTGAGGTTAAACACCTTCAAGCTGCAAGTCAGAAGACATTATACTTTGGTGTCACCAAGAGACAGAGTGAGGAATCAAATCGACTACATAATGATTGATAGGAAATGGAAATTGGCAGTTTTAAATTCAAAGACCTTGCCAGGCACTGACTGTGACACAGACCATACACATGTTTGGAAAAAAATAAGATTTAAAACTAGGAAAATTACGAAAAATATCGGCCTACCATCGCTATCATCGGCACTGAAAAGCTTAAATATCTATACTTAGCCTCGTGTTTCCAATCATTGAAACAAGCAACCGTTTTTCACAGTTACTAGAGCTATGGACAGAGGATGTTGAGTTACCAACAAAATTTTGACAGATATGTACTGATGCAGCAGAACAGTAGAAAAACTAGGAAGGAAATAAAGCGAAAGAAGCCAAAACCATTTATTAGGCATAGGGATTAGGTGTGTGTGTGTGTGTGTGTGTGTGTGTGTGTGTGCGCGCGCGCGCGCGTGGTGTGTGTGTGTGTGTGTGTGTATGATGAAGGGGACAGTGATAGTAGCAAACTACTTCTATGTAGGAGCCAAAGTCCGACAGATTTTTAAAAGCCCTGTGACTGGTATGGGATTTGATTTGAAGTGATAACCACTGTGTCATGGCAGCTGATTTTCTTTCTTAATTCTTTTGTCTGCTGTTGGAAGTGTTTAGAGCTTTTATTTGATACGTTAGATGCTATTACTGTTACTGCCACGAGGATAACAACTACTGCTACTACCACTGCTGCTGCTGCTGCTACTACTACTACTATTACTACTACTACTACTACTACTAGTAGTAGTAATAGTAATAATAATAATGAATGGAATTTATATAGGGCTATATCTTGAAGGAAAAAAAACAAATCAAAGGGCTTACATTCAATCTACTCTTTGGCATGCAACCAGTTACAATTAATAGCTTTTACAAATTAAAATGAACATGCACACAAAGACACAAACACACACACACACACACACACACACACACACACCACACACACACACACACACACACACACACACACACACACACACACACACACACACACACACACACACAACCGTTGTACATTTTGGTAGGGTGAGGGATTTCAGCTGTTGAGGGCAGGGACAGATATGAGGTGAAACAAGATGGGAGAATCTTAAGTTTGAAATAAATGTGTCTTGAGGCTGGGTTTGAAAGTGTCATAAGTAAGCTTTTGGAAAAATGAGAGAAGGAGATCATTCCAGATCAATGGACCAGAAATAGAGAAAGAGAAACAGCCATCAGTGGATTGGTTGAATCTAGGTATTTGTAAGTGTAAGGTATGTGCAGCAGAGTAGAAGGAAGATACAGGTGAAGATATTCACAGAGGCAGGAGGGTGCTGTTTTGTGGAGACACTTGTAACAGAGGGTACTGATCTTATAGTTTAATCTCTGTGGCACGGGCATCCAGTGGAGAGATGCGAGAGAGGAGTAATGTGCTCAGATTTTTTCTTTCTGAGGAGTACTTAGAGTTTTGTATACATTAAAGGGAGTGGATAGATGATTCTGGTAGACCAGCCAGAAGAGAATTGCAGTAGTCCAGACATGAGAGAATAAGAGATGTGAGAAGTTTGGATGTTGCATCAGTGGACAGGTACTTTCGAATTGCACTAAAATGTCATAATTAATAGTAGCACGACTCACAGGTCCGGGGTAATAAATTTTTGCATAGAGAGTGTGTGTTGTTGATAATGACCCCTAGATACTTCACAGCAGTTGGATAGAGGGACTGATGTATTGCTGAGTTCTTTTGAAGCCGTTGTGATGAAAAAGTTTCTGTTTTGTCCCTACAAGCATGGCTTCGGTTTTATCTGCATTTAGCTGTAGCTTGTTCTGTATAATCCAATTTTACATATCTTGAAGGCAGTAGGACATATTGGTCAATCGAGAAGGCAGATTTTCAGGAGTATCACTGCTAAAAGAGTCATCAGCATAAGAATCATGGTTGATCTGATGACATGGTTTATTAAATGTGACAGTCATCATCATCATCAACCATTACACCCAGTGGTGTGTAGGGCACCAACAAAGCGCTTCCACCCCTGCCTATCCTGGGCCAACCTAGTCACTGATCCCCAAGAGTGCTGCATGGCCTTCATCTCACTTCCTAGAGTCCTCATCCACGTTGCGTTTGGTCTTCCTTTCTTTCTCCTTCCTTCTGGGGTCCAGTGCAATGCTGTTTTTGTGATTGACTGTGGGTCTCTTCGGAGGATGTGCCCAATCCACTTCCACCGTCGTCTGGTGATGATGGTTCCCATGTCTTCCTGCCTGCATCTCCGTAGTAGGTCTTCATTGGAGATCTTCTCTGGCCAAAAATCCGGAGAATTCTTCGGAGGCATATGGTGTGAAAGGATCGAAGTTTGGTAAGATCCGCTTCCGTCATCCTCCAGCACTCAGAACCGTACAGGAGCGTAGACACAACACAGCTCTGGTATAGCTTCAGCTTGGTGTTGATGCTGTACTGAGATGATCTCCAGATATTGTTCATCTCCCTAAACACACTCCTGGCCTTGCCCAGTCTGTTGTGGATGTCTTCTTTTGTGCCGCCCTTTGGTTTGATGCTGCTGCCAAGGTATGTGAACTTGTCTGTCTGGCGCAGGTCAGTTCCATTCACTTTCCCAGGGGCGGGTGTGTTCACATTGAGCGACATTGTCTCTGTTTTCTTGGTGCTAATACGAAGCCCCACTTGCTGTCCGAATGTTTGGAGTTTGCTGGTCTTCTCCTGGATATTTTGGTGTGTGTGTGTGACAGCAGTGCCAGGTCATCCGCAAAGTCAAGGTCGTCTAGTGTTGAGAACAGGCTCCAGTGAATCCCTTTTGGGGTGTCTTCTGTCGTCTTCCTCATCACCCAATCAATGGCCAGATTGAAGAGAACTGCCGACATCACACATCCTTGTCTTACTCCAGTCTTGACTTCGAAGACAGTGTTGCTATGGCCCATAGAGCATCTGAAGTTGTCGTAGAAGCTCTTGATAAGGTGTACCAGTTTCGATGGGATGCCATAGTGTCGAAGGATACTCCAAAGGCTGTCTCTGTGTATGCTGTCAAATGCCTTTTTGAAGTCCACAAAATTCACATTCAGTTGTCTTTGCCACTCTGTGCACTGTTCGATGATGTTTCTGAGCGTGAATATCTGCTCTATACATCCTCATTGCTTCCTGAACCCTGCTTGTTCCTTCCTCAGTGCATCGTTCACAGCATCTGATATTCTTCTGATGATGACCATGGCCAGTATCTTGCTCGGCACAGACAAAAGAGTGATTCCCCTCCAGTTGTTGCAGTCGCTCAGGGTTCCTTTCTTGAGGATTTTGACTATCACTCCCTTGGTCTAATCGTCAGGTACTTTCTCGTTCTTCCATGCAGCTGTGAACAGTGGTTGCAGTATGTCAGCTGCTAGTTCAGAATCTGCCTTGAACAGTTCGGCACCAAGGTTGTCCTGGCCTGGTGACTTGCCGTTCTTGAGGGTCTTGATGGCAGCCACTATCTCTTCCTTTGTTGGGGGGTTGACATCAATGTCTAAGTCTTTTGTAGCTTCTGGGATGTCGGCTGTCTCGTCAGGTGGTGGTCGGTTGAGAACTTCCTGGAAGTGTTCAGCCCATCTTTCTTCTTGCTCTTTCTCTGTTGTCAACAGTTTCCCTTGTCTGTCCCAGATTGGTCCCCCAGTGCTCCTCTTAAATTTGTTGCATACTTTCTTGGTGATCTTGTAGACTCTCCCTTGCTCTCCTTGGGCCACCGCCTCTTCTGCCTCAGCTGCCAGCTGGTCCATGGCTTCTCTCTTGTCATGGCGTGCGAGTCTCTTCGTTTTCCTGTGTGCCTTTCTGTACAACTCTTCCTGCCTCTCTCGTAGCCGTGGAGACTTTACTTGCAGTAGTCTCTTCTTGATCCCTCTCCTTTCTTTGATGGCATCGAGGGTCTCTTGTTGGATCCAGTCATTGTTGGTCTTCTTCTTTTGATGACCGATGTTCTCCTTGCTGCTCTCAGTGTACAGTTTACAGATCTGCTTCCATGTCGCATCTATGTCATGCTGTTGTGGAATCTGTTCCTCAGATTGTTGATGAATGCAGACTTCACGTTGGTGTCTCTCAGTCGCTGGGCATCAAATTGGGCTTGAGTGGTTGGTCTTGTGTTCTTCTTCAGTTTCATCTGGATGTGTGCGGTCACCAGGTGATGATCGCTCCTGACATCTGCACTTCGCTTGGTTCTCACATCCAGAAGAGATCGTCTCCATATACCATTGAAATGTGACAGTGGAGCAGTGTAAAGAGTGAAAAGACCAGGGCCAAGAACTGATCCCCGTGAGACTCCACATTCCAATTTGGCAGGTATTGATTGAATCTTGTTTACAGCAATTGTGTGGAAGCAGTCTGAAAGGTATGAACTGAACCAGGTGAGGGCTGTGCCTTTGACGCCAAACGGTTTTTGGACACGGGAGAAAAGAATTGAGTGATCTATAGTGTCAAAGGCTGCAGAAAAGTAGAGAAAAGTGAAAAGGGAGATTTTCCCCGAGTCAGAAGCATGTAGAAGCGTGTTTAAGGTCTGGACTAGGGTGTTTTCGGTGCTGTGGTTGACACGATAGGCAGACTGAAATGGGGAAGGAGACTATTGGAATGAAGATGGCTGGCTATTGAGTTGTTTCAGAACAACTTTTTCAAGGACTTTAGAGATAAAAAAAGTAGGTTAGATACAGGTCTATAATTTTTCAGAGTGTTAGGGTTGAAGTCGTGCTTTTTTTTTAGTTGAGGTGTCACTATTGCAGTTTTGAGAGCTGGTGGAAAAATTCAGGAAAGAAGTGATAAGTTTTCTGTTTTTGTGATAGTATGTATAAACTGTGGAAGGCACTGAGTGAAAAGAGAAGCAGGTACAGGATCAAGATCACATAATTTTATTCTGATTTCCTTCAGAATTGTTGCGATTTCTTTCTCGCTTTTTGGATGGGGAAACGGAGAGGAATGCTAGTGAAGTGGGGATCAGGAGGCGCAAGCTGGAAAGAAGTGTGATCCAGTCTGGAGCGAATGTTGGTACTACTACTACTACTACTACTACTACTACTACTACTACTACTACTACTACTACTACTACTACTACTACTACTACTACTACTTCTTCTTCTACTTCTACTTCTACTACTACGAATGTTGCTACTGCTGCTGCTGCTGCGTGCATGCGTGCGTGCGTGCATGCGTGCGTGTGTGTTTGTGTGTGTGTGTTTGCCTGTGAGTGTAGGGTGTGCAAAATGTTGCTATGGACAGTTCACTCATTGCTGTTGATATCTTTTACTGTGCACTGGATGCATAATAACACATGGCTTTAGTTTAAGGTCTCATTTGAAAGACCAGCACCCATATCACTTGCAATGGATGTGTGTGTGTGTGTGTGTGTGTGTGTGTGTGTGTGTGTGTGTGTGTGTGTGTGTGTGTGTGTGTGTGTGTGTGTGTGTGTGTGTGTGTGTGTGTGTGAAACAGACCAAAGAATCTGAACCACATGTTTCTTGTTTGCGTGGTCACTGCCATACCCCCAGACCACCAAAACACCCTTTGTTATTAATCGCATATCAATGTCCATAACAATATAGATTTGGGGCATCTCCACATTGTGATGACGTCAAAATCATCTGGCTATTTCACACTGGGAGGAAACATCAGTGTTCACAGCCCCCAGTATTTGAAAAAGAATATGTCTGTTCCTTCTGCAGCTATGGTTCTTGTCAGTATGCTGCAGACTGTGCCAAATCAGTTGCATGCCACTCTGCACCGTTATCACATGACGTATGATGAAGAAAGTGGTCGTTATGTAGAAATCAAAAGTGCCGTGTGGAAACCAAGTCGCATATCAGACTTTCTACACACCTTTCAGGCCACTAAGCTGACCCTGTCACTCTACAGACGATATTGTTCCAAGTCAGACTGCTTTAAAGTGTTCTTTTCCTTTGTTCACCCAAGTAAGATGCCTCATAAGTTACCCAGTGATATGTGGAACTGCTCATCGTGTTACTACTCCAGCATCTTTCCCCATGTGAACTGTAACCATAAGCAGGAGTGTGAAGATGGACGGGATGAAACAGAATATTGTCCCTTCAGCAGCCCTGAATGCCAAGGACAGGTGGCACTCTGCAACCATTGCTATCACTTTGTCCAGGACCCAGAACTGTTTGGTCAAGGACAGAAAGATGTGTTTGAAGTAGGCAGTAGATATTGCAACGTATTGGGTGCGACTTTTAGTTTCCCAAAGTGCACTTCTGACTGGTATGACAGTCTCACAAAAGAATCGAAGATACACCCTGGAAGACTTTTCAACATCTGGACGGGTTTTTATAGCAATAATATGTCATTGCCTTCTATGTATAGACAAATACCAATGCATAACAAAACTGTCATTTATCATTCTTTTAGTACGTATAATCAACAGTTACATAATGGGGAAACAAAATGTCATATCTTTATAAGAAATAATCTAACTGAAAGGGACTGCTCTGACATATTTCGTCTGACACCACAGCATGGACTGTCTTGTGAGTTCAGAGAGAACGAGACTGCAAAGAGCTCTCCTCATGTACAGGCTGTGTCTTTCACCAGCAGGAACTTTCCATTTTCTCCAGAACAACATTCTATGACAGTGTGTGAAGGAGGTCATGTCACACACACATTCTTCTTGTGTGGCTCTAACCAGTATAAAGCCTGTACTCAGGAGCAGGTGTCAACATGCAAAATCTCTGATAAAATGTCACTGTACACTAAACTTTATTGGGTAAAACATCGCACCTCTGTTTTCCCCACATTTACATGCAGAAATGGATTGATACTGTCGTACACAGTAGTGTGTGACTTTATGATGGATTGTCAGGACCACAGTGATGAAGCTGTCTGTAGATACCCAACGTGTCTTAAATCATTTACCTGCAGGAACAGTCAGTGTCTTTCTTTTGATAATGTCTGCGACCAAATAACCCATTGTTATGATGAATCTGACGAAACAAATTGTGACTCATTGGCTTTTATTCGTATATCTGAACAGTATGTTCTGTTCCCAGCTGTGATCAATTTTGATTCTGTGAGACGGTTCACATCAGTCCCCCTCCATTCTAATGACTCCTGTCCTGACAGCCATTACCGTTGTCCTGGTGACTTCAATGACTGTCTGCCTGTCTACACACGCTGCAATGGCATGTTTGACTGTCTCGACCACCAGGATGAAGAGGGATGCAAGGATCTGACCTGTCCAGGGTTTTTCAGGTGCAGGATGTCCACAATCTGTGTTCACAATAACCAGCTGTGTGATGGATGGCCTCACTGTCCACTGCGTGATGATGAGTTACTGTGTAATGTCATCTGTCCTGTAGGCTGTCTATGTCAGGGTCACACATTTCTGTGTTTTCAGCCTTTCTCTGCCGCCGTATTCCCTCAGCTCCGGTATCTGGATGCCACAGGTTCTGGTATGACACTGTCAGATGTCAATCATCATGCCTATCTTTTTCATTTGATTCTGGCCAAGTGTTCATTAACTCTCTTGCCTTATTTAGATTTGTCTAATTTAATGGCTTTGGATCTCAGTCATAATCAAATCAAACACTTCAATGTGACTTCAGTGCTTGGCTTACAAAATCTGTGTACCTTTTCTTTGTCTAACAACCCTCTGTCATCAATTCACTTTGATGATTCTGCTGGCCTAGAACAAAGAACACTTGCTACAATAGATCTGTCATATACACTGTTGACACAGCTGGAGACACGCCTTTTCTCTCCATTCCTAAAACTGCATACACTAAATCTCACTTGGACTTCCATTCACACTATCAGTCCTGATGGATTCCAGTTCATGCAACATTTGACAGAACTTCACATGGATGGAAGTCCAATCAAATCATTTCCACCTGACCTATTCAAAGATCTTCATCATCTACGCTTTATAGCCACTGAAAATTTTAAACTGTGCTGCACTGCATTACTTCCTAATTATTTTCATGAACCATCTTGTCATGCTCCCAGAAGTGCACTGTCATCCTGCAAGGATTTACTGCAGTCATGGACATACCGTGGCTTTCTGTGGCTGATAGCCTGTTTGTCAATGACTGGTAATGTCTTCTGTTTCTGTGCACGTTTCTTTGCAAGCAAGAGATCTTTGAGCAGCTTCAATGTGTTTGTTATAAACCTTACAATGGGCGATTTTTGGATGGGAGTGTATATTGCCATCATTGGAATTGCTGATGAGAAGTATCGTGGCATATACCTTCATTATGATGACTCGTGGAAAAACAGTGTGGTGTGTAAACTGGCTGGTGTTTTGTCTTTGTTGTCCAGTGAGGTGTCAGCTCTGATTATCTGGATCATTACATTGGACCGTTTTGTGGTTCTCCATTTTCCATTCAGCACATTGCGATTTAACAGAGCATCAGCTATAGTAACTTGTGTAGTGATTTGGTTGGTGGGTTGGGTTATTGCCCTTGTACCTTTGCTTCCTGTGATATCACACTGGAAATTTTATAGTCAGACCGGAATCTGTATTCCTCTTCCAGTTACAACTCAGCAGTTTAAAGGAAGGTGGTATTCGTTTTCTGTTCTTATTGTTTTCAATTTTCTGTTGTTTGTATTTATTTCTTTTGGACAGGTCCTCATTTATTGGTCTATACAAAGCAGCGCTTTGAAAAGCAACACAACCAAAGTGTCACAGGACATGGCCATAGCCCGTCGACTAATCACTATTACAATCACAGATTTCTTGTGCTGGTTTCCTATTGGAGTGTGTGGACTGTTGGCTGTGGCTGGTACCCCAATTCCAGGTGAAGTGAATGTTGCCCTGGCAATTTTTGTCTTACCCCTGAACTCTGCTATAAACCCTTTCATGTATACATTCAACACCTTAGCAGATAAGCGTCAAAAGTCAAATGAAACTCATCTTTTAAGATGGCTAGAATGTCATGCAGATACCATTGTCATTTAATAGGCTATGCCACACACTGGTCTGTTGCATACCTGCATGGTAACCTCTTTGTATGTCTGAACTGGAAACAGCAATGTACAGCACTTAAAAACCATGGATTGTTGTGGGGTCTCAGGTACCAGAAAGCAGAGTAGCTGGTAGCAATTGTTGTGTTCTTTGTTCGTTTCATAGACATCTCAGTCTCTGCAATGATAGCTACAGTATGCTGCAGGTCCTCCAATTTGTGAGAGTTTCTTGGCCACTGGGGTCGGGTCAGGCCAGTTCTTTTGGGGTGCCTTTGTAGCAGGCAGGATAGCAGCACATGTTTTGTTGTCAGACTCTCAATCTCACAAGGAATTGTTATAGTTCATTGACTGTTGACGGTGTTGGTACATAGCATGTTCTTTTTTCCATGCACTCTTTAATCAGTATGGAAGTACACCATTAGCATCATACATTAGGCTTGTCAGGATTGAAAATATGTCCTTTGTCTCTGTCTTGCTGCTGCCTTGATCAACTGCAGGTCGAGGTCACAATCACTGTTGTTTGTGCCATAGACTATTGCAAAACAAGTAATATCATATGTTCCTTAACACTGTTCTAAGATATCAGCCATTTTATGCGTGAAAATATGTAGAAAAACACTGAGCCCTACAAGAAGCCATTTGAAGCAAAGCGGCCACATGAGCTGTTGAATGCTGTCCATTTCCTTTATGACATAAGCAGCCTGAGAGACCAGTAAACACACTTTGCATCAAGTTTGCTGAAGACACTTGTGGAAATGGGGGTTTTCTTTGATTTCTTCAACTGTTAGCAGCTTGTGGTATGTTTTCTTGATATTGTTGTTGAAGTCTTAGGGTCTATGCATACTTTCAGACCTCCACTATACTTTCTTCTGAAGGTAAATGAGTAGACCCAGGCAGTAGCATCTGTAACTGTGTGATAACTATGTGTGTGTAAAACTATGATGGCTACATAAGGAGTTGAAGTTTATAATTTCTACATTGAAATATGCTCAGCTGACTCCTCTCTCTGTTGCAAAATGGGTTCAACTCTACATCAAAGATGGAAACTCTGAAAGTTCACTACAGTTCATGTAGTTCTGTGATACTGTTAGGGAAATGGTGATAACCTCTGTCAGTGTTAGCACTATATCATCAAAATACTTTCTCAGCAATGAGACATGCATATGATCTAGGGATGGACAACTAAAACCATTTCCTTGAACAAAAATGTGATAAAGCTAAGAAGCAAGTATAAAGGCAGGGTAGGGAAAGTGGGGAAGATATATAGCAACCAGGTAACAGAAGACTCAGGAGAAGACAACCTGAAAGTCAGTCTATCTTATTTGGTTCTCAGCATCACACTGGTTGTGCAGGGATGAATGGCACTAACTGCTGCCACCACCTCTTATATATACACACTGCGCAGACCACGAAGTACCATGAAGCTGCAACTGAATAGGTGGGTTTGGACCAAAATGAAGGATATTTTGTGTTTTCTTATGCAGCTTCAGTGGTGATTATCTTTGGTGCCCGCATAACAAAGCTAGACATATTATACATCAAAATAAACTAGAAAATACAAGCATTAAGTTGTATGTGTGTTTGTGCGAGCATGCAAGCAGGTGTGCACACATGTGCACACTGTGTGTGTGTGTGCGTGAGAGTGTCAACAATTGATAACACACTATCTGTATTGAATTGTTTGCATTTGTAACCCTTTAAGAACATAGGAAAAGTGGATTTAAACACATACACACACATCTAAACTGATAAAAGCACAATAAAAAATAATGCATGTTCATTGTGTAAAGAGATTACTTTTATTCTTTCTTTAAAAACACCAGTATGCTCATTAAAAGTTACATGGTCAAAGGTATGAACACCAGACTGAACTGCACTTCTGGTCAACCAAGGGTCAGCGACATTTGTCCAGGTGTGGAGCATCTAATGACCCAAAACAACACTAACATCACCATCCTACACGTCAGTGTTCCAGACTGTCAAGTGGAGTACTTTTTTCCAGACTACACAGCACAGCAAGGTGTGGTATATGGAGTGTGCAATGATTCCAGCAGTTTCTGTAAAGTGCACTTGCAGGTGAAGCCAGGGATGTATGCACGTGTCCGACTCCAAAGACTTGCCCTCTGGTGTGATTCCAGCTACTGGGGGTTACATATGCCTCGAACTTTTCTTTCCTGCTCGGGCTACTTTGAGGAGGAGTTCTGGATTTCAAATGACCATTCCGTATTTATATTGCACAAGAACAATCCTTTGGTCAAGGTTGATATTGAAGCAACTGAACATTATGGTTCAATGATAAAACATACCTGTAAGTATCCTAGAGTATTTGAAAGAAGTGTACCAACTGTTCAGTTTCAAACACATTTTAGGGAAGAAGTACAAATGCCCCTTGGGAGTGTCCTCCTAGTCAGTGTTCAGCAGTCTACTTTTCCAAATGACTGCTCTAAAAACTGGCAGTTAACGTTGTTATACAGAAAACCAAACTCATCTCTTCTGGCTGTTGAAAGTGCTTGCATGAACAGTTTATCACCAGCATTTATAGTGAACACATCACATCTTCAAATTGCGTTCCGATTTACTATGTATCAACAGTTTCTAAAACTTTATTTGGCTGGCCTTTCTGTGAATGCTCAGCCACACAAACTGCCCAATGGTCTGTTCAACTGCTCAGTGGGACACTATTTTGAATTTGGTCATCATCTGGACTGCAATCTGAAGGCAGAGTGTGAAAATGGACTTGATGAGACAGAACACTGTTCTTTCAGTAGCCCTGGATGTCAGGGGCTAGTGGCTTCATGGAACAAATGTTTCAAGCTGATGGTAGAAAACTACATGGTTTCTCTGACGACCTGGTCATACAAGTCTAAAGCATTTGGGGGAAGACTAGCTTCAATAAAAACGAGGAGAGAAGCACGAGACAGTCTCCACATTTTCAGCAAGTTTCATTCCTTAAGATTGATTCTTGGGTATATATTGGGTTGGGACAACACACCATACATGTACAGCAAGTTTCGTAAATGGTCTGATAATGTTATGATCTACTATATGACCCAGGCTAAACATGAATTTCACCCTTTTCCTTCACAGGCTGTGCATACAGCAATATTTCGTCCACTGTCTGAGTTTACACATAAAGTGAAGGTCGGTAAAAGTATGGAAAAACTTGCATTATTTGAGATAGACATACCTACAGGGGTATGGGCCTGTCACAGATCATATTCACCCATTTTGATCGATATCAGGCAGCCTCAACAGAAACACACCAGCGTTTATTTCTGTGTACACACAAGCACTACATGCATACATTCCTATTGTGTGATCCTAAAGCTCAGTGCAGAAATGAAAAACAAGTTTTGTGCCCCTTTCTTGACACTGGTTCTGCAAGAAATAGTACTTTACAGAGGATAATGATGGCTACTGGTGGTAGATTAGCATTTATGTACGCCATGTTCAGATGTAAGGATGAAGAAAGCACAGTGCAGTACACCCTTGTGTGTGATTTCCATCAAGACTGTCTTGATAACAGTGACGAATCCTTCTGTGACCATCCTGTGCATGCTGGTTTTCAATGTTCTAATGGTCAGTATGTCATGCGTAGTCAACGATGCAATGAGTTCTCAGACTGTGTGGATGACTCTGATGAGAAAGGCTGTTATGAAGAAGATTGGTTAGGTCAATGTCTATATTGTACTGTGATAAGTGATGAGAAGAACAAACCACCATTTTATATCAGCCTTGATGGCAATGGTTATTTTACGCCCTATGCAATCACAAGCAGTGAAACATGTCCTGACAGTCATTACCTCTGTTCATCTGAACCTGTCCACTGCCTTCCTATCTACACTCGATGCAATGGATTTTCTGACTGCACTTACAAAGAAGATGAACAACACTGTGACAGTGTGACGTGTCCTGGCTTGTACCAGTGTCGAGATTCTACAGTGTGTGTGCATGGAGATAATCTGTGTGATGGCTGGGGTCAGTGTCCACAGCGGGATGATGAACTGATGTGTGACATGATCACCTGTCCTCAAGGTTGTCAGTGTGAAGGTCACTCCTTCCTGTGTAAGGGTCCTTTTCCTGCTGAAGCCTTTCCTCTTCTGCGCTACTTGGATGGCACAGATTCAAGAATGGCGCTGACTGACTTAACCAAAAATATCTATCTTGTTTACCTTTCTTTGTCGTATTGTTCTATTGCGAATATTTCACCCGTGAAACTGCCAAACTTACAGTATATCAATATTGCCAACAATAACATAGCGTCTGCCAACATGACTGTTTTTTTGCAGCTTCCCAGTTTAGAACAACTTCATTTCAGAAACAACCCCCTCAGCCACTTAATAAATGACAATCTGAAAGAGGTACACTATGGCTTGATGAACATTGACTTATCAAAAACCTTTTTAAAAATACTTAGTGATGAATTGTTAATACATGTACCTTATGTAGAATACTTAAATTTGTCCTTCTCTCATATTGAGACTATTGGAAGTAGAGGCTTCAGAAACTATCAGGGTTTGACTAAATTGGACATGGATGGAATTCCAATCATTAGTTTTCCATTCAATTTATTCACAGGGTTAAATCATTTGAAAGAAATACTATCATCAAATTATAGAATCTGCTGCCACAACATACTTCCCAAACACTCAGAGACAGTCAAATGTACAGGGCCCTATGTTGCATTTCCTTCGTGTACAATGCTAATACCTAGCCACGTGTACAGGACTTTCTTCTGGCTGCTTAGCACGCTTGCCGTTTTAGGAAATATGGCCTGCTTCAGTGTTACATTTGTAATAAAACAGGTGTTTGGACAGAACTACTTGATTTTACTTGCTCATTTACATACTGCTAATCTCTGTATGGGAGGACATGTCTGTATTACTTTAGTGGCAGATCACATATTATTTGAAGGTCACTACATTCAACATGAAAAGATGTGGATCAACAGTGTTGCCTGTAAGATCTCTGGTTTTCTGTCTGTTCTGTCCAGTGAAGTGTCAGTTCTGATCATGTGGTTCATGGTGTTTGAGCATGTCATCCTCTTCTGTTCCTGGAACAATCTGTGGACATGCAGCAAATTGTTAACCCATATAGTCTGCACAGTGATTTGGTTTGTTGGAGTTCTATTATCCTTGATACCATTTCTTCCTGGACTGTCACATTGGGGCCTCTATGGTCAGTCTGGTCTGTGTCGTCTGGCTTTGTTTGACCACCAAGCTTATCACCAAGAATTCAGTTGGTTCACCGTTACTGTCCTTATCAATTCTATTTTGTCTTCAATGATGGTTGCTGGACAGTGGGCCATCTACAGACGTATACCAAAGTACAGAATAGTGCTGGAGAACACAAAGAGATTGTACTACTCCTCAGCCCACCTGTTAGGAAAGTTGGCAGTCACAGATGCTGTTTTCTGGTGTTCACTCGGACTAGCGACAGTGATGGCCTCACAAGGAATCACTGTTTTCAATGAAATTTATGGTGCACTGGTTGTGTTCATGCTACCTTTCAATGCTGCCCTCAACCCAGTTCTCACCATGTGGAGTATTGTAACACAGCATTGGCTGCTGGAGAGGGAAGAAAGGTTAATCAGAATGCTAAAATTACGTCTTGCACAGCAGGGGCAAAGCCTTGTTCTGATAGATAAATAAAAATATAAAATAATGAATGAACAAATAGATTATGCTGCTTGCATAGCTGTGCATTGCTTCAAGAATTGTACTATTTTTAGGGTGGCCCGCAGCGCCAAAGTGGGATGACTTGTGATGATCACAGTCCCTGCATCGGATTTCTCCAATGGGACTGTAATACAACAAAACAAAACAAAACACAAATAAATAGATAAATAGATGAATGATTAAATAGGCAAGTATATCAATGAATAAACATTCTAATTACTTTTGCAGAAGCAGTAATAGCTCAGTGCTAAGTATGACAATAATGGAGCTCACCCTTAACTTGTCTGCAGTTCCTTTCCCTAGCCGGAATGGTAGTTGTGACTTGTGGCATGGTAAACATGGCCTTCATGCTGACATGCAGGACTTGTGTAGCTTTCTTCAGTTAGGCCACATTTCACAGTGTCCTGACTGTGCCCTGACAGTTTGAAATAAGTCCAAGGTGAAAAATCTTCACTCTTGTTAGAAATGGTATTATGAGTGGGATTGCTTATAGCAGGTAAACCAGTGTTAAAACATAATCAGTACATTGCTGCTTGGGGGCAACTGGTATGAGCATCAAATGTATCCATGGCCAGCTTGCCACTGTACTTAAAATTCAAATTCAAACACTTTATTATCTCAAAGACAGAGAGATTCCGGCGGGTTACTCGCCATACATAAAAACAATAAACATTTAAACATAATATTTAAAAAAAACACACACACTGTCCAACATCAGCACTTCCCATCATGAGATAAAAAGCATCCACAAATCAGCAATATCTCAGCCAGCCACAAACCCACCCCAACAAAATTCACTTTACTCATGTGCGCACTAGTAAACCCGTACGTCCGCATATTCACAAACAGTCGCTCGCGCACGCGCACGCACGCTCGCACATTGTTAACATTCGTACCCATGCTCACGCATTTTAATAATATATAAGTCAAATTGTTTTAACTTGTTGTATAAGACAAATATCAATTAAATTAATACTATGTTCTACTAAGATATTGAACAGTCTAAAATAATAACACGCGCACGTATTTAAAGACAAAAAGGTATAACATGTATGATAAGACAAATATCAGTGAAGTTAATACTCTATTCTATTAGAAATTGAACACAGTTTACACAAATAAAAGGTAGCCTTTAGTCTCTCTCTCTCTCTCTCTCTCTCTCTCTCTCTCTCTCTCTCTCTCTCTCTCTCTCTCTCTCTCTCTCTCTGTTGTGGGCTTTAGTTCAATTCAGATTTATTGTCATACATTTATTAAGCAGCAGAATTGAGGTTGGAATAAAACTATTTTTAAATCGCAGGGTTCTAGACTTGGGTACTCTGTAGCGCTTTTGAGAAGGCAGGAGTTCAAAATATTTTGCAAGCAAATGTGTGTCATCACTCACAATATGTCTCGCTCTGTCTCTCACGGGGCATTCATACAAGTCTTCAGTTTCATTTGCTCACAGCCCACAATTTTGCCACATCTGGTTACAATTTTGTTTACTATTATTTTGTTTTTAACAGTCAGGCCCCCATACCAACAAACTAAGGAAAATGAAAGAACAGACTCAATAAAGCATCGGTAGAAATTTTGTAAAACTTTTACATTCACTTTAAGACTCCGGAGTTTTTGAAGGAAAAAGATGCGTGAGTGGCATTTTCTATTTGTATTTCTATTTTCTATTAAGTATAAACATCACATAGTTTGAATGATGGGAGGTGTCATGGAGTGGTTCTCATTACCGAACCAGCCTCCATGGCACAATGGTTAGCGCTCTGGGTTATGGACTGTGAGATTGCAGGTTCGATTCCCATAAGGGTCATGTGGATTTTTTTCGGACTCTGGCTAGCTCCAACTCAGAATAAGTGACTCACTCAGTCCGGCTGCAGGTGACTGAGCTATTACCTGTCATTAGTAGGGGGATTAGTAGGTGGTGCCCTGCATATGTTAGCTCTGAACAGGCACCGCTGAACACCACCAAAATGACCCAGCAGCAGTGCATGGCCCCTCTGGCTAGTGGAGCCATGGTGGCCTGACATTGATGGACTCTCTGTGGACTTTTGACCCTTAGGATGCAATATAACAAATCTGGGTATGGCTGGAAGGGAGAGATTGAAATAAGCAGTGTAGGAACAGCAGGCCAGAAATGTCACAGTAGATAAGGCAGCCAATAAAGTTTGAAAAAGAACACATTGCCTCGTGTTGCTGCAATAGCACACACCAGCAAAATGGGCACAATTCCACATAGTTCTGACTTCTCCCATTATACCCATCACCATCACTGTGTGCTGCTATAAGGAGAATTTTCTGACAAAGAACAACTGTTCATCGCCAGGGATTTCAGCACCAGAGTAGGTGTTGACCACAACTCCTGGTCCACCTTCTTGGATCAGTTTGGCATTTGAAAAATTAACGAGAATTGCCAGAGCCTGCCGGAGCTTTGCTGTCATCATGAGTTGTGCGTCAGTTTATTTATTTATTTATTTATATTTATACCACTTTAAGTCACGAGATTTCTCTGCGTGAAATTCGGGCTGCTCTCCCGGGGAGAGCACGTCGCCACAAGAGCAGCGCCACCCCTTTTTTTTTTTTTTTTTTTTTTTTTGGTCGGCAACTGTATTTCTTTCCCTATCAGAGTGGCTTTTTTCTAAGAATTTTGCCAGGGACAACTCTCTTGTTGCCGTGGGTTCTTTTTCGTGCGCTGCATAATTTTCTGTAACACACGGGACCTCGGTTTATCGTCTCATCCGAAAGACTAGCGCCCAGACCACCACTCATGGTCTAATGGATGGGGGAAAAGTTTCGGGCCCAGACGGGGTACGAACCCGGACTTTTCGCTTTCTAGACAGGCGCGTTACCTCTAGACCACCGATCCACCAGTAACACCTTCTTCAACACGAAGCCTCAGCATCGAGTCTCCTAGAGATACCTGCGATCCAAACACTGGCATCAGCTTGACCTGATCCTCATCAGACGTGTCAACCTTTCCAACATCAATATCACTTGAGGCTACCACAGTGTAGGTTGGGACACTGACCATTCTTTGGTATGCAGCAATGTGAAGCTCTGTGCAAAGAGACTGCACCACACAAAAAGCCAGCAAAAAACACATGATTAAATAAATGTGGAGGAGTATGCTCGTATATTGGATGATACTCTCCCTGGCCCACCCATTAAAAATGTCCAAGAATAATGGGAACACTTCAGAGATGCTGTCCACAATGCTATATGTCCATCTTTGGCAAAAAACCACAAAGTCAGCTGATTGGTTTGAAGCCCATTCAGAAGAAATGACACCAGTCATCGAAGCCACAAGAAACACCCTGACAGCATACAAAACCAATCCCAGCAAGCAGAACATCCAGGTTCTCCATGCTGCTTACAGCAAAGTCCAGCAGTGTGCCAGGCAATGCAACAATGACTTGGCATCAGCTCTACTCCCAGATTCAGATTGCAGCTGACACAAGCAACACCTAGGCAATGTATGATGGCATCAAGCAGGCACTGGGCCCAATGCAAAAGAAAACTTCCGCTTTCAAATCAGCTACTGGGGAGGTGATTCAAGACAAAGTACAACACATGGAGCTCTAGGTAGAACACTATTTGAAAAGGAAAATGCAGTCACAAAAGATGCTCTGAATGCTATAGACTGTCTACCAGAACTGGAAGAGCTTGACCGAGAACCTACTATATATGAACTCAGCAAAACCCTGGACTCTCTTGCCTCTGGCAAGGCACCTGGGAAAGATGGTATTCCCGCCAAAGTATTAAAGTGCTCTTAAGAGACACTCATCACCGAGTTGCATAAAATTCTATCTCTGTTGGAGTGAAGGCAAAATACCACAAGACATGAAGGATGCTAATATTGTCACACTATACAAAAACAAAGGTGACAGAAGCAATTGCAATAATTATTGCGGCATAATCCTTCCTCAGCACCATTGGGAAAGTCTTTGCTCGAGTAGTCCTGAAGAGGCTCAGGTACTTGCAGGGCTAGTTTATCCTTTAATTGCATTGCAGTTTCTGTGCCAACAGATCCACTATAGGCATGATCTTCTCCCTCAAACAACTTCATAGAAATGTAGGGAGCAAAGGCAGCCACTCTACGTTGCCTTCAAAGACCTCACAAAGGCTTTCAGTCTGGTCAGTAAGGATGACCTCTTCAAGATCCTTCCCAAGGTCAGATGTCCACCCAAACTTTTCAGCACCATTAGATCCTTCCATGAAGACATGAAAGGCACTGTCATTTTTGACAGCTCAACATCAGCTGCCTTTAACATACGGAGCAGAGTGAAACAGGGTTGCGTCCTGGCCCCCACCCTGTTTGGAATCTTCTCTGCTGTGATGCTCAAACACACACTTGGTCCTGCAGCTGAAGGTATTTACCTCTGAACCAGGTTAGACAGAAAGCTGTTCAACTTCTCTACACTAAGAGTCAAGACTTAAGTCCAGCTGAGGTGTCTGTGTTACTTCCTCTTTGCAGATAACACAGCAGCAACCGCCCACTCAGCCAAGGACCTACAGCAGCTCATGACTCGCTTCAATTATGCCTGCCAAGACTTCAGGCTTACCTCTAGCTTGAAGAAAACACGTCATGAGACAGGATGTTGACTCTCCCCCAGCCATAAGCATCAGTGACCATGAACTGGATGTCGTCCATGACTTCGTGTACCTGGGCTCAACTATGTAGGACACCCTCTCACCTGACACAGCGCTCAACAAGTGCATCAGCAAAGCAGCTACCACCATGACCAGGCTGACAAAAAAAGCATGGAACAACACCAAGCTGACTAAGCACACAAAGATCCAGATCTACAGAGCCTACATCCTGAGCACTCTCCTGTACGGCAGGGAGTCCTGGATTTGCAAGTACAAGAGCAAAAGTTTAATGCTTTTCACATGCCTCCAACACATCCTGAACATCATCTGGCAGGACAAGGTCTCAAACAACACTGTCCTGGAAAGAGCTGGATGCACCAGCGTGTAAACACTGCTGAAACAAAGACGTATGCGCTGGCTCAGACACGTCATGGGCATGGACGATGGACGGATCCCTCTATGGAAAACTTCTTCAGGGAAAACGTCCCACAGGGAGACCACAGTTTCGATTCAAATACGTATGCAAGAAGGACTTAAAAGTCCTGAACATCGACCAGAACAACTGGGAAGCAGCAGCCCTCAGATTGGTCAGCCTGGAGACTGTGCAGAAAGGTCCCTCCAAGTTCAAAGAGACACTTGCTCAGCAGCACGAGGCAAAGAGAACGAGAAGAAAGGCTGCAGCCCAGGCAAACAGACCATCGTCAGACTTCATCTGTGCCCTCTGCCATAGGGACTGTCATTCCCTTTTTGGACTGGTCAGCCACAACCCAGGCTGCACCAGAAATAACACCTAGAGTGCAACTCCATAGTCTTCCGAGACTGAAGGCTGCCAATGATTCACTGTGATACGTAGAGTTAGCACAGCCTCTCTGTTTATGCCAGATTCTCCAGTCCTGGCTGAGCGGTACTCGATGAGACTAAAACCGAGGCCCCGTGTGCGAACGCACGCAGAACATCTTGCGCACACGTTAAATCCTGTTCCGCTTTTCGTAAGAGTAGGCCATTGTGTGCCGGTGGGAACAGATGGCAGAATTTACAAAACCGCATACACACAGGGACTGGATGTAAAAAATAAGTGCTTATTCCATTATCCTCGATATATAAAATAAAATAAATTTTAAAATATAAAAAGTACGCTGTGTGTCAGAAATGGAAGATCATCATCATCATCATCATCATCATCATCATCTTCTTCTTCTTCTTCTTCTTCTTCTTCTTCTTCTTCTTCTTCTTCTTCTTCTTCTTCTTCCACTACTACTACTACTACTACTACTACTACTACTACTACTACTTCTACTTCTACTACTACTACTACTACTACGACTACGACGACGACGACGACGACGACTACTTCTACAACTACTGCTACGACTACGACTACTACTACTACTACTACTACTACTACTACTACTACTACTTCGAACGCTCAGACAGTAGTAGTCATAGGAGCGAAAATGCTTTGCGCTGCTGTTAAGCGCCTGATAAGTCAGGCCCAGCACATCCGACTTCGGTGTGAGAGAGAACTGTTATCTGTTAAGTCTTTCTGGGGAAAAAGACAGGAGAGTGAACCAAGAAGGCAGAACATAACCAAGGAGAAGGCAACAAAAAGAAAAGGAACAAGCCAAAAACAAAGAGAGGGATAGAAAAGAGATGATTCCTGGCACAGAATTTCCAGAAGATGGGGATGCTCCAGCATCCCTAAGGGAGGAAATGACAGATCAAAACACACACACACAACCCTGATCTGCCACTTGAGGGGTGGGGGTGGGGGGGGTGCTCTTTATGTAATGAAATGGTGTATGGGGTGCATGTTTTTCTGTTAAGAATGATTTGGATTTGTGGTTAGAATGTCGACTTGGATGGTTTATTTATTCATATGGGCATTCATATGAATATGTATGCATGTGTGTGGCGCGCGTGCTTATATGAGAGTAGATTTTAAAAAATTATCTTGAAGTATGTTTTTTGCTCTTTATGGCATTGACATGGTGTATGGTTGCGCTTGCGTTTTGTTCTGTTAAAGCAAAAGAAATTGGATTTGTGAGTAGTGTTATTTTGGATGATATATATCAATTGGAATGGGTATTGATTTGATTCATGTGCATGTGTGAATTGTTTCTGCCTGCATGTGCGTGTGTGCGTGCGTGCGTGTGTGTGTATGTGTGTGTGGTGTGTGTTGTGTGTGTGTGTGTGTGTGTGTGTGGTGTGTGTGTGTGTGTGTAAACTGATGACTGTGGAAAGAGAGTTGTTACATCATTTACTTTCATTGCGATAACTGATGTAAAGATGAGTCGTTCCATTTTCGTCTCAGACTTTTCAAAAAAGTTGGGCTGATTGCTTCGTTTAGTCGTTGAAATGCAAGGGTGTGCGAGTGTGGATGGTGGTAGTGTGAATGTATCTTTATGTGTGAGGGAAATTTTGATGTGTATAGACATGAAATTAGTCAATTTGTATTGATTGGCTGATTTAGTATATAATTGAATGTTAATGTGAGTAGTTGATTGCAAGTATAACTAAGTGATTAAGTTTATTGTCAGCTTAATTATTGTCTATATGCTATGCATTTCTTCATGTTTGTTTGCCTTTTGCTTTTTGTCTTTTTTTCTCTTTTTTTCCCCTTGAGGACCTGGTGTAAAGAAGCCCCTGGCTTAACCAATTATCCTCATTAAAACATTCCAGTTCGAGTTCTCTCTCTCTCTCTCTCTTCTCTCTCTCTCTCTCTCTTCTCACTCTCTCTCTCTCTCTTCTCTCTCTCTCTCTCTCTCTCCTACCCCTCAACCCCTGAATGACGGTGTCTGGGCCAACAGACAAACTCTCCCACGTCAACGATATGTGACGACCCTACCTCCTCCCCACCGCCAGCCCCCACCCTACCCAGCAGTGTCCGCCACCAGACTTCACCCTGCTCCAACTTTTCCGTCTAGGGTTACACTAGAAACTCTGGTGTAACAAATTCTCACCTACCAATGTTCCACATTAAGTGTGTGTGTGTGTGTGTGTGTGTGTGTGTGTGTGTGTGTGTGCGTGTGTGTGTGTGTGCGCGCGTGTGCGGGTGGGTGGGTGGGTGTGTGTGGGTGTGGGTGGGTATGCAGGTACACCTATGTGTGCCTATGTGTGCACTACGTGTGTGTATGTGTGTGTGTTGTGTGTGAACAAGGATTTGTATGTGCGTTCATACTGCATGCATGTGTATGAACACTTCCCTTAACCACTCATTAGTTAGAAGTTGCATAACATCTTACAAGGACTTACTCCTGTGTTCTGCTACCCATGGCCTTGAAATGTCAATTTGGTGACAGTTTAATTTTATATCATAAATCTGTGTTCTGTGCTCGAGACACGCTCACCCAGTGCTGCAGTGTGAAGCAGACAGTTTAATTTTATATCATAAATCTGTATTCTGTGCTCGAGACACGCCCACCCAGTGCTGCAGTGTGAAGCAAACAGTGACAGGACAAATCAGTGTCAATCTCCTGTACCAGGACCAAGCTTTCAGGAACAGTGCTGATTGTGCTCATCACTTTCCTTTCTCCTTTCTTTTATTTATTTATTTTTTTTTTAATTTGTTCTTACTTTTTTTTTATTATTACTTTTAATTCTCTTTTAAAATCACATTTTCCAGGAACTGTGCTGATTGTAGTTGTGCTTATTATTCATATTCTGGCATCTTTTATTTACAGGTGCTTTACTGTATTGTCTCGCCTCGCTTGTTGAGGGTGATTTGGTTGCTTTGTTGTTGTTGTTTGCTTGGGGTTTTTTTGTTGTTGTCTTTTTTGGGGGTTTTTTGTGTTTTGTTTTTTGTTTTTTTGGTTTTGTTTGTTTTTCCTTTTAAAATATCTCCCCTTTCTCTCGGTAACCAACCACGCCACCTGTAGATTTTTATTTTATTTTATTTTTTTATTTTTTTATTTTTTATTTTTATTATTTTTTTTCTCGTCAGACTACTGTCAGACTGATTGAGTTATATACACATTGTGTGCTACAGAGTGGTAATTGATTTTACTCCTCTCTTCACCCTTCCACCACTATACCCCTATCAAGTATTCACTTCCCCCTCCTATTATTATTATTATTCATTGTCTCTCTTTTCTTCCTTATCTTCACCATTCTTGTACACATTAATACTTTCCTCACAAACTAACTTTAATAGATGTATTCAAGACACAATTCATGGCCCTCCAAGGATGGCTTACGAATTTGTCACCTAAATATAAACCATGCATTTAAATAAAATCGAAGAAAATAACAAGACCATCAAAAAACCAAGGAAAAACCATTTCATTTACAATTTTTTCCCGAGTCAAAAATTTTTACAGAAAAACAAAACCCAAACCCCGACTTTTTCCTTTTCCAGGATATAAAATCATCCCGAAAAGATCCGAAAAAAGCCCAAAAAAACAGGTCCCCTTAAATTCTAAATTAGTGAGTCTGTAACGTTCAAACGCCCTTTTTCCATCTTGAACGTTTTATGTAAATCCTTTCTGGATCGAAGTAGCTAAAAAAAGGTGCTGCGCCTATTTAAGGGGGTTCTCTACAGAAAAAAAAACAGAAAAAAAAAAAATTGGATAGAAAATTTTTAAACTCCATGATGAAGGGTTTCCTATTAGAATCTGGGGAAAATTATCTTACGGTGTTTTTAAAAATATTCCCTTTGAAAAAGGGAAAAAACCCAAGGGACCCAAGTTATTAACCATTCAACTTCCCCAAATTTTATAATTTCACCCCAAGAGTCACATAAAATTTTTAAAACAACTTTTGATAAACTTCTAAAATCAGAACCCTAAAAACATAATAGAAACTTTTTTCCCCTGACAAACGTAGCGAAACCTCCCCATTCTGTACCACAGGGTTTCAAAAAAAGGAAAAAAAATTTTTTCCAAAAACCGGGCCCATAAAACTTAAACCTATCCCCTCTTTTGCAAAATTTAATGGAGCTTTTCTTCTAGATTTTAAGCGGTTCCTTCCCTCTCAAAAACCCATTCAATATTACTGATCCAGACCGGGCCATTAAAGGTTGGGATAAAATTTTTTTTATAAAATTTTTATAAAAAAACAGGGCCCCTTTTAAAAAAAAAAAAGGTTTAAAAACATGTCCGCAAACCCCCGGGTTTTAAAAAAAGGGAAAACTAGAAAAAGAGGCAAACTTAGGTTTTCTTTAATTTAAACATAAATTTTATGAGGACAAAAAAATTAAGAAATTGCCATAAATTCAAAAAAAAGGGAAAGAGAAAAGGAAATATTTCCAAAAATTTTTTTCTCCAAAAAAAATTTCAAAACTGTAGGAAAGGGAAATTCAAAAAAATAAAAAAATTTTACTAATTGCCCTTCCCAAAATTAACGAAAATTTAAAATATTTCTGCTAAAAACTAAAAAAATATTTCTTTTAAAATTTCTTGTAACATAATTAACAAGGTTTAAATCAAAAGCCCAATGATCAAAAAGAACTAAAAAAATTTCTGCCAAGAAAAGGTATTAAATAAAAAACTCCACTTCCCAATTCTATCTGTTTTGGGGTCTACGATTACCTGACTCCCTCAAACAATCAACACCGGGGTTTTTGAGGGAAATTAGAGGGCCCGGGAATACTGAAACCCCAGCTCCAGTTTTTAAACGGGACCCCTCTGACACTATCTAAAAACCCCCTTTGTCTTCAAAAGAACTTTTTCCCCAACCCCTTCAAAAACTCCCTAAGGTGATTCCGACCCACAAGTTGGAGGACACTTTTAAACCCCTTCAAATTTAGGCCATCTCTATTTTTATCTTCCCTTTAAAAAACCCTTAAAAAAAACAAAATGAAAAAAACCACATACCCCCTTATAGATTTAAAAAATTTTCTTCACCCAAATAAAGTCTGGTTTTAAAAAAAAATCACTCGTCCATAGGGCCCTTTAAACTAGTCTTTTAGAAAATTTGGGTTTTAAACTTTTAATGCCAAAAAATTTTTTGTGGAGTATTATTTGTAAATTTCAAAAAAGCATTTGTTAAAAATTGACCGAAGACTTCTCTTTAAAAAAGTTGGGCTTATATAATTCTCAAACAAATACTTTGAACTTCTTGCTTCTTATTTTACAAACACAAAAAAGTGTTTCAATAGTACGTCCAACCCACTAAAACCCTTTTTTTTAAAGGGTTTTTACCCGGGGATCCACCCTTTTTGGAAAAATTTCTTTTCTTTATACAAAAAATGCCCTTTTCCTCTCCAATCAAATCAAAATGCGAACTTTTTGCTGCGACACAACCATCATAAAAACCCAATACTGACTTTAAAACCCCTCTTCAAAGACATTGAAAAATAGCACTGATGATCTTGTCAAATGGACTGAAAAAAATTTCACATGCCCTATCACCCCCAAAAAAAAAAAATGCAGGGCTTATCACAAACCAAAAAAAAGCGACAAAATCTAAAAAAATTTTTTTTCCCCAAATCCAAAATTGAAAAGGAAACAATAAAAACAAGCCTCCACCACAAATTTTCTGGGATTTAACAATTAAAGGGAAAATCTCAGCTGGCCCCTTTCACAAAATCCCACTTTTCAAATACATGTCCAAAGAGAATCCCCAACTGACTAAAAAAAACCCTTTTTCTTATTTTCCATTAAAGGAAAACTTTTTCTTTCAAGCTTATTTACAATCCTAAAAAAAAAAAAATTATGCTTCAACCCTGGGGGCCCCCTGCTAGTGCAAACACATGAAACCATTATTAATCTGTTTTAAAACGTGCTCTTAAACGGTTCTTCTGAAGAAGCTCCCTTTACTAGAAGGGATTTTACCCATTTTTAAAATTCTTCCCTAAACCCCAAAACTAAGATTTAACAAAAAGGGATCATGAAAGTTTAAGATAATGACGGAAATTTTTCCCCCATTTCCTTTAAAGACAAGTTCCCAATTTAATCATTCAGAAAAACCGAAAAGCCAAAGTGTCCCAATCCCAAAATAGTTTTTTTTCAAAAACACTTACTTTAAATCACCCTTTGCTGTGGGGAACCCTTCCTGACTCATTTAGACAACTCCAATCATTAACAATCTTCAAAAGTCATTTTTTTAAACCACTTAATGCGTCAAAAAAAAATAAAAATTCCCCCAATTGATCTTTTGGAAACAAAGTAAATAAATTTTCCCCCTTGCATTATAAAAAATTATTTTCTCTCTCCCCTCTCTCTCTCCTTCTTCTCTCTTTTGTAAACCCCGACATTTGTGAGCTTGCTTTGAATTAAAAATGTTTTGTGTGTGTGTGCCCTTTTCTTGTTTTGTTTTTTTTTAACAATGAACTTGTCTGAAATTTTCCCCCCCCTTTAAAAAAAAGTTTGGGTTTTATTTTTTTTGTTAATGGGGTATGGGATGGGTTGTTAAATTTTCAAAGTTTTTGGACAATTTCTTTTTCTTTTTGTGGACTTTTGTTCAATTTTTAATAATTTTTTATATAGGATTTGGGATGCATGGAAAAAAATTTTGGGGTGTGTAAAAGGGGTGGGTATGTGTGTATGTGTGTGTCATGGTAGTAAAGGGGACCCCAAATTTACATTGTGCAGTGGAGCGGAAAAAAAAGCTTTCTTTTGTGTTTATTTTTTGAAAATAGCTAATTTAAATGGTCTTTTTTCTTGATGCTTTTTGGCTTGCTGTCTTCGTACATCAAATAATTTTTTTTTTCCTTTTTTTGTCTGTTCAAATGTTCGGGGAAAATATTTTTATAATTATGGGCTTTTTCTATTATCTTGGGGGGTGAGGGAAAAATCTTTCGAATTTGGGTATGTTTTCCAGGGTGTGGTGTGTGTGTGTGTGTGTGTGTGTGTGTGGGGTGTTGTGGGTGTGGGGTATTTGTGTTGTGGTGTGTATGTGTGAGAGATGGGGTGGTGTGTTGCTGGGGTGGGATGCTGGCTTTAAAAGTGCGTAAGTGTGTGTGTATTGTGTGTATGTGTTGGTTTGTGTGTGGTTTTGTTGGGGTGTTTCCACGCCCCGCCGAAAGTTTCATTTAGTCTGGGCTTTTTTGGGGGGGTTTTTGTTTGTTTAGGGGGGGGATTTTTTGGAAGGGGAGGGGGTTTTTGGGGCTTTTTTTTCTTGTTTAATTGGTTTTTTTTAATTTATTTTATTTTTCGATTTTTTTGATTTTTTTACTAATTGAATGGGGTTTGAGTGAAATATTTTTATTGTTTTTTTAAAAAAATCTTTTTGTTAATTAATTTTATTTTTTAAATTTTTTTAACAAGGGATGTGTAAACCCTTTGACAATGGGGTTGATTTTATCTTTTTGACTTACTAAGTTTGGTTGTGTTTTTTTTTCTTGGGGTCTGTTTTTGGGTTTTTGTTCTTGTTGTTGTTGTCTGTCTGTTTTTTCTTTTTTAAACATCTTTTTTGGTTTGGTTTTTCCTTCCTTTTTTTTTGTTTGTTTGGGTTTTTTTTTGGGGTTTTAAAGGGGGTTTTTTGGGGGGGGGGGGGGGTTGGGGGTTAATTTTTTTTTTTTTTGGTTTTTTGGTTTTTTTTTGTTGCTTTGGGGGGGGGGGGTTGGTTGGGGGGGGGGGAAACCCCCCGTTTGGAGTTATTCCCTTGTTTTAAATTGAAAAACCCGTTTTAAAAAGGGATTTTGGGTTTTTTTATTAGGGGTGTATAATAAGGGGGGGGGGGACTGGATGTAAAAAAGCACATGTGTGCTTATTCATTAAACCTCGAAAAAAAAGAAAATTTTCCCTTGTCATTTTTCATTGTCCTTCTCACACACACACACTAAACAACAAAATTTTCCGCACAACCTTTTTTTAAAGTATTTAACTGTTCCTAAAGGGTTTAAATGTATGATGCCCGGCTAGTTCAAGTCCCGTACTGACAAGGTACACCCCTTTTTGGGATGGCGACACAAGTAACATGACAAGTAACTATCAAAAGGTTTTTGTGTCCGGGGGGGCACCATTTAAAAACACACACACACACAACACACACCCACCACCACACACACACACCCAAAAAGTTTTAAAACCCCGAACACCGCGCGCCCCACACGCATCCGGGGGGCTGGTTCCCCGGTAATAGGGGGGTTCACGTTGACCCTACTGCGATCTGACCACCCAGGGTCGAGGGCCCAAAGTTGGAAAACCAAAACCCTAAAAAAGCCCGAACAAAGGGGTTTTCCCCCCCAGAGTTAAATTTTAAAATAAAATCGATTCCCCTCCCGACAAGTCCTACGGGTTTAACCCACAAACTGAGGGCCCAAAATGCAAAAAGGCAGCGAAAAATTTTGGGCCCCTTTATAAGATTAAAACCCCTTTGTGCCAGGGGAAAAAATAAATTTTAAAAAATGTATGCACAGGGGTGGTGTAAAAAAGCACCTAAATGGCAATCCATTATCCTCGAAATAAAAAAAATGTAGCCTACACACACACACACACACACACACACACAGGTTTTTAAGAGTCCCACCTGATACTTTACACTAAAATTGCATACCATTTGAAAGCTGTAAACACATTAATTTTATACCAGCTTTTATGATTAGCCCAGCTATTGAATAAATAAATTAATAAATTGGGGACAGGTAGCTCTAGCTCAGTGGTCAGAGCGCTGTCTTAACCCCCAGCCAATGTAAAGCAGCATGGAGCGAAGTTAGGCCTAGGCCTACCACTTAGATGAGTGACCTGTTTGTGCGATTTAGCTTCAGCACAGTTCTCCCAGTTGTAAATGGGTACCTGCCTCCTTAGGGTCAGGGAAGGTAAAGCAGTGAGGGAGAGGAGATGCGCGCCACCCTCAATATGCTGGCCCCTAGAGAAGCCAGGTCTCTGACGCCTCGCTCCCCTAGACCACATTGCTTATGGGGCACCTTTATCTTTTTATTGAATAAATAACTCATTAGGCCTAGTCTACTTGTATCACACTGGGACTTGATATAAAAAACAACAACCAACAAAAGACACGAGTGCTTATTCCAATATCCTTGAAATAAAAGAATACAATATATATATATATATATATATATATATATATATATATATATAATATATATATATATTATATATTAATTATAAAACACACAAGGGGGGTGTGGTTATTTAAAAAAATTATTTGATTCAGGTCGAGGGAAGTAACTCTCAATGGAAAGCTATCAAAATGGTGGCATTAGTGGTGTGTGTTGTTTTGCTGCCTTTATTATTCATCTCATCTAACGGCGATGTACAGTCTTCGCATGCAGTTCTTTTAAGTGTGATTGACGCGACTGAGAGATTGATCGGTTTCTACAAAGCGAGCTACAACGACTTGAATTTAGATGGCTTTTTTGGCTTGAAAGTTGTGGAAGGTTAGTCACTTAAGTGTTTGGTTTGGTTGAATCAAATGAATGATACAGTCATACATGATCAATTTTTGTACATCGTATATTTTTGTACGTGTATGTAGTTCTTTTGTTCGGGGAAGGGGGAGGGATTTGCTAACCTTCCGTGTATGAAAAAGCTTGACTAATGTATACTCACAGTCTCTCTCTCTCTCACACACACACACACACACACACACACACACCACAAACACACACTCATTCACACACATAAGCAGGCACAGGTACACACAGATGTAGTGATGTATGCATCCACTCAGCCAATCACCATGCACAGATGTACACATGAATAGGATATATGGGCACACACACACACACACACACACACACACACACTTCTCTCTCTCTGAGTCTCTCTCTCTCTCTCTCTCTCCCACACACACACACACACACACACACATACACACACACACACACACACACACACACACTCACACACACACACACACAGAAGAATCTCTCTCTTTCTCTCATAGTCATGAATACACACACACATAACGAACACACACACATTAAAAAATGTCCCTCATTAACAGAAAAGGCTGAAGCATTTGTTGATTCTTTTTCAAACTCAAAGTCAAAGACAAGTAGACTAGAAGGCTTACCTCAAGCACAGAGAGACTTTAGAAGACAAAGACTGAAAGAGAAAAATCAAATAGCTTTGATGCCCCTATTCCTGATATATAGTGATAATAACCATTTTCTCAGTGCTTCACTAACTCTCCAAGAAATGAAGGATGCTATCTTATTGTTAACAGTCAAGCAGACATCTGTCGGTGTCAGTGCTATCTCTTATATGAAATGATTTTTAAAACATTTACCAAATAAATGGGTCGACATTCTCTTTGAAAATAAACTTATAAAGTTAAATGTTGGGTCAGTGGTATTTTACCTAAAGTCTGAAGACAATTATTGTTCCAATTCATAAAAACAGTAAGGCAAACACCCTATAGCAGTTATGTCTCATGTCTGTAGACTGTTGGGAAAAAGTGTCTGAAGTTTAACAGATTTGCTTACTATTGTGGGAAAAAAATCCTGTTATTGTGTTAACCAAGCTGGTTTCAGTAAAGCCACTAAAGGTAGATCATCCATCTTGTAAAATCAGCCTCTCAAATCATTTGAATCAAGTATCAGTTGGCCAGGTGAAAATGATTTTTAGTTTTACTGTTTTAGCAACAAATTTTGACATCAATAAAGCCTATGATCAAGTATGGCACTTACAATATATAAACTCAAGAATACTGGATTATCAGGGTGTTGTGTAACTTTATAAAAGATTTGCTTGAAAACATTAAACAGACAAATTTAGAAATTATGACAAAAATAGAGACTATGTAATCATGGGCATTCCACAGGGGTCAGTTCTTGCTCCTATGTTATTTAACATCTTAACGCATGACTCGCCAAAAATAGAATTAGCTCAGTGTGCTGATGATGTATAATATATAAATATGCATGTGGATGATCATAGCAATGAAAAAGAGTATATATACTAGATCTACTTGTAAGATCCTTAAACTACATTTTTAAAAAGCTGTATCAAAATGAATTAAACATAGTACAAAGTAATAGTAGCTAACTATATTCTCATGAATGAAAATGGTTTACAGCTATCAAGTAATAACATACACATTCATGATGCTTTTTAATAATGAATCGTGGATTAGATTGTAATTATAAGCTTGGATGCCATAATTCCTTGGAGTTTTTCTTACAACAAAGTTGACATAGAGAACACTCATATTGAATAAATTAAATATTTTCTAACTAAAGCAAGGAAAACCTTCAATATCTTAAAAATCATAAGCAAACAGCCATGGGGTCAAGATACACTTACATTATTACACCTTTCAACATCTTTGATAAGTTCAAAGCTGATGTATTGTATGTTGTATGGCCAAGAAGTATTTTTTAATGCTCCAAAATATTTAAGAAAACTTTAAAGTATTGACTGCAGGGCATACAAACTGGCTCTAGGTCTACCGGTCCATGCCTCATGTGTAAAAACATATAGTGCATCTGGACTTGTGTTTACCTTTAGAAAGCCTCAGAAGTTTTGTTGTAGTAAGTTACAAAGTGTTGACTATTAACTTATAATATTATTATTAAGCATTACTTACAATCAGTAGTAAAACTCAAGTCTGAGATTTTCAAAAGAGAGCAAGATTGATATTCTCATATACCATACTAGGTACATATAGTTTTATATACATTAGATTAATTATTAATAAATAAATGCTATGTTGAATTTAAATATATATATTGCTAAAAGAGAGGAATTATTCCCACTCCAGCATGGGAGCTCAAAAGAGCAACATTTGACATCGACTGTATCAATTGACCTGATAAAGAATAGTAATTAGTATAAATTTAGTGTTTTCTCATGTGAAAATTCATTTAGAAGAAAATTATTCAAATCAATTAAAAGTTTTTACAGATGGTTCAGTCTTAAACATCAAAGCTAGTGCGCATAAAAATTATGTTATACCAGATCTAAAAACTGAATATAAATTACATCTCATTTCATCGTCATAGCTATATTAATGGCTCTTGATTTCTTAACTCAAGTTAACTGATTTTCAAAAAATTATCCTTCAAATACTTTTTTGTGTTCATAAAATCAGCAATTCAAGTCATCAGCTCTATGAAAACAAAAGTTACATTTGAACTAGTCGTTGAAACGGGTCATTTAATCCACCTCTGCACTTTAAAAGGCACAGTTCTAACTTTCTGTCGGATTCCATCTCACTCTGGTATATATTATAATGAAAAAGTTGACATTTTACATGATTTTATTTTTAGCAAAACTGGAGCAAAAGGTTTATTAGATGTTGTAAATTTGAAACATTGTCACTGCAAGAATGCTATCAGATCAAAAAGCACAGTAAAAGTTATTCCAGTGTGAGGAAAAGAGAGTTGGTTGTCTAGATGTATGCCATGGTACAATTTGAGCCTTGTGTTAAAAAACAAGAAACAGATTGTTACCATGTAAAACAGATTGTTTCTCTGGCCCTCAGATGGAAATTGAACTGTTTAAAGACTAAACATGTTGTAAATCGTTTTTGCATATGTGGTCATAGCACAACTGTTGATCACATATATATATATATATATATATATATATATATATATATATATATAGATATATATGCCAGATGCTGAAAGATTACAAAGACTATTAGTGTTACATGCCTATTTTTACCTCATTATTGTCATCCACAATCTTCAGTGACCGTTTATTGATGTCTATTTTTTTCAGATCATTATTGCATAGCCCAGTTGGTTCTTTATTATGATTATTACGGACATTGAAGACATTCTTCTTTTGGTGGAATACATTTCCTTTTCTTGGTTATTGTTACAATGTTAGACATTAAGTTTTTATTGTTCACTTGTTAGATCTTGTCACAAATGTGACTTTTTGGGGTGGTGTTTTGTTTGTTTGTTTGGGGTGTGTGTGTGTGTTTTTGTGTGTGTGTTGTTGTTTTTTTTGTTGGTTTTTTTTTGGGGGGGTTGACTGTTATACTTAAGTATTATTCAAGAGTAGCATATTCTTCTAGCTTTCATTGTAAGTCAGTCATTTGATTTCCATTTACTTGTCCACTGGTATTCAAAATATGTGTGCCTCCTCCTCCAAACAAAACCAGAACCACCACCCCTCCCCCTTACCTCCCCCACTCCTTTCCCTCCCCACACCCTGCTTGTTCTTCTAATATCACAGTATACAGGCTATTGTTTGTTTATTTGTTCATTTATCTATCTCTTTATTTTGCTGATGCTTTTCTTCTTGTTGCAGGACAAATTCAGCAAATCCTGCAAGAGTACAAGCAAGGTCAACACACACGGCTGAGCCTTGCCATTGTTCAGCGTCTGCAAGTTCTTCTCCAAGACATCCGGTGGGTCGGGGAGCGGGCAATCACAGCCGTGAAGGCGGACGATGAAAGCTACTTCAACAAGCTGAGCTACGTCATCGCCCAGCCCTGGAGTCTCTTCAAGCAGCCCAGAAAAGTGGTGCCTGACCTCCGCTGGGATGTCCCTGTCTACAAGGCTGGCGAGACTAGTAAGACTGACGGGATGGAGTAGCAACTGGTGTCAGAATCTGGCCCAAGCCAGAAGATGTGTCTTAGAAATAGTTCTTCTTCTTCATTGAACGCTCAAGACAGCAACTATGATTATCGTTGTCTGTCATATGATTATGAGCGAAATGCATTGCGCTGCCTTTAAGTGCCTGACAAGTCAGGCTTTAGTTTGGGAGAGAATTGCTGTATTTTAAGTCTTTCTGGGAAAAAGGCAGGAGAATGGACCAGGACGCAGAAAATAGACAAGAAGGGGGTGACAGGACTTGATACACTTATGGCACTGTGTCAGTGTGTGTGTATGTGTGTGTGTGGTGTGTGTGTGTGCATGCGTGTGTGCAAGCCAAGAGAGATAAACAAGTGTATGATATCTCTTCACAATGACCTCCCTTCAAAGATAGAACTGTGACTTTAGTTTCTTGATAACTACAGTGAAATAGTAAATATCACATTTACAGGGCTGCAGCCATAAGCTTCCTGCTACAGCTTCCATAATCAGCCGGCTTACAAAAACAAAACAATTGAATGACTGGGTGCAGACTTGCTGAAACCTGCTTGTCAGGTCAAGTCAAGTCAAATTTTTATTTTCAGATGGTACATTGAATAAGCAATGCATTTGCTCTTTTTCATCAAGGCATCTATCTAAGAACAAATTTCTTAATGATAATACTGAAATACTACATTATTGCAACCTTTACCAATAAATTGAACCAGTAAAAAGAGGAAAACCGATAAAATAATACATTGGAAAATACAAATTACACACATATACATACACACACACACACACACACACACACACACTCATACACACCTGTGCGTGCATGCGTACACACACACACACTTAGGTGAAGAATGTTTTAAGAACTAAAAAAATAAAAATCATGAAACGTCAAACAACCAAATTACTTCACCTACTATATCGTCCATTCTTTGACGTTCATACTTTAGATAATAAAAAGGTACAGAAACCAAACATTAGAAAATACTAGGCATTCATTGCGTCATTACTGACAATATTGCCTGCAATGACATCCCTCCTCTCCTCTCTCCACCCACGCAAACGTGTGCTCATATGTGCTCATATTCTTCAAGTAGTGCTTTTTAAATATAGTATATTCACACAATAACTATCAAGCAAGCAAAATAAGTCAAATGATAATTATAATCATCATCATCATCAGACCCATGACCTTGGCGGTCGTGGGGGAGACATGAAAGACGATGCCGTGGTAAGCCTCCTCCATCCATCTCGGTCCTCGGCTCTGCGCAGTAGTGCCGAGTCATTCATCCTGGTCCATTCTCTGATGTTGTCCATCCATGACTTGTTCTGTCTTCCCCTCCTTCTGCCACCTTCGAGTGTTCCCTGCAGTACTGTTTTGGGCAGAGTGTTGTGGCGGGTGACGTGGCCGAACCATGTCAGCTTTTTCTTCTTGACGATGGTGAGAAGGGGTTCCTGTGGACCTGCAAGCCGTGTTATTTGACTCTTGACAAAATCATTGGTCTTTCGTTCTCTCCAGGATATGCCCAGAAGTTTTCTATGGCATTTTGTTTCGAATGACTGGATTCGCTTTGCTGTTTCAGCATCAATGTCCAGGTTTCACTTCGTACAGCAGGATCAACTGGAATTAGGGCTTTGTAGAGCTTTAGTTTGATTGGGGAAAAAGATTTTT
>CM054138.1:72937646-72960084 GCA_028751875.1 Rapana venosa
TCTGTGTGTTTGGTGGCTGTTTTTGTTTTTTTGTTTATCTCGGGAGTGGGGAGGGATGTTCACCCAAAGAAGAGCTACTCGTTTGTGGCCCTGCAGTCTCACGAGAAAGTGTGTGCCCCATCCCAATCAGTATGATCCATCAGCGAACTCTGTCAGTTGCAGCACATGCTATGCGGTGTGTGGTGATGTGTGTGTGTGTGTGTGCGACGTCGTGTGTGCGCATGCTTGCTCGTGGAGTGTTTGTTTCTAATGATAGCACGATGTACTGGCTCAATAGTTGTCACTGCAGGATGTCTATGGGAGAACAGTACACTTGATGTCTCTTTTAAAGGTTGAAAGGGGGGGGGGGGGGGGGTGGGGAGGGATTGCCGCGTTTTTTTTCCGTTGGCGGAAGCAGATCATTCATTTTAATGCATTCTGTATATGAGGTGGCGGATGTTTCAATGTTTCTCACCTGTGGAAATCTATAATGTTAGAGTGCAATAGGCTAGTGCACATACGGGTTCGGTTGTCATGGGTACTGATACTTTTCTTGATTAGCCTCTCTCTCTCTCTCTCTCTTCTCTCTCTTCTCTCTCTCTCTCTCTCTCTTAATGAAGGTGGATGTACTCCACGGGCTGCTAAGGGGGTTATAATAATTATAAGAAAATTGCTTTCTTGATACTTGGCATTGAAAGTTTGGCCTGCAATAGTGGTAATTATTGTCAGTGGCAGCAGCTGTAGTCATATGTTATGGTAGCAATAGTGGGGTTTGTTGTAATGGTAGAGGAAACAGAAGGGTTGGGGGAGGTAACACTAATAATAATAACAATAATAATAATAATAAATGGAACTTATATAGCGCTATATCTTGCAAAGACAAATCAAAGCGCATGCATTCAACCTAATCTTACACAGTCATGCAATCAATGATAAATAATCAATAGTTTAAACAAACAGATATTACAAACATGGTACGCTGCAGGACAAAATCCTATGAAATAAAATTTCAATCGTCAAATGTTTTCAAAAGCACACACACACTCACACAGGTCGTAACTTTAGCAGGGTGATAGGACATGGGTTAGTGAAGGGGGATAGTTCTGTTATGAAACATGGAGGGGAAATCTTAGGTTTGAAATAAAATATGTCTTGAGGCTGGATTTAAAAGTGTCATAACTAGGTCTCTGGCGAAGAGAGAGAGGGAGCTCATTCCAGGTCGATGGACCCAAAATAGAGAAAGAGCGGCGGCCAATGGTGGATTGGTTGAATCTAGGTATTTGTAGGCACAAGGTATCTGCAGCAGAGCGGAGGGAACGTGAAGTAGTGTACAGGTTAAGACATTCACCGAGGTAGAGGGTGAAGTTTTGTGGAGACTTTTGTAACAGAGGGTACTGATCTTATAATTGTCCCCGGTCTTATAACACTAGCAGTAGTAGTGGTAGCAACAGTAGTTGCAGTAGTTGTAGTAATAGTAAATGTAGTAGTTGTGGTAGTAATAGTAGCTGCAGTAGTTGTGGTAGTAGTAGTTGCAGTAGTTGTGGTAGCAATAGTAGTTGCAGTAGTTGTGGTAGTAGTAAAGAATCATTACACCTGAGAGATGGCATGACTTTGGCATTCTCGCTCAAGAGATGCTTTGTAATGATGCCGGAAGATCCATGGGTATACTAGGAGCCCTATCTCCCTGACACTAGGTGCTGGTGACCACCTCTTGTCCCTGGTTTCCTTGCCGGCCCCCCTTCCCTTCTCTTGTATGTGTGCCCCTGTGGAGGGGTTGTGCTTTTTTTCCGCTCGTTTGTTTTTTGTTCTCTTTTCCATCCTGTGTGTGCTCGCCCCCCACCCCCTCCTCCTCCTTCTTCGAGAAACTGTGGATTTGCTGTTTCGGCACCCTGCCACTGAGAATGTCTGTAGAGGCATTTATGTGCAAGGTTGTGTAAATATTTTTTTCCAGGATATGTTTCTACTGCGAATGTTTTTGTTTGCTTGCGTGTTTACTTTGGTGCATTGCACTCACAGGTGCGATTTACTTTTTTTGTGTGGTGATCCAAGTTTATCCAAAGTGGATATGTGTCGGGGTTACTGGTGGTTTGGTCTTATGGACCGTATTTTGAAGGGGTTGATTGCCCTTTGTTGCTGCTTTTTCTTTTAGTAGTTTTGTTTTCCTTTGGGTATACCTGCTGCATGAGTTTTGAATTCTGGCAGTGCAAATCAAGACTGGGCAGGGAATTTTCGAAATAGATTTGATCTGCTCCAACTTTGTGGGTCAGTCTCAATGTGGCCCTTTTGGTCGGCTGGGCTGTAAACCCCATCACTAATTATCTAGATTTTTTAGCAGGAAAAGCGTACTTGTTTTGACTAAACAATGCATATTTTTTATTGTGTTTCCCAACAACTCTAGCTTGTGTGGCTACCAAGTGTTATAAAGTGGCAGACTCAGCCATGTGGGGGTCAATATGGTTGGTTAGACTTAGGCCCCCTAATTAGGGACATAGACCAGTGTTGTGAAATACTGATTTTGAGCGCCAGGGCTCACCTGCGTTAGTTGAGTAACAAAAAGTTTTCTTATATTTTTTCTGGGTGTTTTTCAGATTCTGGTTATTCTTTTTCTTTCTTTATATTCTTTTTCAGAGAAGAAGAAGTATGATTTGCAGCATGTCATGCTATGTTTTTGACTTCAAAAGGTGTACCTTCTGCCTTACATGGCATTTTGCTTCACTATCCTTTGTGCCTCCTGGAAAGTATCTAGTAGCGTGGCTACAGTCGGTTTGGCCAGTCATGTTTCTTTTCATGACATATACATAACTCAGCAAATAATGGATAAAATCACAATTATCTTCATGAATTGCCATGTATGTGGGATTTGTTTAAAAGAAGGATGTATTTCATTATCTTAAACAGAAAAAAAATACTAAATATATTGTCTTTCAAAGACACTATTTTGACAAAATCTATGAGAAATATGAAAAAAACTCAGAATGGGGTATAAATATGTTTTTGCATCATATTACAACAAATTCAAGAGGGGTAGCCATTCTTTTTGCAAATAATTTTGAGTTTAAAATACATAGCAGTACTACAGATCAAAACAGGAACTTTATAATTTTACCTTTTTTTATAAATGGAAAGGGTCATGCTCCTTGTCAACGTGTATGGACCAAATAAAGACGATCCTGACTTTTATCATTCATTAAAAGATACAATGCAGAAATACAAAATAAATAATGTTATTGCTGTAGGGGATTGGAACATTGCATTAGACCCAAACTTAGAGATTGTTATCAACACACACACACATTAATAATCCTAGAGCTAGAGAGGCATTAGAAAGAGTAACTGAAGAGCTTGGTTTAGCAGACATTTGGAGAGAAAATAATCCAGAGAGAGGCAGTTTACTGGCGAAAACCAACACCAATTAAACAGAGTAGATTAGATTTATTTTTGTTTTCAGACTCTTGTCTTGGTATTATTGACAATATGGATATCCTGCCTGGATACCGTGCTGACCTACTCAATGTAACATTACCTTAAAATTTGGCAAAAATGAAAAGGGTACGAACTTTTGGAAATTTAACTCCTCCTGCTTTAGAGATTATAATTTGTAGAAGGAAATTCATTGAGAAGTTTAAATTGTATTCAAGGAATTTATACAGGAATGAATATGATGAATAATTGAAAGATATATAAATCAGAATTAGATTTAAAATTTCAGATAAAACTTCTTTCTAGACTTCCTACTAATGAATATAAGAATAATACTATAAGTTACGCAACTATGAAAAATGAAAGATGTAGGAAAATGAAATTGCACTTGTAAAAAACTTACACTCTCTTCAAGATTGAAAATAAAAACTGAAAACATTGTTTTTACAGATAAAGGAGAAAAATAAGTAGCTCAAGACAATACGAACTAAAAAGAATGGTCGGAGTATAGTATGCGAAGATCTAAAGCAAGATGGATAGGCAGATGGCGAAAAGATTCAAGTATTCTGTAACTTAGTGAGAGAAATTTTGTAAGTAAAACAAATGACAAAGTTAGTCACTAAAGTAGGGCAGTACTGTTGAAAACCAGGCAGATATTGAAAAAAAGAAGTAAGCGCGTTTTAAGATAATTATATAAAAAAGAAATACGGAAGAAGAACTGTGAAATTGTTAAACTTAGTTAGAGCAATACCCAAAACTGTCAAAGGAGTAGGAGTCATCAAACGGTAAAAATTACACTTGAGGAAGAAAACATGAAAAACGGGAAAAAGCCTTGGCACTAATGATTCACAGCCGATTTCTTAAAAAAATTTATGGAATACAAATAAGGACAATTTATAATTAGGATCATGAATGAAAGCTTACTAAAAATATGGTGATTTGTCTAACCACACCAAAAGAGGGGGACGGATTACTTGTCTCCCGAAAGGTGACAACTAAGTATATATAAAAAATTTGGCGGTCACATTACTCTCCTTAATGTAGTCTATAGATAAGGGTCTCCTGTATAGCCAATAGAATAAAAGGGTACTTCCAAAGTTAGTCAGTCAGTGAGACCAAACAGGCTTTATGAGCAAAACAGGTTCATTGTGACAATGTTAAGGGTTAAATTTATGATTTGATCAATTATTTGAATATAAAAAATCAAACAGGGCTAATCATTAGTAATTGATTTGATAAGCTTTCGACTCTCTTCTTAACCTGGAATTTTATGTTTAATGTATGAAAACAATTAAAAAGCGTTTGGGTTTGGAATTATTTAATGCACTGAGTTGACACATTCTATAAAATTATAAAATCAACTGTTCTCGTTAAATGGTAACCACTAACGAGTTTTGAATGAATAAAGGGGATGCGGCAAGGTGATTCCGATTTCACCCTATTGTTTTTTCTTTGTGCAGGATTTTGGCCTTAATGATTAAAGGAGGACAAAGTAATATAAGGAATCAATATTGGAAAAGAAGAGCACAAATTTCTCAATATGCTGATGACACCCAGCTCTTAAAACTGATGAAACTCGTTGAACCATTCCATACCACATAATCGAACGATTTCAGTAGGTTTCAGGACTAACTCAGAATAATGAAAAACTCCTTATGGTTATGAAGTAGAAAAATTCCTGCAAAATATTTTGCCCCCCATTTGAAAATTATTTGAACCCCTCAGATTAAAGATATTAGGTGTCTGGTTACCCAGACACTAAATGACTGTGAAATGTCATTACAAATAATAAATTTTCAGAGGTGAAACTGCTTTTCAAAATATGGTTCACAAAGAAACTATTATTCCGTTATGGTAGAGTTGATGGTTTAAAATCTCTTATTCTTTCAAAAACTTATACATCTGTGGATATTACTACCAGACCTCCTGTTCATTATTGAAAACAGCTACCAGAAAATTTGTTTTCAATTTGTTTGGAACAATAAGCAAGACAAGATAGGAAGACATATGGCAGTTAAGACCATCAAACAAGGTGGACTAATATACATGATATCGAATTATCTATATGCGTTGAAGCTTTCATGGTAGAAAGTTAGAAATCTAATCTCCAAAGTGGGGTCAGTATTGCAGAAATACAATACCCATTTCTTAACACTCTAGAATGCTATAGTCCATCAATAACACACAAGCACGTGAAGGTTAATCCTTTTTGGACCAATGTTTTTAAAGCTTATAAATTTTTCTGCACTTGCATCACTCCGCAAAATGAAAATGAATTTCTTGCAGAACCTATTTTGTATAATGAAAACATTACCATAGGAAATAAAGTTGTTGATAAAAATAAAGTTTGCCAGAAAAGGGGATATATCTAATAAAACATCTTGTCAAGAAAAATGGTGAGTTTTTTAACTATGAAATTTTTTCTAAAGCAAATGATAATTGTATTGACTTTGTAACTTTCAATGGGCTAATCTAATCAATCAAACAATTTGCAAAAAAGGCAGGAGTCAAAATAGGGTGACAATGTAAATTGTTGTACAGACACCACGAAAGCAATACAGACAATAGATAGCGTGCACAGGGGCTCAACACTGTACTATGAACAATTGATGTCAAACAACACAGAACCCAAATGCTGTAAAAAATGGACACAGAAACTTAATGAAGATATCAACTGGAAAATGGTATCTAAAAAACTGCACAAGATTAAAGACATCAAATTACAATGGTTACAGACAAAAATTGTCCACAGAACTGTGGTTACTAATGTTGTTCTGTGCGCAATGGGTGTAACAAATACAACAAGTTGTTCCCTGTGCAATAGGGAGAAAAAAAGATTCTATCAAACATTCTTTTTGGGGCTGCAACCAAGCAAGAACTATTTGGACAAATTTAGAAAAAAGTATCAATGACCATTGTGAATACACATCGATCGAATGTGAAAATTTCACGTAAGATTGTGCTTTTTGGAGTGGATGATTGCATGAAAACTGATGCTATTTACGATTTCACTACCCTTTTTGCCAAATGGTATATTTACAGATGCAGAATTGAAAATCATTTACCAGTATGGAAAGTTTTTCTTAAACAGTTGAAATACAGGTTTCAAATTGAAAAATATAACGCAACAATTGCAAACAACCTGAGTAAGTTCACTTTTGAATGGAGTCACTAAAGACCATTGCTTGACTGTACAGATTAGATTTATGTAACTGAGACATGTGTCTGGCCATGTGCTTTTGCTGAATAGCAACCATGTGATAACAGAAAAGATGGAACTGTGCACGCATTGTTTTTACTCTCCAAGGCCATGCTGTCACACACTGGGTAGTTACACTGACAGTGGCACATTGTGATCTTCCTCATGGATGAAAGAGTGCAATGGTAAAGATTTACAGAATTGACAGAGGTGTACAATATTGTTTTTCTCATGTTTGACATGACGCATTTATTTTAACTTATGTAGCATGAAAAACGTGTGTGTATGTGTGTATTTGTTTGGTTGATTAAGTACTTGAAAAGCAGTTGGTATCAGTTGTTTATGAAAAAGAATTGTATTTGTACATTTTCTAAATTTATTTTGTTTGGTTTTTTAGAAACATTTCTTTGCAATTCTTTGTAAATGCAAAACGAAAATTTAAAAAGTTTTAAAAAGAAAAAAAAAGTATACTTACCATGTCTCACACATACATCTCTGCTTTTTTGCAAAGTAGGGGTGTTTTTTTCTTTTGCTGACAAAGACAACCTTTCCTTACATTTCCTTGAGTGCAGTAACATGCTAAATATAAGTTATCACAGCCTTTTCTTTGCTTTTTCATGAAAAAACAGCATGTATTTAAAAATTCACAGGCAACCTGCAGAAAATAAAAGGAGTTTCCTTTCATAAGAATCCCTCCCCCCCCCATCCCCCCACCCAACTTCTAAAAAACACCCCAACCACCCCAAAACAAGTGGTGTCTTTTATCGTGACACTGGTCACAGGTCAGCACACTCACTCTTTCTGCCAGAGCAGTCCACAGCAGCTGGTGCGTGATGCCGTAGTCCGTCAGCCCTCGCCGGGTCATGATCAGCCCGCACTCGCGGCTCAGGCTGCAGCGGTGCTGGCTCTGGGCCGGCTTGGTGATTTCCATCATGCATTTGTCACTCTGCTGTTCGTCCAGCCTCTCTGCAAACAGGCATCAGTCCATATCCAATCCAATCCAGCCTGAACCCATTCATTCTTCGGTTTGGGTGTTTATAAGCCAGCTTTCCTGAAGGCAGAGTGCGGCTACCTTCATGGTGGGCAAAAAAATGGTGGCATATGTCTCAAATCTAACCATTGGTGAACCTTGGAGCTCCAGCTCAGGAAGAACCCCCCCCCCCCCCCCCCCACACACACACACACACACACCAACTAAATGGATTTCCATTGTGCATTTGTCGCTCTGTTGTAACATTGTGTCTAGACTGTCTACAATTGTATAACTTGTGCATAGAGAAAAAAAAAATTTCCTGTCATATTTAAAAGGGCAAAAATCATACCAGTCCACAAATCAGGTGATTCTGCTTGTCCTTCAAATTACAGACCAATTTCAAGTCTGTCTATCGTATCTAAACCCATTGAAAAACATATCCAATAATCTGTATATTCCTACTTTTGTAAACAACAATCTATTAAATGAAGATCAGTCAGGTTTTGCATTTGATGTAATCAATCGTTCCCTGTTATTGCGTAAACTTCACTTGTATAGACTAACACCAGAAATGATAAATCTTTTGAAAAGCTTTTTGTCAAATAGACAGCAGCTAGTAACTGCAAATAATCAACCATCAGAATGAGTACCTATTAAATATGGAGTACCACAAGGGTCAATATTGGGTACACTTCTATTTTCAATCTATGTAAATGACTTACCTCAATTTAGAATGTAGCTGTGAAATGTTTGCTAAATGACACATCCCCTATTGTAGTGATTCTGACCCACAGACTTAAACACTCAAACTTCAAAAACATTATTGACAGATTGGGGTTACTTGGATTCAGCTAAGTCATATGTCCCTAAAATACCCCAAAAACAAAAGTGTATGTATGTATGTACTAGAAAAACAAAAGAGAACAAAAAATAAAAGATAAATTCCAGCCTCTGTTGATAGGTAAAAGAGTAATTGAAAGTTGACTCCCAAAATTTCTAGGTGTAATTTTTGGGACAAAATCTTACTTGGATGACCACAACGATGGCACTAGGAAAACGTCTTGCTTACAAGCTACTTCAGTTATCAAAAATAAAACATTTTCTGAATGACCACCCTCACAAACTCTTTTTTTGCGGCCATATTTTGCCCATAGTTGACTGTGCTTCATCTCTTTGGGACAGCTGCAGTGAACCAAATTTAAAATTGATTCATCGATTATATAAAAGAGCACTGAAACTTGTTCTATTAAAATCAAGCTTCCTAACCATCAACGATTATAAACAAACAAAATATTCTAACCTTCAAAAACAGTCTTTATCTAAATGAAGCTCTATTTGTTCAGAAAGTTGTCAATGGAAATGCCCCTCCAAAGATCACCAATAGCTTCAAAATCAATGAACACAGACATAATCATCTACTAACATTTCCAAGACCAAGAAAAAATCTGTACTAAAAACAAGTTTCTTACACTCAGGTAGTGATTTATGGAACAATCTCCCAAAACGCTTAAAATGTATCAAAAACAAAAATCAGTTCAAGACACAGCTAAAAAGTCATCTAATGCACAAATGCCTAGGAATTGACTTATAAGGCAAGTCAACCATACTTAAATTTATCAGCACTTACTGCATTTCTTAAATAAATTTCAAGTATGTTTTACTGTGACTGGAAATTCTACAAAGTCACACGCTGTATGTGTGTGGAGGGAGGGGGAGGCGGGAAAGAGGCACTCTTATTAAGCAAAGAGTTAAGAGTAATCTATATAAGCTTGTGTATAATCTACAAATTTTAAAACAACATGGAAAGGAGAAAACAAAATGGTAGACCTGATTGGAGAGTCCTCATGCCCTTTTTCTTGTCCAATTCAATAGGTTTTATTGTGGTGTTGTTTTCATTGCAGTTAGAGATGAGATCATTAGTGCTATTATTTACAAGATTCAGCGCTATATAAATTCCATATATTATTATTATTATTATTATAAGCGATATTGCTTTAGTTTGATAGTCTAGTTAATTATGGGCTTTTGATTTTTGTATTGTATAGAGTTTTTTATTTGTTTGAATAATTGTTTCCTTATTATTATTTTTCTATTTGAATGTATGTGTTTTTCCCATTCCCCTTTGAGACTCCACCCCCACCCCCCACCCTTTCCAATGTTTTTTTTTAATTATTTGTTATGTTGTTGTCTCATGGTGATGGGGATTATTTGTTATATTGTGTCTCATGACGAGGGGTGATTAATGTTATTTTTGTATCTATTATAATTAAATTTTTTTGTTTTCTTATTTTTCTGTGGTAAAAAAAGAGGTAATTTGATGTTTTGATGTGTGCCTTTTTATTTGCAAGAAATATGATGAGTCAAGAATCTGTTAGGTAAAAAAAAAATTATGGAGCACCAAAAATGGGAAAAACCCATTTTACAAATTTTCGAAATTTCACAATGTACCATGTTTGGGACCCATCATTTTCAAGATTTTTTCTATCATTTCTCTTGAAATTGTTTGTATGTATTCCTGTATATATACAGATTATAGCTAATTTTTTTTGGAATGGTAGGGGCATCCCCTTTTGCAGCTATTTTTTCCTCAAAGTTGGAGAAAAGGCCAAAATGACCAGTGCGGAAGGCTCATTTTAAAGGGAAAATTACAAAAATAGTCATAACTTTTTGAAATAATGAACTTACTTCAAATTTGGAGATACTATTATTTATATTGTATTCTATAGGTTGACCGGTTCAGGGCATCGGAAGTCTCTGCTATGTACTGGATCCCTTTAAACCCAGTACAAACTGTCGCTGTGGGGGAGGAAACCCCAATAGAAAAACCCCAAAAAATATGGAGACTTGGAGAGGAGATTTGGGGCACCAAGGGAAAATTCCTATGCCCACAGAAAAAAAATTAAAGACAATGCAAAGCCGAAATGTACGGATTCGGTCGAGGCCCGGGTTTCCAATGACCGCGCTTTCATTGATCAAACACAGGGGTGGAAGTGACAATTCGCTACTGGAGTTAAACCCTTATTAAACTCCCTAGAGAACAAATCACCATGTACAAAGGAAAGCCGTTACATGGGCGGAAGTAACCAGAGCTGCAGATCTTACACCCAAATTGAGAACAGAGCTGGAGCATATGGGATGGGTGAGCTCGGAGAAAAGTAAAGTACATTGTGAACAGCACGAGCAATGCACCGCTAAATTTACATGAACGGCCAACAACTGGAGGAGGTAGACGCTTTAAATACCCCAGCGCTACACTCACAAAGGACGGGCGATCGGACAGAAATAAGTCGAACATAGCCTGGCAACATCTTCCATGACAAAACTACACCATATGGAAAGTAAAAAAGATCAGTTTCCCCAATCAAATAAAGCTCTACAAAGCCCTAATCCAATGAACCTGCTGTACGAAGTGAAACCTGGACATTGGAATGCTGAAACGCAAAGCGAAATCCAGTCATTCGAAAAAAAAATGCCTAGAAACTTCTGGGGTATCCTGGATAGACGAAAGACCATTGATTTGTCAAGAGTCAAATAAAAACCCGGGTTGCAGGTCCACAGGAACCCCTTCTCACCATCGTCAAGAAGAAAAAGCTACATGGTTCGGCCACGTCACCCGCCACAACACACTCTGCCCAAAACAGTTTCTGCAGGAACACTCGAAAGGTGGCAGAAGGAGGGGAAGACAGAACAAGTCATGATGGACAACACAGAGAATGGACCAGGATGAATGACTCGGCACTACTGCGCAGAGCCAAGGACCCAGAAAGGATGGAGGAGGCTTACCACGCATTCGTCTTTCATGTCCTCCCCCACGACCGCCAAGGTCATGGGTCTGATGATGATGATGATTATAATTTTTCATTTGACTTATTTTGCTTGCTTGATTTGTTATTGGGGTGAAAATACTATATTTAAAAAGCACTACTTGAAGAATATGAGCCCCATATGAGCACACGTTTGCGTGGGTGGGGAGAGGGGAGGAGGGATGTCATTGCAGGCAATATTGTCAGTAATGACGCAATGAATGCCTAGTATTTTCTAATGTTTGGTTTCTGTACCTTTTTATTATCTAAAGTATGAACGTCAAAGAATGGACGATATAGTAGGTGAAGTAATTTGGTTGTTTGACGTTTCATGATTTTTATTTTTTTAGTTCTTAAAACATTCTTCACCTAAGTGTGTGTGTGTGTACGCATGCACGCACAGGTGTGTATGAGTGTGGTTTTTGTGTGTGTTGTGTTGTGTGTGTATGTATATGTGTGTAATTTGTATTTTCCAATGTATTATTTTATCGGTTTTCCTCTTTTTACTGGTTCAATTTATTGGTAAAGGTTGCAATAATGTAGTATTTCAGTATTATCATTAAGAAATTTGTTCTTAGATAGATGCCCTTGATGAAAAAGAGCAAATGCATTGCTTATTCAATGTACCATCTGAAAATAAAAATTTGACTTGACTTGACCTGACAAGCAGGTTTCAGCAAGTCTGCACCCAGTCATTCAATTGTTTTGTTTTTGTAAGCCGGCTGATTATGGAAGCTGTAGCAGGAAGCTTATGGCTGCAGCCCTGTAAATGTGATATTTACTATTTCACTGTAGTTATCAAGAAACTAAAGTCACAGTTCTATCTTTGAAGGGAGGTCATTGTGAAGAGATATCATACACTTGTTATCTCTCTTGGCTTGCACACACGCATGCACACACACACACACACACACACATACACACACACTGACACAGTGCCATAAGTGTATCAAGTCCTGTCACCCCCTTCTTGTCTATTTTCTGCCGTCCTGGTCCATTCTCCTGCCTTTTTCCCAGAAAGACTTAAAATACAGCAATTCTCTCCCAAACTAAAGCCTGACTTGTCAGGCACTTAAAGGCAGCGCAATGCATTTCGCTCATAATCATATGACAGACAACGATAATCATAGTTGCTGTCTTGAGCGTTCAATGAAGAAGAAGAACTATTTCTAAGACACATCTTCTGGCTTGGGCCAGATTCTGACACCAGTTGCTACTCCATCCCGTCAGTCTTACTAGTCTCGCCAGCCTTGTAGACAGGGACATCCAGCGGAGGTCAGGCACCACTTTTCTGGGCTGCTTGAAGAGACTCCAGGGCTGGGCGATGACGTAGCTCAGCTTGTTGAAGTAGCTTTCATCGTCCGCCTTCACGGCTGTGATTGCCCGCTCCCCGACCCACCGGATGTCTTGGAGAAGAACTTGCAGACGCTGAACAATGGCAAGGCTCAGCCGTGTGTGTTGACCTTGCTTGTACTCTTGCAGGATTTGCTGAATTTGTCCTGCAACAAGAAGAAAAGCATCAGCAAAATAAAGAGATAGATAAATGAACAAATAAACAAACAATAGCCTGTATACTGTGATATTAGAAGAACAAGCAGGGTGTGGGGAGGGAAAGGAGTGGGGGAGGTAAGGGGGAGGGGTGGTGGTTCTGGTTTTGTTTGGAGGAGGAGGCACACATATTTTGAATACCAGTGGACAAGTAAATGGAAATCAAATGACTGACTTACAATGAAAGCTAGAAGAATATGCTACTCTTGAATAATACTTAAGTATAACAGTCAACCCCCCCAAAAAAAAACCAACAAAAAAAACAACAACACACACACAAAAAACACACACACACACCCAAACAAACAAACAAAACACCACCCAAAAGTCACATTTGTGACAAGATCTAACAAGTGAACAATAAAAACTTAATGTCTAACATTGTAACAATAACCAAGAAAAGGAAATGTATTCCACCAAAAGAAGAATGTCTTCAATGTCCGTAATAATCATAATAAAGAACCAACTGGGCTATGCAATAATGATCTGAAAAAAATAGACATCAATAAACGGTCACTGAAGATTGTGGATGACAATAATGAGGTAAAAATAGGCATGTAACACTAATAGTCTTTGTAATCTTTCAGCATCTGGCATATATATCTATATCTATATTTTATATATATATATATATATATATATATATATATATATGTGATCAACAGTTGTGCTATGACCACATATGCAAAAACGATTTACAACATGTTTAGTCTTTAAACAGTTTCAATTTCCATCTGAGGGCCAGAGAAACAATCTGTTTTACAGGGTTTAACAATCTGTTCTTTTTTTTTTAACACAAGGCTCAAATTGTACCATGGCATACATCTAGACAACCAACTCTCTTTTTCCCCACACTGGAATAAAATTTACTGTGCTTTTTGATCTGATAGCATTCTTGCAGTGACATTTTTTCAAATTTACAACACTAATAAACCTTTTGCTCCAGTTTTGCTAAAAATAAAATCATGTAAAATGTCAACTTTTTCATTAAAAATATATACCAGAGTGAGATGGAAAACGACAGAAAGTTAGAACTGTGCCTTTTTTAAAATGCAGAGGTGGATTAAATGACCCGTTTCAACGACTAGTTCAAATGTAACTTTTGTTTTCATAGAGCTGATGACTTGAATTGCTGATTTTTTGAACACAAAAAAGTATTTGAAGGATAATTTTTTTAAAATCAGTTAAATTGAGTTAAGAAATCAAGAGCCATTAATATAGCTATGACGATGAAAGAGAATGTAATTTTTATTCAGTTTTTAGATCTGGTATAACATAATTTTTATGCGCACTAGCTTTGATGTTTAAGACTGAACCATCTGTAAAAACTTTTAATTGATTTGAATAATTTTCTTCTAAATGAATTTTCACATGAGAAAACACTAAATTTATACTAATTATTATTCTTTATCAGGTCAATTGATACAGTCGATGTCAAATGTTGCTCTTTTGAGCTCCCATGCTGGAGTGGGAATAATTCCTCTCTTTTAGCAATATATATGGGTTATTCTCAGAAACATGTGAGGTTTTTGTGACATAGACCTTGAAAAATAAATGTCATTGGAAGTTTATGCCTTTTTGTTATATTTTAGAGTACTCTGTCATAATCTGCATTCTTTTGAAAAAATTATGAAATATTAATTGGTTTCCTAGTATTTGATGAATTAAAGTTCTATTTTTAGCCGTGTTGCGGTTGTGACATGGAAACCAAAAGTAGCATAAATAAATCTTTGTACAAAATATCAAACAAAAAACACCCAAAATGGCTGTTGTTTTCATTTTAAAACAAATCAACTTTTGGGGAAGTTTGACAATCACTGACAAAGCATATTTTTGGCCATTTTTCCCAATGACACCTAAGACAGTTTTGTACGCCCAGATTTAAGTTTTGTTTTTTTTGCTATGACCACGGGAAGCACACAAATTAGCCTAAACTTTTCCCCAGAATCATAAAAATAAAACAAAAATTTTTCTTTACAAAAGAAATGGAAGCTATTTCAAATTAAACCTTATAAAACTAATATGTTGCGGTTGTGACATGGAAACCGTTTGGGTTGTGACATAGAAACCACACCCCTCAAAATAACAAATCATGGAAGTGTAGCAATTTAAACATACATTTAAACAAAACACACCAACTTAAACGGGAAAAAACAATGCATTCTTGTAATATTATTCATACTGATTTATCATTTTATATGATATATTATGGTTGTGACATGGGACCGTTTGGTTGTGACATGGAAACCACACCCCTCAAAAGCACAAATCATGAAAGTGTAGCAATTTAAGATCAAATTGAAAAAACACATCATCTCAAATGAGAAACAATGCATTCTTGTAACTTTATTTACATTGATTTATTATGTTAGAGTGACATGATATTATATCAATAAACATTATCTACATTTGATTTATCGTGCTGGAGTGATTATAATATCAATCAACACAACTAAGTCCAGTTTCTCTCATCTGACCTACCGCATCCTTCATAATTAATGATAAAATATGAGCTCATGAGTGCATAGTGCTTTTATATCAAGTACAAAATGCATGTTTTAAAAAACGAACAAAAAACAATGAAATCATCATTTTTGGGTTTTTTTATAGAAAACCAAACTTATTTGTCGATCAAACTTTGTTACGATTGTCAATTGATTACAAATCATCACCTTTGCTGTGTTGTTGGGGTTTCTTCCTTTAATATTAACAACACTTTGAATAACAGAATAATCTAAGGTTATTTCTTCTTCATTTCTTGTTTTACAGGCAAATGAATTCTTTTATTTTATGGGCAAATAGAATCCTTCCAGCACTCTCAGCATTTGCTGGTGCTTTTTTTCCCCACACATGCAGCTGCTTTTTTGTCCCACATCTAACTTGATCTAACATAATTTCAAACTGATTTAGGACTGAAGTTCTCTCTCTCTCACCTCTCTTCCTCTCTCTCCTCTCTTTTCTCTCTCTCTCTCTCTCTCCCCTCTCTCCCCCCTCTTCCCACACACACACATGATTTGCTTTATATTGTAACAGTTTAAAAAAAATTGTTGGTCATAATCACATGCATCCATATGTATACAGTATAGTGGGCACCCTGCCCCCCTTTATTCTCTATCATAAGACTCCCACCTGGATAAGATCTACTTTTCTTAGACACTGCTCTTCTTTGTAACTGTACCCCCCTCATTAGACTTCTCCTTTATAACACATAATTTTGTGTGTGTGTGTGTGTGTGTGTGTGTGTGTGAGAGAGAGAGAGAGAGAGAGAGAGAGGAGAGAGAGAGAGAGAGAGAGAGAGAGAGAGAGAGAGAGAGCACAAATAATTATATGTATGTAAATGTATGTGTTTTGGTGTGTGTGTGTTTTGTACAAGCGCATGAGAGAGAGAGAGTGTGTGTGTGTATGTATGTGTGTGTGTGTGTACACCACAATTAAAATGTTTAAGCATGTGAATTGCTTATTCTGCTCAATAAATGTTGATTTTTTTTTGCGAAAAAGGCATTCATGGTTTCTTGTCATAACCAATTTCAACTGAAATGTTGTTGCTTTTTGTGTCAATGTGAATGTGTGTCAGTTGTGTGTTATTTGTTTTGTTATCAACGCTTGTCTTGCACATTTAAAGATGAATTGGTTCCAAATGTTGACAAGGAAAACAGAAACTAACGAAAAACAAAACAAAAAAGCCCATCCTCATGATGTGGTTTTCATCATAACTGATCACGGACTTGAAAAGTTTCAGGAGTTTGAAAAATGTTAAGCTTAGGACTTGCAGCATTATATCCTATCTCTCAAATGAACATAATTTAATCGGAAGAACGTCATTGTTTGATTACATTTGAAGCCTACGGAACATAAGTGGTAGAAAACGAGTGACGTGTTTTGGGCGTGACCAGGAACGCCGAGCTCTGTCCCTCGGGGCAGTTGTAGCAAACATTAACGTCACTGCGATGACGTTTAGCGTGCATTTACGGTTGACTCATTACGATTAACAACGATTGTGTAGATCAATCACTTCCCTGAAATCAACACTAGAAAACTGTATCCGAGGAAAAGGGGACGATTTATTACAGTAGATCAGAGTCGTGACACAAAACCATAATCAATCCGTTTCCTGTCACGACTAACATGAGCTAAACGTTTTACGGCCAAATTTCAACATGCGAGATAACCACAGAACAAAATTGCTGCAGGTTTATATTTTCAACAACATAACCAGAGCATTCGTATAAAGAATCAATAACTGAATCAGTGAATGACGAAAACGCGAGACTAATTTTACGTATGCTTCTAGATCTAACGGCAGAAACCACGCTATCTTGGTTTCGTGTCACAACCAACGTGGTTAATACATGAGTTTACAGAAACAAAGAAATATTCCCAAAAATACATTCAACACTGAAAATAATCACTTCTGTCGCTAATTGTTCGAAATAAAACACGAATAGCATCTATAAAAAAGAAAGTAAAACTTCACAAAAAGAATGTTGCCGTTGTACAAGAAACGTACTAATTTTTCGTTTTATGTCCTAACCGTAAACGCCGCACAACAAAAACTGGATCTATTTTAATAAATTTTTGCAAAATTTATTTCTTGCACATAACAACCATTTCCACAAATTACAGTAATGGCTTTTATTTTCTTTCCGAGTAAGAATAAGCGGGCATCAAATGAAACGATCGGTAAATGTACCCACAGCTAACAAACCAAAGCTGTTGACAAGAAAAGAGAACCTGACAAAAACAAGCAATTTCGTAATTTAAACACGAGTTTACGATTTTTAAAAACCATGGTTGGCAAAAGTAAACACTTTGAAAAAACCATATTCCTTCCCCTTCGATAAAAAATGCGATAAAAAGCGAGTAAACGCATCTTGATTTAAAATGCTGCCGGCTTTAGCGGTCGGGGTCGTGACATGAGAAATTTTGGAAGAAGACAAAGACCGGCACACTAGTATAGCATCGCGATGTTCCTTTGGCGGGAAAAAGTACGTGCCAGAGATTTTTAGGTCAAGGTGAAGTGCCAGCGATAAAAATCCGGTCAGTGAAGGGAAAGTGGCCGAGTTTGCAAACCCAAATTTACGTCGGTCGGGTCGTGACGTTTAAAAATGAGAACCATGTTGATAATCTGGAGTTTCAAGCCATGAAGAGGGTAGAAGGCTTGCTGATCAAAAACATCGTTTTTTTATATACTGTTAACTGTTTTCTTTATCAGTGGAAGCTATAATGTGTTGATGATATCTATAGTTCTTTGTGAGTGAATTTTAAAAATTGTCCTGACTTTGGGAAACCAAGCGTCACGACCACAACGGGGATTTAATTCACCCTCTATTTAATGTTCATGAAAAAAAATGAAGATGTTTCTGCTTGGGAGTTTGAAACCCAAAATCTGGGCATTAATTTAATACAAATTGTGTTTCAAATTAGCAGTCTTTGAAGTCAGAAGAACAATCTGAATAACGTATGCACCATCATGTCACAAATCTGCCATGTTGGAATAAAGCACATTTTGTAAAAGAAAAATTCAATATTTTTAAAAACAAGCACAAGTACTCATTAAAACTTTTAAAATTTATTTCTTTAATTCAAACATAACCAGTAACCAGCATTCACTACAGTTACAAACTAAATTCAGTCAAATGGTAGATGTGTGAAGTAGGTCACTATCATACCTCACATGTTTCTGAGAATGACCTATATATATATTTAAATTCAACATAGCATTTATTTATTAATAATTAATCTAATGTATATAAAACTATATGTACCTAGTATGGTATATGAGAATATCAATCTTGCTCTCTTTTGAAAATCTCAGACTTGAGTTTTACTACTGATTGTAAGTAATGCTTAATAATAATATTATAAGTTAATAGTCAACACTTTGTAACTTACTACAACAAAAACTTCTGAGGCTTTCTAAAGGTAAACACAAGTCCAGATGCACTATATGTTTTACACATGAGGCATGGACCCGGTAGACCTAGAGCCAGTTTGTTAATGCCCTGCAGTCATACTTTAAAGTTTTCTTAAATATTTTGGAGCATTAAAAAATACTTCTTGGCCATACAACATACATCAGCTTTGAACTTATCAAAGATGTTGAAAGGTGTAATAATGTAAGTGTATCTTGACCCCATGGCTGTTTGCTTATGATTTTTAAGATATTGAAGGTTTTCCTTGCTTTAGTTAGAAAATATTTAATTTATTCAATATGAGTGTTCTCTATGTCAACTTTGTTGTAAGAAAAACTCCAAGGAATTATGGCATCCAAGCTTATAATTACAATCTAATCCACGATTCATTATTAAAAAGCATCATGAATGTGTATGTTATACTTGATAGCTGTAAACCATTATTCATTCATGAGAATATAGTTAGCTACTATTACTTTGTACTATGTTTAATTCATTTTGATACAGCTTTTTAAAATGTAGTTTAAGGACTTACAAGTAGATCTAGTATATATACTCTTTTTCATTGCTATGATCATCCACATGCATATTTATATATTATACATCATCAGCACACTGAGCTAATTCTATTTTTGGCGAGTCATGCGTTAAGATGTTAAATAACATAGGAGCAAGAACTGACCCTGTGAATGCCCATGATTACATAGTCTCTATTTTTGTCATAATTTCTAAATTTGTCCTGTTTAATGTTTTCAAGCAAATCTTTTATAAAGTTACACAACACCCTGATAATCCAGTATTCTTGAGTTTAATATATTGTAAGTGCCATACTTGATCATAGGCTTTATTGAATGTCAAAATTTGTTGCTAAAACAGTAAAACTAAAAAATCATTTTTCACCTGGCCAACTGATACTTGATTCAATGATTTGAGAGCTGATTTTACAAGATGGATGATCTACCTTTAGTGGCTTTACTGAAACCAGCTTGGTTAACACAATAACAGGATTTTTTCCACAATAGTAAGCAAATCTGTTAAACTTCAGACACTTTTTCCAACAGTCTACAGACATGAGACATAACTGCTATAAGGTGTTTGCCTTACTGTTTTTATGAATTGGAACAATAATTGTCTTCAGACTTTAGGTAAAATACCACTGACCCAACATTTAACTTTATAAGTTTTTTTTCAAAAGAATGCCCGATCCCATTTATTTGGTAAATGTTTATAAAAATCATTTCATATAAGAGATAGCACTGACCACCGACAGATGTCGCTTGACTGTTAACAATAAGATAGCATCTTCATTTCTTGAGAGTTAGGGGAGCACTGAGAAATGGTTATATCACTATATATCAGGAATAAGGGGCATCAAAGCTATTTGATTTTTCTCTTTCAGTCTTTGTCTTCTAAAGTCTCTCTGTGCTTGAGGTAAGCCTTCTAGTCTACTTGTCTTTGACTTTGAGTTTGAAAAAGAATCAACAAATGCTTCAGCCTTTTCGTTTAATGAGGGACATTTTTTAATGTGTGTGTGTTCGTTATGTGTGTGTGTATTCATGACTATGAGAGAAAGAGAGAGATTCTTCTGTGTGTGTGTGTGGGGAGTGTGTGTGTGTGTGTGTGTGTGTGTGTATGTGTGTGTGTGTGTGTGTGTGTGTGGGAGAGAGAGAGAGAGAGAGAGAGACTCAGAGAGAGAGAAGTGTGTGTGTGTGTGTGTGTTGTGTGTGTGTGCCCATATATCCTATTCATGTGTACATCTGTGCATGGTGTTTGGGCTGAGTGGATGCATACATCACTACATCTGTGTGTACCTGTGCCTGCTTATGTGTGTGAATGAGTGTGTGTTTGGGGTGTAGTGTGTGTGTGTGGTGTGTGTGTGTGAGAGAGAGAGACTGTGAGTATACATTAGTCAAGCTTTTTCATACACGGAAGGTTAGCAAATCCCTCCCCCTTCCCCGAACAAAAGAACTACATACACGTACAAAAATATACGATGTACAAAAATTGATCATGTATGGACTGTATCATTCATTGATTCAACCAAACCAAACACTTAAGTGACTAACCTTCCACAACTTTCAAGCCAAAAAAGCCATCTAAATTCAAGTCGTTGTAGCTCGCTTTGTAGAAACCGATCAATCTCTCAGTCGCGTCAATCACACTTAAAAGAACTGCATGCGAAGACTGTACATCGCCGTTAGATGAGATGAATAATAAAGGCAGCAAAACAACACACACCACTAATGCCACCATTTTGATAGCTTTCCATTGAGAGTTACTTCCCCCGACCTGAATCAAATAATTTTTTTAAATAACCACACCCCCTTGTGTGTTTTATAATTATAAATATATATATAATATATATATATATATATATATATATATATATATTTTATATATATATATATGTATTCTTTTATTTCAAGGATATTGGAATAAGCACTCGTGTCTTTTGTTGGTTGTTGTTTTTTTATATCAAGTCCCAGTGTGATACAAGTAGACTAGGCCTAATGAGTTATTTATTCAATAAAAAGATAAAGGTGCCCCATAAGCAATGTGGTCTAGGGGAGCGAGGCGTCAGAGACCTGGCTTCTCTAGGGGCCAGCATATTGAGGGTGGCGCGCATCTCCTCTCCCTCACTGCTTTACCTTCCCTGACCCTAAGGAGGCAGGTACCCATTTACAACTGGGAGAACTGTGCTGAAGCTAAATCGCACAAACAGGTCACTCATCTAAGTGGTAGGCCTAGGCCTAACTTCGCTCCATGCTGCTTTACATTGGCTGGGGGTTAAGACAGCGCTCTGACCACTGAGCTAAGAGCTACCTGTCCCCAATTTATTAATTTATTTATTCAATAGCTGGGCTAATCATAAAAGCTGGTATAAAATTAATGTGTTTTACAGCTTTCAAATGGTATGCAATTTTAGTGTAAAGTATCAGGGGACTCTTAAAAACCTGTGTGTGTGTGTGTGTGTGTGTGTGTGTGTAGGCTACACTGTTTTTATTTCGAGGATAATGGACTGCTCATTTAGGTGCTTTTTTACATCCAGTCCCCGTGTGCATACAGTTTTGTAAATGTTATCCATTCCCATCGGCACAAATGGCCTACTCTTATGAAATGGGCAAACTGTTCTGCATGCCTTCTTGCATATGGGACCTCAGTTTGTAGTCTCAACCGTAGGACTTTGTCGGGAGTGGAATCAGCACTGATGTTAATTTAACTCTAGGGGGGGAAAATCCCTTGTTCGGGCTTTTTTATGGTGGTTCCAACATTGGCTCGAGCCTGGGTGGTCAGATCGCGAGTAGGGCCTACAACGTGCAACCCTCTATCTACCAGGCTATCCAGTCCCCCTGAGTGCGTGTGTGCGCGCGCGCGTGTGTTCAGGTGTTAATTCGTGTGGTGTGTGTGTGTGTGTGTGTGTGGTGTGTTGTGTGTGTGTTGTGTGTTATTAATGGTGCCCAACCAGGACACACAAGAAGCAATTTTGATCAGTTAACTTGTCAGTGTGTACTTGTGTCGCCATGCCTCAAGGTGTACCTGTCAGTACTGGACTTGAACTAGACAGCAGTCAAATTTGACCCCCCTTAGGAACAGTTTACTAATT
>CM054138.1:72960584-73108084 GCA_028751875.1 Rapana venosa
CCGGGACTTTGACATTCAGTTCGATTTTTTGGTCAAACTGGGAAGAAAGGGCGGAGGCTGGAATCGAACCCAGAACCTCACGGTTTACTTGTTGGCAGGCAAACGTCTTAACCATTCTGCCACCTTCCTTCTCAATAGTGAAAGAACAACGGCCAACTCTGGATTGTTTGAACCTGGTATTTGTAAGCAACATGGTATCTGCAGCAGAGCGGAGGTAACAGGAGTGTATAGATGAAGACAGTTACAGAGATAGGAAGGTGAAGTCTTGTGTAGAAATTTGTATCAGAGGGTACTGATTTTACTTTACACTTTGTGCAACATGCTACCAGTGAAGAGATTGCAAGAGAAGAGTAATGTGTTCGGAATTTTATTTCTTAGGACAAGTCGAGCTGCAGATTTTTTAATACATTGAAGGGAATGGATAATGATGCTGGTAAACCATCCAAAATTGAATTACAGTAGTCCAGTCGAGAAAGAATGAAAGATGTGACAAGCTTAGATTTTGCATAAGTAGACAAATACAACATGCATGAGCAGTATAAAAAGTATATTTTATCATAATGATATGCACAGTGCTTCTGTTTGCCTGCTTGTCTGTGGATATGCCTGACAAACTGAAGGAGAAAAAACAACAACACCAACTGCAGAGACAAACATCACAACTAAAGCCCCCCCCCCCCCCCCCCCCCCCCCGCCCCCAAATATACAGAAAATACATCCATTTTTTTATTTTTAAGTAATCAAACACATATATACAGATTCCATTACACCCACAACTGAATCCTAAGTGCAAGGTTGGTTCTCAACACAAATGCTGCTGTACTATGAAGCTTGACTTTTTTAATAACAAAATTGATTAGAAGAGTATCAGTGAATTTGTGCATGTACGCCACATTACAAAACCAGGAAATTGCATGAGCCATATTATCTCTTCTCATGAGGGTGAACAACAAAACACATGACCCAGTGCGATTGCAGCAAGAAACCATCAAAGAAGTCACCAAGTTTATTTACCTGGGCAGCGTCGTCAGTAAGATGGGGGAACAGATGAAGACATCAAGTACCGAATCAACAAAGCCCGTCACGCCTTCAACACCCCTTCGGCCAATTTGGAGGTCAACGGCCTCTCATTTCAAAATAAGCTTCGGATCTACAACACCAATGTCACTCAGAAATCTGGCGGGTAACAAAAACCCGCACCACAAACTCCAGTCTTTTACCAACAAATGCCTCAGGTACATCCTCAACATCAGGGGGCCGGAGACATATCCAACAAACAACTGTGGGACAGGGGCCAGACAAACCCAATCGGTCCATCATTAAACAAAGGAAGTGGGGTGGATCGGCCATACACTCCGCAAGCCTGCGTCAAATTTTACCAGACAGGCCCTGACTGGAATCCACAAGGGAAGCGGAAAGTTGGTTTGACCAAAGCAGACCTGGCGCAGAAGTGTTGACGAAGAAACGAAGGCAGCGGAATGACATAGGCCGAGCTGAAGAGGATCTCCCAAAACCGAGTTCGTTGGAGGGGTGTTGTTGCAGCTCTATGTTCCCAAAGGAACCAAGAGGCATAAGTCAAGTAAGTCAAGTCAATAGTATCTCTTCACTGGTTGATATCTTAGTTTTCGTTTCATTTTTCCTTTATGGAGCAAACTTGATATCCTAACTCAAAAGTAATCGATTACAAAGAGCGGTAAGCATGGACTTTACAGTCTATACGCCATGCAATGGAAGAAACAGTGCAATTGATAAGCAGAAATATTGCACAAAGGAAAAAGCCTTGGGGTAAGGAAAGGGAGGGAGACCAGTGGGACACACACATGGGGTATATATACCATATGCATTCTTGTTTGACAAACACTGAAAAACAAACATACCCTATACAAGTGAACCAACATATCATGTTTCATACTTCGACTTGAAGACCCTGCATTCAAACATCATAAACAAATTTCTACTCGACCATTTTAACAAGCAAACTTGCACATAATTATAGCTTTTACACATAAAAAAACATACATCCACAATAAGTTTAACACCTTCTCTGTAAAATGACAAGGAAAGCACCAAGGCCAGACAGAACCTTGGCAGAAGTCATGAAAAGTGCAAATGACCTCTCCTTGGACATGGTCATGTACATTTCTGTCAAAGTTACAAAAAAGAAAGTTTATGAGATTACCAGACTGTAGCATTGGAATACTACTGAGGTATCTCCTTGCAAAGCTTTACTGAGAAAGTATCCAGTCGTCTTTTCCTCGGCCAACTCCGATCAGAAATGCTTAACTATCAAACGATCTTCTCCTTTTTAATAGCTTAAGAATATGAATGCAGAAGAAGCAAAATTTCTACATGGCTTTTATAGATCTGATAGAGGCTTTGATTTTGTAAACTGCGATGGATTCTTGACTTTGAAAATCTTGCAAAGATTGAATGTCCACTGAGTCCACTGAAGCTTTTGAGTTTGTGATCCACGTCATTCTATATCGTATGAATAATGTTATCCAGTTTGATTGGTCATCAGCAACACTAACTGACCTGAAGAGTGGAGTCAATCAAGGTTGTACACTTGCAGCCATCTTCTTTTGGCATTTAGTTGTGGTCATACTTCAAGTAATAGAATCAGCCTCACCTCAATTAAGCAGAACAAATTTGACTTTACTGACCAAAATGAATAACCCAAATTTAACATATTCTCATCAGAGATAGACTATTTACAATAAAAAACATTTCCCAATCAACAGCAACTCTAGAATCCTATGGGCTGTGTCCCGAGGCTTGCAAGAGCATCAGGTGGGGAAAGCTGAAAGAAAATAATATCTGAGACCAGGACATTGAACGCTTAACATTCATTATCATAAATGATTATCAGCTGGATGTTGTTGAAGAATTCATATATTTTGGTCAGTAAGCAACTGAGAACCTCTCCATGGAATCTGAATCAACAGACAAATTGGCTGAGCTTCATCAACGTTTGTCAGATTCTTAAAGCAGGTCTGGGACAACTTCACATTGACCTTTTACAATGAGGCAATTATCTATATAAAGCCTGTCTACTCTTTGCCTTCATACATTATTATTATTATTATTATTATTAGTAGACGCCAGCAAATTATGGAATCAGTGCTTAAGGCAGGAAGACAGTTCCACGTGCAGCCTGAGGCAAATTCAGGACATCATATTGTTAATGTAATAATATAATAACAATGTATGGAATTTATATAGCGCTGAATCTTGTAAAGCAACAAATCAAAGAGCTCAGATGACCTTTTTTTTTAATCGAGAATAAGGGAATAAGCACTCATGTGCTTTTTTACATCCAGTCTCGTGTGTATGTGGTTTTGTAAATTTTGTCATCTGTTCCCACCGGCACACAATGGCCTACTCTTTCGAAAAGCGGAACGGTTTTAACGTGTGCGCAGATGTTCTGCATGCGTTCGCACACGGGGCCTCGGTTTATAGTCTCATCCGAAGGACTTTGTTAAACCATATAATGCGCAACAAGGTCCTCAAGCACAGTTTCACACTAGCATTGACAGTCTGCTGTGTTAAATGTGTCTTCAGTGGCTGTTAGAAGTCAAAAGGATACAAGATGACAGATCTACCATCTGAGGAAAATGACTTTTACGTTAAAGCTTGATGACCAAGGATTTACAGTATGATGAGCTTGGACAGAGGGGAGAGCTGAGGGCTGCATTTGCTGTGTGATTTGAGAATGTTTGCCGGAGAGAGAACATGGAGTTTGGCGGGTGGAAAGGTCTTGCCAGGGGCTGCTGTTCATGGACTCATGAAATAGCAGACAAGCAAACTGAATTTTCAGCGAAGGTCGGTGCCGTTTTGAGCATGACAGTTTATAGGATGAACACGATCGGCTTCATATTTGTTGTGGCAATTATAGACAAGAATTGAAATGAAGGCGATGTGATTGAAGCAAAAGATTAAACAAACTGTTTTTAAGATTAAAACAAAAGAAATCAATCAGAGTTAATGAGATCAAGGAACAACTTTAGAAATTACCTGCTTTTTCTTTTGGTGTAGCGTATCCAGCATCATTTTCCTGGTTTATGAAAGATAGCTGGATCTTACTTTGTGGAATGAAACTTTATTATATGCCCAACGCCTCAGAAAAACCCCCCATACAAACCTTTTTATTGACTGACTACCATGCTTATGCACTCACATCCATTGCCAGGAAATGTTTTGACAAAATATATCGCCAAAATCCGTTTCTACTTGCACTTAAACCTGAACAACGGTACTGAGAATGCCACACTCATTCTCCATCACAACACACACACACACACACACACACACACACACACACACACACACACACACACACACACACACACACAATTTTTATATATATATATAATATATTATATATATATATATATATATATATATATATATATATATATATATATATAATGCGCGCGCGTGCATACACATTTAAAAAAGTTGGCTCCCTTACACCATTTTCTTTATGGATGTTTCTGTTGCTTCTAGGGCAGTGGAACCTCACCTTATGGCTAAGAAAACTGTTATCCCATGATGTCAGTTCCCTCCTTGTTCTGTGGATCAGATCATCAGTTTCTTAGTCAATAGGTGTTAGTCATCCTATGTTTTCTAGGAAACCCCCCCCCCCACCTCCACCTCACCAGGGACCTGTCAGTGTAAACAGCATCCCCACCTTCTGGAAATTCTGTGCTAGGAATTCCCTCTTTCTATCTCCTCAGTCTGCCTTGTTCCTTTTGTTCATGTCTCCTCCTTCTTGTCTATTTTTTTTTATTTGACTTCTTAATCAACTCTCCTTCCGTTTTTCCTTAAAGATAACAATTCTCTCCCATGCTGAAGTGCGATGTGCTGGGCCTGACTTGTCAGGTGCTTAACGGCAGCGCAACACATTTTCGCTCATATAACAAGCAATAGTTGCTGTCTGGGCACTCCGGTTTTTCCCCCCTTGTTTTGTTTTTGTTTTCCTGTTGTTTCTGTTTTAATTTTGCCATCCATTCCAATTGCACACGGGGGTTTCAGTCTATTAGTCTTATCTGAAGAACTTTTGGGGGAGTTGAGTCAGTATGATGTTTACTCAAAGGGAAACTTCCCTAAAACAGGCTCCTCCATGGTGGCTCGATCCCAGGCCGTCAGATCACCAGTGCAACACTCTAACCACTAGGCTATCCCGTACCCTAATGAGTTTTATTCGATTTGATTCAATTTGGTTTAAACAAAATTGTATTCAGATTTTGTGTTTAAGCCAAAGTGATTCAACTGCATTCGAAGCCACAGCTTTCAGCAATTTGAACAGAGAGTGAGACCAAACAAAAAGACCCAACAACTTGTTTCTGTTTTCTTTTTTCCCACAGAAGTCATGTTTAAATGCAGACACTGTGGAATGGATTAGCATTCCCATACCAGCCTATACAGGACGAAACAGTAATGCAGTGTAACAAAAGTGTGGGTTTACACATCTGAATTTGAATTATTTGTATGAGTGTCCTGTGAGAGATAGAGTAAAAGAAATTGTGAATGATGGTACGCATGTACTGGCAAATATTTTGAACTCCTTCCATCTCAAAAGCCCTACAGATTTCCGAAGTTTAAAATCTTGTAAGTAAAAACACTTTTCATCCCACCTCAATTCTGCTACTGAGGATATGACAGCTACAACAAAAATCACCTTACACACACACACACACACTACACACACACACACACACACACACACACACACACACACACACACACAACACATGCACACACACACACACACACACACACACACACCACACACACACACACACACACACCACCACAACACAAGCAAACAAACAAACAAACAAATAAACAAGCGTTAGGCCCATTTATAAGGGGCAGAGTTACAAGGACTGGGCACAACACACATAAATTGAAAAAGAACAGGCAATGACAGCCCAAGTGAACATCATGGCTGGGAAATACACAGCATGGGTTTGCAATAATTACAAACTATAAATAGTATATCTGTGATACAAATCATTATCTATTCAATGCTTGTCTCTCATGAAACAATTTCACACTGTGCCTTCACTGGAATAACTGCGGCACATCTCTACAAACAAACGTTCTCTAGGGGCTTGGTCATTTGTCCTCTTTTTTCAAGTGCACTGGAAATATTGTCCATTTTATTTCTAAACTGATCCTCAAACTCTTTTAAATGGTTCAAAATCACCTGGATATCCTGCCACACTCTACAGAACATTTAGAGCCAGACACACTCACTTCTTCCACACCATCCACTTTTTCTCTCTCACACGCCTCTTCCACACTTACTTCTCCCATTATCACAAGTGTCCCAGGCTTATTGGCTATACTCCAGTGTCACTGTCTGTGTGTCTGTATCACGCTGCAGCATAACAGCTTGGCAGTTCCCACGAGCTTGCCAGGAGACACAGGCAAGGAAGACGGGCACAGTGCACACGTAAACATATCCGGAGTCAGGCCTGTTTCTTCACTCTTCACTCTCCCCTCAACATTGTAACACAGGCTAGGAACAGTTGGCATAAACAGGTTTGAGGGAGACAGTTCACGTGCTTGCTTTTCATATTTGTGTGGAATATTTCTGCCTTTTGTCTGTCACCATTGTGTGTGGAAATAAAAAAAACTTTTCTATACCTAGCCTTGCTAGTGTGTGTGACTCAGGGACTGGGAAACCAAAGTTTGTTGGTGTCAATCTCTGGATTGAACCAAAGTTGTTGGTGTCAATCTCTGGATGACTACTGCTCCTACCATCAATTTTAAAAGGAAGACAGAACATTTCCCGCAGCAGAGTATTCAACATGCTCTGTAAAGTTGATGGAAGTCCCTACGCAAGCATCTTGAACAAATTGTAATGAATAATTTGAGGTATTTGTTAACTAGCTGGGGGTGTTGCGTCTTGCTGGCTGCCAGGCAAGGAAAGCTATGGGAGGGAGGGAGGGAGGGAGAGAGAGAGAGAGAGAGAGAGAGAGAGAGGAGGAGAGAGGAGAAGAGAGAGAGAGAGGAAAAGAGAGAGATACCATACTTGGCATGTTGGTGAAACAGACTGACATCATTGAAGCAACCCCCCCGACATTACAGGGCCCATGGTATGGTTGGTTTGACTTTGCAGTGTGTGACATTGACAAAACTTGCTTTTAAACTTCAGGATGACAAAGTCAGACATGTCCCAAACTTAAAAACGCTACACCCTGTTGCCCCCCCCCCCGCCCCCCCCCACCTTTTTATTTTATTTTACTTGAGCACATGGGCCATTTAGCAGGATCAACAGCAGTGTTGACAGCCTGAAATTTACAAATAGCCCGTTTTGCTTCAGTCCATTCCTCTTTCTGCTGCTATCCATCACTCACCACCTTCTCTCTTATTGTCTGGCCATATTTCAAGCACACGTGTCTGAAATCTTTCAGGAATGCAAAGTCTGGTGATTGCAACTCACGCCAATCCCATCACTACTATGGCTTCTACTGATATGATGTGTTTAATTATCAGTGCTGGCAAAGTAGGAGGGATATAAAAAATTTTTTTTACAAAACAAGCAAACAAATGGTTGGGCTCTCCAAATACTTTAGATATTGCAATCTGGAAGAGGAAATTAAAGAGGTGACATGTTAGCTTCCCTCTACCAAGAAAAACATCTTGAGGTTAAACACCTTCAAGCTGCAAGTCAAAGACTTATACTTTGGTGTCACCAAGAGACAGAGTGAGGAATCAAATCGACTACTAATGATTGATAGGAAAGGGAAAAATTGGCATTTTTAAAAATTCAAAGACCTTGCAGGCACTGACTGTGACACAGACCATACACATTTTTGGGAAAAAAAATAAGATTTAAACTAGGAAAATTACGAAAAATATCGGCCTCCCATCGCTATCATCGGCACTGAAAAGTTTTAATTTCTATACTTAGCCTCGTGTTTTCCAATCATTGAAACAAGCAACCGTTTTTCACAGTTACTAGAGCTATGACAGAGGATGTTGATTTACCAACAAAATTTTGACAGATATGTACTGATGCAGCGAACAGTAGAAAACTAGGAAGGAAATAAAGCGAAAGAAGCCAAAACCATTTATTAGGCATAGGGATTAGGTGTGTGTTGTGTTTTTGTGGTGTGTGGTGTTGCGCGCGCGCGCGCGTGGTGGGGTGTGTGTGTGTGTGTGTTGATGAAGGGACAGTGATAGTAGCAAACTACTTCTTTTGTAGGAGCCCAAAGTCCGACAGATTTTAAAAGCCCTGTGACGGGTATGGGATTTGATTTAAAAGTGATAACCACTGTGTCATGGCAGTGATTTTCTTTCTTAATTTTTTTGTCTGCTGTTGGAAGTGTTTAGAGTTTTATTTGATACTTAGATGCTATTACTGTTACTGCCACGAGGTTTAACAACTACTGCTACTACCACTGGCTGCTGCTGCTGCTACTACTACTACTATTACTACTACTACTACTACTACTATAGTAGTAATAGTAATAAAAATAATGAATGGAATTTATATAGGGCTATATCTTAAAGGAAAAAAAACAAATCAAAGGGCTTACATTCAATCTACTTTTTGGGCATGCAACATTACAATTAAATTTTAACAAATAAAATAAATGAAAAGACACAAAACCCCAAACACACACACACACACACACACACACAAAACAAAACACCACACACACACAACACACACACACACACACAAAACCACAAACAAACAACGTTTGTACATTTTGGAAGGGTGAGGGATTTCAGCTGTGGGGGAAGGACAGTTTATGGGGGAAAAACAAGATGGGAGAATTTTAAATTTAAATAAATGTGTCTTTGAGCTGGTTTTAAAGTGTCATAATAATTTTGGAAAAATGAGAGAAGGAATCATTCAGATCAATGGACCAGAAATAGAGAAAGAGAAACAGCCTTTCAGTGGATTGGTTGAATCTAGTATTGAAAAGTGTAAGGTATGTGCGCAGAGTAGAAGGAAGATCCCAGTGAAGATATTCACAGAGGCAGGAGGGTGCTGTTTGTGGAGACACTTGTAAAAAGGGTACGATCTTATAGTTTAATCTCTGTGGCACGGAAATCCAGTGGAGAATGCGAGAGAGGATTTAATGTGCTCAGATTTTTCTTTCTGAGGAGTATAGGTTTGTATCATAAATGGGAGTGGATAGATGATTCTGGTAGACCAGCCAGAGAGAATTGCAGTAGTCCAGACATGAGAGAATAAGAGATGTGAGAAGTTTGGATGTTGCATAGTGGAACAGGTACTTTCGAATTGCACTAAAAGTCAAAAATAATAGTAGACACTCACGGTCGGGGTAATACATTTTTGCCATTGAAGAGTGGTGTTGTTGAAAATGACCCCTAGATACCCCACAGCAGTTGGATAAGGGAACTGAGGTATTGTGAGTTTTTTAAAAGCGTTGTAAATGAAAAAAGTTTCTGTTTTGTCCCTACAAGCATGGTTTCGGTTTTATCTGCATTTAGTGAGCTTTGGTTCTGTAAAAATTCCAATTTTACATATCTTGAAGGCATTAGGACATATTGTCAATCGGGGAAGGCGATTTTCAGGAGTATCATGCTAAAGAGTCATAGCTTAAAATCAGGGTTGATCTAGACAGGGTTTATTAAATTGTACAGTCATATTCATTCTTCAACCTTACACCCATGGTGTTAGGGCCCCAAACAAAGCGCTTCCACCCTGCCTATCCTGGGAAAACCTAGTCACTGATCCCCAAGAGTGCTGATGGCCTTCATCTCATTTCCCTGAGTCCTCATCCAGTTGCGTTGGTTTTCCTTTTTTATCTCTTCCTTCTGGGGTCCAGTGCAATGCTGTTTGGGTGATTGGTCTGTGGGTTCTTCAGGATTGGTTGTGCCCTTTTCCATCTTCCCGTCCGTGTATGGTGATGATGGTTCTCCATTGTCTTCCTGCCTGCATCTCGTAGTAGGCCCTTCATTTGCCGCAGGCCAGTTCCTCTCTCTCCAGGCCCAAAAAAATCGGTTTGGGAATCCTTGGCTGCCCGCCGATATGGTGTGAACAGCCCGATCGAAGTTTGGTTTTAAGATCCCTTTGGGTTCTTCCTCCACTTAGATCAAACCGTACAGGAGCGTAGGCCCCAAGCAAACACGAAGCTCTGTTATGAGCTTTCAGCTTGGTGTTTGATGGTCTGTTGACTGATTTTTGATCTCCAGGATTTGTTCACTAGCTAATAACTACCTGGTTCACCAGTTGTTTGGATTTTTTGTCCCCTTGGGGTTGATGCTGCCAGGATGTGAACTTGTCGGGTCTGGCCAGGTCAGTTCCATTCACTTTCCCCCGGGGGGGGTGTGTTAAATTTGAGCGCTTTGGGGTTCTGTTTTCTTGGGGGAAATCGAAGCCCACTCTGTCTAATGTTGGATTTCTGTTTTCTCCTGTATTTTGGGGGGTTTTTGTGTGTGACAGCAGTCCAGCATCCGCAAGTATCGGGGTTCTAGTTTAGAACAGTTTCCAGTGAATCCCTTTGGGGTGTCTTCTGTGTCTTCTCTATCCCCATCAAGGCCAGTTGAAGAGACTGCCGACTCAACTCCTTTCTTACTTTTGACTTGAAGGACAGGTTGCTTTGGGCCCATAGACACTAATTGTCGTAAGTCTTGAAAGTGTAGTTCGATGGGATCCCAAAGGGTGTCGAGGAACTCCAAAGGCTGTCTCGTGTATGCTGTCAAATGCTTTTGAAGTCCACAAAATTCACATTCAGTTGTCTTTGCCACTCTGTGCAATGTCATGTGTTTCTGACGTGAAATCGCTCTTACATCTCTTGCTCCTGAACCCGCTTGTTCCTCCTAAAGTCTCTTCAAAAGATTCTGATTTTCTTCTGATGATGCCCTTGGCCCAGTATCTTGCTCGCACAGACAAAAGTGTTCCCCTCCAGTTGTTGCTCGCTCAGGGTCCTTTTTGAGGATTTGACTATCACTCCTTGGTCAAATCGTCGGGTACTTTTCGTTCTTCCATCAGTGTGAACAGTGGTTGCATTGTCACTGAAGTCAATCTGCCTTGAACAGTTCGGACCGGTTGTCTGGGCTTACTTTCCGTTCTTGAGGGTCTTGATGGCTGCCCCTTTCCCTTTGTTTGGACATCAAGTCTGTCTTTTTCCCTTCTGGAGTCCTGTCTCGTTAGGTGTTTCGGTTTAAAACTCCTGATGTTCACCCTTCTTTTTTGCTCTTTCCCATTTTTAACGTTTCCCTTGTACTCCCCAGTGGTCCATGTTCCTCTTAAATTGTTGCTTTGTGGAACTTGTACCTCTCCTTGCTTTTTGGGAAACCCCCTTTCTTCAGCGAGTGGTCCTCTTCTCTTTTGGGTCATCCTGCGAGTTTTTTTTCTGGTGGTTCTGACAATCTTTTCTCTGTGAGGTTGGAGACATTGCATGATCTCTTTAAATCCCTCCTTTTTTGATCACGAGGGTCTCGTTGATCAGTCATTGGGCTTTTCTTTGATGACAGTTCCCCTGTGCTCTCAGGTACAGTTTACGATCTGCCCCATGTCGCATCTTGTCATGTGTTGTGGAATTTTGTTCCTCAGATTGTTGATGGAATCCCAGACTTCACTTGGGTTTTCTCTCATCGCGGGGCTCAAATGGCTTGAGTGGTTGGTCTTGTGTTCTCTCAGTTCATCGGATGTGTGGGGCACCAGGTGAGATCCCTGACATCTGCACTTCGTTTGGGTTTCTCACATCCAGAAGAGATCGTCTCCATAACCATTAAAATGTGACAGTGACAGTGAAAGGGGAAAGACCGGCCAAAGAACTGATCCCGTGAGACCCACATTCAATTGGCAGGTATTGATTGAATCTTGTTACACAATTTTGGTGGAAGAGTCTGAAAGTGAATGAACAGTGAGGCTTCCCTTTGCGCAAAGGGTTTTTGGACGGAGAAAAGATTGAGTGACTTATAGTGCAAAGGCTGCAGAAAAGTAGAGAAAAGTGAAAAGATTTTCCCCGAGTCAGAAGATGTAGAAGCGTGTTTAAGGTCGGGAATGGTTTTTCGGTGCTGTGTGACACGTTTCAGACGAAATGGGAAGGAGACTTTGAATGAAGGGTGCTATTGAGTTGTTTCAAAAACTTTTCAAGGACTTTAGATAAAAAAAGTAGGTTAGATACAGTCTAAAATTTTTCAGATTTGTTAGGTTGAAGTCGTGCTTTTTTTTAGTTGAGGGTCACTATTGCAGTTTTGAGAGCTGGGGGGAAAATTCAGGAAGAAGTATAAGTTTCTGTTTGTGATAGTTGTAAAAAAACTGTGGAAGGCATGAGGGGAAAGGAAGCAGGTACAGGATCAAGTCACAAAATTTATTCTGATTTCCTTAGAATTGTTGCGATTCTTCTCGCTTTTTGGATGGGAAACGAGAGAAATGCTATGAAGTGGGGATCAGGAGGCAACTGGAAAGAAGTGTGATCGTCGGAGAATTTGTTGGTATACTACAAACTACTACTAACTATACTAACTACTACTTACTACTACTTATTTACTACAAATACAAATTTTATTCTTCTTCTACTTCTACTTCTACTACTCGGAATGTTGCTACTGCTGCTGCTGCTGCGTGCATGCGTGCGTGCGTGCATGCGTGGGTTTGTGTTTGTGTGTGGGGTGTTTGCCTGTGAGTGTAGGGTGTGCAAAATGTTGCTATGGACATTTCACTCATTGCTGTTGTTTATCTTTACTGTGCACGGGATCCCTAATAACACATGGCTTTATTTAAAGGTCTCATTTGAAAGACCGCACCCCATATCACTTGCAATGGATGGGGTGGTGTGTGTGTGGTGTGTGGTGTGTGTGTGTGTGTGTGTTTTGTGTGGTGTGTGTGTGTGTGGTGTGTGTGTGTGTGTGTGTGTGTTGTGTGTGAAACAGACCAAAGAATCTAAAACCACATGTTTCTTGTTTGCGTGGTCACTGCCATACCCCCAGCCACCAAAACACCCTTTTTGTTATTAATCGCTTATCAATGTCCATAACAATATAATTTGGGGCATCTCCACATTGTGATGACGTCAAAATCATCTGGCTATTTCACACTGGGAGGAAACATCAGGGTTTCACACCCCCCAGTATTGAAAAAGAATATGTCTGTTCCTTCTGCAGCTATGGTTCTTGTCAGTATGCTGCAGACTGTGCCAAATCGTTGCATGCCACTCTGCACCGTTATCACATGACGTATGATGAAAGAAAGTGGTCGTTATGTAGAAATCAAAAGTGCCGTGTGGAAACCAAGTCGCATATCAACTTTCTACACACCTTTTCAGCCACTAAGCTGACCCTGTCACTCTACAGACGATATTGTTCCAATTTCAGACTGCTTTAAAGTGTTCTTTTCTTGTTCACCCAAGTAAGATGCCTCATAAGTTACCCAGTGATATGGTGAACTGCTCATCGTGTTACTACTCCAGCATCTTTCCCCATGTGAACTGTAACCATAAGCAGGATGTGAAGATGGACGGGATGAAACAGAATATTGTCCCTTCAGCACCTGATCCAAGGACAGGTGGCACTCTGCACCATTGCTATCACTTTGTCCAGGACCCAGAAACTGTTTGGTCAAGGACAGAAAGAAGTGTGTTTGAAGTAGGCGTAGATATTGCAACGTATTGGTGCGACTTTAGTTTCCCAAAGTGCACTTTTGGGCTGGGTATGACAGTCTCACAAAAGAATTCGAAGATACACCCTGGAAGACTTTTCAACATCTGGACGGGTTTTATACAATAATAAGTCATTGCCTTCTATGTATAGACAAATACCAATGCATAACAAAACTGTCATTTATCATTCTTTAGTACGTATAATCAACCCGTTACATAATTGGGAGAAACAAAATGTCATATCTTTATAAGAAATAATCTAACTGAAAGGGACTGCTCTGACATATTTCTCTGACACCACAGCATGGACGTCTTGTGGTTCAGAGAGAACGAGCTGCAAAGAGCTCTCCTCATGTACAGGGTGTGTCTTTCACCAGCAGAACTTTCCATTTTCTCCAGAACAACATTCGATGACAGTGGTGAAGGAGGTCATGTCACACACACATTCTTCTTGTGTGGCCTAACCAGTATAAAGCCTGTACTCAGGAGCAGTGTCAACATGCAAAATCTCTGATAAAATGTCACTGTACACCCAAAATTTATTGGTAAAACATCGCACCTCTGTTTTCCCCACATTTACATGCAGAAATGGATTGATACTGTCGTACACAGTAGTGTGTGACTTTTGATGGATTGTCAGGACCACAGTGATGAAGCTGTCTGTAGATACCCAACGTGTCTTAAATCATTTTTCCTGCAGGAACAGTCAGTTCTTTCTTTTGATAATGTCTGCGACCAAATAACCCTTGTTATGATGAATCTGACGAAAACAAATTGTGACTCATTGGCTTTTATTCGTATATCTGAACAGTATGTTCTGTTCCCAGCTGTGATCAATTTTTTATTCTGTGAGACGGTTCACATCAGTCCCCCTCCATTCTAATGACTCCTGTCCTGACAGCCATTACCGTTGTCCTGGTGACTCAATGACTGTCTGCCTGTCTAAAACACGCTGCAATGGCATGTTTGACTGTCTCGACCACCAGGATGAAGAGGGGTGCAAGGATCTGACCTGTCCGGGTTTTTCAGGGGCAGGATGTCCACAATCTGTGTTCACAATAACCACTGTGGTGATGGATGGCCTCACTGTCCACTGCGTGATGATAGTTACTGTGTAAAGTCATCTGTCCTGTAGGCTGTCTATGTCAGGGTCAACACATTTCTGTGTTTTCAGCCTTTTCTCTGCCGCCGTATTCCCTCAGCTCCGGTATCTGGATGCCACAGGTTCTGGTATGACACTGTCAGATGTCAATATCATGCCTACTTTTTCATTTGATTCTGGCCAAGTGTTTATTTAAATCTCTTGCCTTATTTAGATTTGTCTAATTTAATGGGTTTGGATCTCAGTCATAATCAAATCAAACACTTCAATGTGACTTCAGTGCTTGGCTTACAAAATCTGGTGTACCTTTTCTTTGTCTAACAACACCTCTGTCATCAATTCACTTTGAGATTCTGCTGGCCTAGAACAAAGAACACTTGCTACAATAGATCTGTCATATACACGTTGACACACTGGAGACACGCCTTTTCTCTTTCCCTTCCTAAAACTGCATACATAAACTCACTTGGACTTCCATTCACACTATCATCTGATGGTTCCAGTTCATGCAACATTTGACAGAACTTCACATGGATGGAAGTCCAATCAAATCATTTCCACCGACCTATTCAAAGACTTCATCATCTTCGCTTTATAGCCCCTGAAAATTTTAAAATGTGCTGCACTGCATTTACTTCCTAATTATTTTCATGACCATCTTGTCATGCTCCCAGAAGTGCACTGTCATCCTGCAAGGATTTACTGCAGTCTGGAACATACCGTGGCTTTCTGTGGCTGATAGCCGTTTGTCAATGACTTTGGGAATGTCTTCTGTTTCTGTGCACGTTTCTTTTTCAAGCAAGGACTTTGGGGCAGCTTCAATGTGTTTGTTATAAACCTTACATGGGCGATTTTTGGATGGGAGTGTATATTGCCATCATGGAATTGCTGATGAGAAGTATCGTGGGATATACCTTCATTTTGATGACTCGTGGAAAAACAGTGTGGTGTGTAAACTGGGTGGTGTTTTGTCTTTGTTGTCCAGTGAGGTGTCAAACTCTGATTTATCTGGATCATTTCATTGGACCGTTTTGTGGTTCTCCATTTTCCATTCACACATTGCGATTTAACAGAGCATCCCGCTATAGTAATTGTGTAGTGATTTTGGGTTTGGGGGTTGGTTATTGCCCTTGTACCTTTGCTTCCTGTGATATCACACTGGAAATTTTATAGTCAGACCGGGAAACTGTATTCCTCTTCCAGTTACAACCAGCAGTTTAAAGGAAGTGGTATTCGTTTTCTGTTCTTATGTTTTCAATTTTCTGTTGTTTGTATTTATTTCTTTGGGACAGGTCCTCATTTATTTGGGCTATACAAAGCAGCGCTTTGAAAAGCAACACAACCAAAGTGTCACAGGACATGGCCATAGCCCGTCGACTAATCACTATTCAAAACACAGATTCTTGTGCTGGTTTCCTATTGGAGTGTGTGGACTGTTGGCTGGGGCTGGTACCCCCAATTCCAGGTGAAGTGAATGTTGCCCTGGCAATTTTTGCTTACCCCGAACTCTGCTATAAACCCTTTCATGTATACATTCAACACCTTAGCAGATAAGCGTCAAAAGTCAAATGAAAAATCATTCTTTAAGATGGCTAGAATGTCATGCAGAACCATTGTCATTTAATAGGCTTGCCACAACACTGGTCTGTTGCATACCTGCAAAGGTAACCTCTTTGTTATGTCTGAACTGGAAACAGCAATGTACACACTTAAAACCTGGATTGTTGTGGGGGGCTCAGGTACCAGAAAGCAGAGTAGCTTGGTAGCAATTGTTTGTGTTCTTTGTTCGTTTCATAGACATCTCAGTCTCTGCAATGATAGCTACAGTAGCTGCAGGTCCTCCCAATTTGTGAGAGTTTCTTGGCCACTGGGTCGGTCAGCAGATTCTTTTGGGGGTGCCTTTGTGCAGGAGGATAGCAGCACATGTTTTGTTGTCAGACTCTCAATCTCACAAGGAATTGTTTTTAGTTCATTGACTGTTGACCCGGGGTTGGTAACATACAATGTTCTTTTTTCCATGCACTCTTTAATTTATATGGAAGTACACCCAGATCATACATTAGGTTGTCAGGATTGAAAATATGTCCTTTGTTCTGTCTTGCTGCGGGCCTTTACAACTGCAGGTCGAGGTCACAAAACACTGTTGTTTGTGCCCTAGACATTGCAAAACAAGTAATATCATATGTTTTCCCTTTAAAACTGTTCTAAAGATATCAGCCATTTTAATGCGTGAAAATATGTAAAAAACACTGAGCCCTACAAGAAGCCATTTGAAGCAAAGCGGGCCCCATGAGAGTTGAAAGCTGTCCATTTCCTTTATGACCCTAAGCAGCCTGAAGACCAGTAAACACACTTTGCATCAAGTTTGCTGAAGACACTTGTGGAAATGGGGTTTTCTTTGATTTCTTCAACTGTTAGCAGCTTGTGGTATGTTTCTTGATATGTTGTTGAGTCTTAGGGTTATGCTACTTCAGACCTCCACTATACTTTTTCTGAGGTAAAAGGGGTAGACCAGGCAGTAGCAGCTATTTAAACTGGGTGAAACTATTGTGTGTAAAACTAAGAGGCTACATAAGGAGTTGAAGTTTATAATTTTACATTGAAATATGCTCAAGCTGAATCTCTCCTGTTTCAAAATGGGTTCAAATCCTAATCAAAGATGGAAAACTCTGAAAAGTTCCCCCTACAGGTTTTATGTAGGGTTCTGTATAATGTTAAAGGGGAAATGGTGATAAACCTCTTGTCAGAAAGTTAGCACTATAAACATCAAAAAAACTTTCTCAGCAATGAGACTGCATATGATCTAGGATGGACAACCTTAAAACATTTCCTGAACAAAAATGTGATAAAGCTAAAAGCATGTATAAAGGCAGGGTAGGGAAAATGGGGGAAGATAATACAACCAGGTAACAGAAGACTCAGGAGAAGACAACCTGAAGCCGTCTATCTTATTTGGTTTCAAGCATCACACTGGGTGTGCAGGAAAGAATGGCACTAACTGCTGCCACCACCTCTTTTATATACACACACTGCCAGACCACGAAGTACCATGAAGCTTGCAACCCGAATAGGTGGGTTTGGACCAAAATGAAGGATATTTTGTGTTTTTTATGCAAACTTCAGTGTGATTATCTTTGGTGCCCCATAACAAAGCTAGACATATTTAAAATCAAAATAAACTAGAAAATACAAGCATTAAGTGTATGTGTGTTTGTGCGAGCATGCAAGCAGGGTGCACACATGTGCACACTGTGTGTGTGTGTGCGTGAGAGTGTCAACAATTGATAAAACACTATCTGTATTGAATTTTTTGCATTTGTAACCCTTTAAAAACATAGAAAAGTGGATTTAAACACATACACACACATCTAACTGATAAAAGCACAATAAAAAATAATGCATGTTCATTTTGTAAGAGATTACTTTTATTCTTCTTTAAAAACACCCTATGCTCATTAAAAGTTACTGGTCAAAGGGATGAACACCAGACTGAACTGCACTTGGTCAACCAAGGGTCAGCGACATTTGTCCAGGTGTGGAGCACTAATGACCCAAAACAACACTAACCCTCACCATCCTACACGTCATGTTCCAGACTGTCAAGTGGAGTACTTTTTCCAGACTACACAGCCAGCAAGGTTGGTAAAATGGAGTGTGCAATGATTCCAGCAGTTTTTTGTAAAGTGCACTTTTCAGGTGAAGCCAGGATGTTGCACGTTCCGACTCCAAAGACTTGCCCTCTGTGTGATTTCCAGCTACTGGGTTACATATGCCCGAACTTTTTCTTTCCTGCTCGGGCTACTTTTAGGGGAGTTCTGGATTTCAAATGACCAATCCGTATTTAATTGCACAAGAACAATCCTTTGTCAAGGTTGATATTGAACAACTGAACATTATTTTCAATGATAAAACATACCGTAAGTATCCTAGAGTATTTTAAAGAAGTGTACCAACTGTTCAGTTTCAAACAACATTTAGGAAGAAGTACAAATGCCCCTTGGGAGTGTCCTCCTAGTCATGTTCAGCAGTCTTACTTTTTCCAAATGAATGCTCTAAAAACTGGCAGTTAACGTTGTTATAAAAGAAAACCAAACTCATCTCTTCTGCTGTTGAAAGTGCTTGCATGAACAGTTTATCACCACATTTATAGTGAACACATCACATCTTCAAATTGCGTTTTCCCAATTACTATGTATCAAACAGTTTCTAAAACTTTAAATTTTGGGTGGCCTTTCTGTGAATGCTCACCACACAAACTGCCCAATGGTCTGTTCAACTGCTCAGTGGGGCAATATTTTGAATTTGGTCATCATCTGGGCTGCAAACTGAAGGCAGGTGTTTAAAAAAGGACTTGATGAGACAGAACACTGTTCTTTCAGTTAGCCCTGGAAAGTCAGGGCTAGTGCTTCATGGAACAAATGTTTCAAGCTGATGGTAGAAAACTACATGGTTTCTCTGACGACCTGGTCATACAAGTCTAAAGCATTTGGGGGAAGACTAGCTTCAATAAAAACGAGGAGAGAAGCACGAGACAGTCTCCACATTTTTTAGCAAGTTTCATTCCTAAGATTGATTCTTGGTATATATTGGGTTGGGACAACACACCATACATGTACAGCAAGTTTCGTAAATGTCTGATAAGTTATGATCTACTATATGACCCAGGCTAAAAATGAATTTCACCCTTTTCCTTCACAGCTGTCATACAGCAATATTTCGTCCACTGTCTGAGTTTACACATAAAATGAAGGTCGGTAAAAGTATGGAAAAACTTGCATTATTTGAGATAGACATACCTACAGGGGGTATGGGCCTGTCACAGATCATATTCACCCATTTTGATCGATATCAGGCAGCCCAACAGAAACACACCAGCGTTTATTTCATGTGTACACACAAGCACTACATGCATACATTCCTATTGTGTGATCCTAAGCTCAGTGCAGAAATGAAAAACAAGTTTTGTGCCCCTTTCTTGACACTGGTTCTGCAAGAAATAGTACTTTACAGAGGATTTAATGATGGCTACTGGTGGTAGATTAGCATTTATGTACGCCATGTTTTAGATGTAAGGATGAAGAAAGCACAGTGCAGTTACACCCTTTGTGTTTATTTCCATCAAGACTGTTTGATAACAGTGACGAATCCTTCTGTGACCATCCTGTGCATGCGGTTTTCAATGTTCTAAATGGTCAGTATGTCATGCGTAGTCAACGATGCAAAGAGTTCTCAGACGTGTGGATGACTCTGATGAGAAAGGCTGTTATGAAGAAGATTGGTTAGGGCAATGTCTATTTGTACTGGAAAGGGAAAGAAAAAACCACCTTTTATATACCTTGATGGCAATGGTTTTTTACCCCTTGTCTTGCTGCTGCCTTGATCAACTGCAGGTCGAGGCCCAAAAATCTGTTGTGTTTGTGCCATAGACTATTGCAAAACAATTTTAATATCATTGTTCCTTAACACTGTTCAAAGATCAGCCATTTTATGCGTGAAAATATTTTGAAAAAACACTGAGCCCTACAAGAAGCCTTTTGAAGCAAAGCGGCCACATGAGCTGTTGAATGCTGTCCATTTCCTTTATGACATAAGCAGCCTGAGAGACCAGTAAACACACTTTGCATCAAGTTTGCTTGAAGACACTTGTGGAAATGGGGGTTTTCTTTGATTTCTTCAACTGTTAGCAAGCTTGTGGTATGTTTTCTTGATATTGTGTTGTTGAGTCTTAGGGTCTATGCATACTTTCAGACCTCCACTATACTTTCTTCTGAAGGTAAATGAGTAGACCCAGGCAGTAGCATCTGTAACTGTGTGATAACTATGTGTGTGTAAAACTATGATGGCTACATTAAGGAGTTGAAGTTTATAATTTCTACATTGAAATATGCTCAGCTGACTCCTCTCTCTGTTGCAAAATGGGTTCAAACTCTACATCAAAGATGGAAACTCTGAAAGTTCACTACAGTTCATGGTAGTTCTGTGATACTGTTAGGGAAATGGTGATAACCTCTGTCAGTGTTAGCACTATATCATTCAAAAATACTTTCTCAGCAATGAGACATGCATATGATCTAGGGATGGACAACTAAAACCATTTCCTTGAACAAAAATGTGATAAAGCTAAGAAGCAAGTATAAAGGCAGGGTAGGGAAAGTGGGGAAGATATATAGCAACCAGGTAACAGAAGACTCAGGAGAAGACAACCTGAAGTCGTCTATCTTATTTGGTTCTCAGCATCACACTGGTTGTGCAGGGATGAATGGCACTAACTGCTGCCACCACCTCTTATAATTACACACATGCGCAGACCACGAAGTACCATGAAGCTTGCAACTGAATAGGTGGGTTTGGACCAAAATGAAGGATATTTTGTGTTTTCTTATGCAGCTTCAGTGGTGATTTATCTTTGGTGCCCGCATAACAAGCTAGACATATTATACATCAAAATAAACTAGAAAATACAAGCATTAAGTTGTATGTGTGTTTGTGCGAGCATGCAAGCAGGTGTGCACACATGTGCACACTGTGTGTGTGTGTGCGTGAGAGTGTCAACAATGATAACACACTATCTGTATTGAATTGTTTGCATTTGTAACCTTTAAGAACATAGGAAAAGTGGATTTAAACACATACACACACATCTAAACTGATAAAAGCACAATAAAAAATAATGCATGTTCATTGTGTAAGAGATTACTTTTATTCTTTCTTTAAAAACACATGTATGCTCATTAAAAGTTACATGGTCAAAGGTATGAACACCAGACTGAACTGCACTTCTGGTCAACCAAGGGTCAGCGACATTTGTCCAGGTGTGGAGCATCTAATGACCCAAAACAACACTAACATCACCATCCTACACGTCAGTGTTCCAGACTGTCAAGTGGAGTACTTTTTTCCAGACTACACAGCACAGCAAGGTGTGGTATATGGAGTGTGCAATGATTCCAGCAGTTTCTGTAAAGTGCACTTGCAGGTGAAGCCAGGGATGTATGCACGTGTCCGACTCCAAAGACTTGCCCTCTGGTGTGATTCCAGCTACTGGGGGTTACATATGCCTCGAACTTTTCTTTCCTGCTCGGGCTACTTTGAGGAGGAGTTCTGGATTTCAAATGACCATTCCGTATTTATATTGCACAAGAACAATCCTTTGGTCAAGGTTGATATTGAAGCAACTGAACATTATGGTTCAATGATAAAACATACCTGTAAGTATCCTAGAGTATTTGAAAGAAGTGTACCAACTGTTCAGTTTCAAACACATTTTAGGGAAGAAGTACAAATGCCCCTTGGGAGTGTCCTCCTAGTCAGTGTTCAGCAGTCTACTTTTCCAAATGACTGCTCTAAAAAACTGGCAGTTAACGTTGTTATACAGAAAACCAAACTCATCTCTTCTGGCTGTTGAAAGTGCTTGCATGAACAGTTTATCACCAGCATTTATAGTGAACACATCACATCTTCAAATTGCGTTCCGATTTACTATGTATCAAACAGTTTCTAAAACTTTATTTGGCTGGCCTTTCTGTGAATGCTCAGCCACACAAACTGCCCAATGGTCTGTTCAACTGCTCAGTGGGACACTATTTTGAATTTGGTCATCATCTGGACTGCAATCTGAAGGCAGAGTGTGAAAATGGACTTGATGAGACAGAACACTGTTCTTTCAGTAGCCCTGGATGTCAGGGGCTAGTGGCTTCATGGAACAAATGTTTCAAGCTGATGGTAGAAAACTACATGGTTTCTCTGACGACCTGGTCATACAAGTCTAAAGCATTTGGGGGAAGACTAGCTTCAATAAAAACGAGGAGAGAAGCACGAGACAGTCTCCACATTTTCAGCAAGTTTCATTCCTTAAGATTGATTCTTGGGTATATATTGGGTTGGGACAACACACCATACATGTACAGCAAGTTTCGTAAATGGTCTGATAATGTTATGATCTACTATATGACCCAGGCTAAACATGAATTTCACCCTTTTCCTTCACAGGCTGTGCATACAGCAATATTTCGTCCACTGTCTGAGTTTACACATAAAGTGAAGGTCGGTAAAAGTATGGAAAAACTTGCATTATTTGAGATAGACATACCTACAGGGGGTATGGGCCTGTCACAGATCATATTCACCCATTTTGATCGATATCAGGCAGCCTCAACAGAAACACACCAGCGTTTATTTCTGTGTACACACAAGCACTACATGCATACATTCCTATTGTGTGATCCTAAAGCTCAGTGCAGAAATGAAAAACAAGTTTTGTGCCCCTTTCTTGACACTGGTTCTGCAAGAAATAGTACTTTACAGAGGATAATGATGGCTACTGGTGGTAGATTAGCATTTATGTACGCCATGTTCAGATGTAAGGATGAAGAAAGCACAGTGCAGTACACCCTTGTGTGTGATTTCCATCAAGACTGTCTTGATAACAGTGACGAATCCTTCTGTGACCATCCTGTGCATGCTGGTTTTCAATGTTCTAATGGTCAGTATGTCATGCGTAGTCAACGATGCAATGAGTTCTCAGACTGTGTGGATGACTCTGATGAGAAAGGCTGTTATGAAGAAGATTGGTTAGGTCAATGTCTATATTGTACTGTGATAAGTGATGAGAAGAACAAACCACCATTTTATATCAGCCTTGATGGCAATGGTTATTTTACGCCCTATGCAATCACAAGCAGTGAAACATGTCCTGACAGTCATTACCTCTGTTCATCTGAACCTGTCCACTGCCTTCCTATCTACACTCGATGCAATGGATTTTCTGACTGCACTTACAAAGAAGATGAACAACACTGTGACAGTGTGACGTGTCCTGGCTTGTACCAGTGTCGAGATTCTACAGTGTGTGTGCATGGAGATAATCTGTGTGATGGCTGGGGTCAGTGTCCACAGCGGGATGATGAACTGATGTGTGACATGATCACCTGTCCTCAAGGTTGTCAGTGTGAAGGTCACTCCTTCCTGTGTAAGGGTCCTTTTCCTGCTGAAGCCTTTCCTCTTCTGCGCTACTTGGATGGCACAGATTCAAGAATGGCGCTGACTGACTTAACCAAAAATATCTATCTTGTTTACCTTTCTTTGTCGTATTGTTCTATTGCGAATATTTCACCCGTGAAACTGCCAAACTTACAGTATATCAATATTGCCAACAATAACATAGCGTCTGCCAACATGACTGTTTTTTTGCAGCTTCCCAGTTTAGAACAACTTCATTTCAGAAACAACCCCTCAGCCACTTAATAAATGACAATCTGAAAGAGGTACACTATGGCTTGATGAACATTGACTTATCAAAAACCTTTTTAAAAATACTTAGTGATGAATTGTTAATACATGTACCTTATGTAGAATACTTAAATTTGTCCTTCTCTCATATTGAGACTATTGGAAGTAGAGGCTTCAGAAACTATCAGGGTTTGACTAAATTGGACATGGATGGAATTCCAATCATTAGTTTTCCATTCAATTTATTCACAGGGTTAAATCATTTGAAAGAAATACTATCATCAAATTATAGAATCTGCTGCCACAACATACTTCCCAAACACTCAGAGACAGTCAAATGTACAGGGCCCTATGTTGCATTTCCTTCGTGTACAATGCTAATACCTAGCCACGTGTACAGGACTTTCTTCTGGCTGCTTAGCACGCTTGCCGTTTTAGGAAATATGGCCTGCTTCAGTGTTACATTTGTAATAAAACAGGTGTTTGGACAGAACTACTTGATTTTACTTGCTCATTTACATACTGCTAATCTCTGTATGGGAGGACATGTCTGTATTACTTTAGTGGCAGATCACATATTATTTGAAGGTCACTACATTCAACATGAAAAGATGTGGATCAACAGTGTTGCCTGTAAGATCTCTGGTTTTCTGTCTGTTCTGTCCAGTGAAGTGTCAGTTCTGATCATGTGGTTCATGGTGTTTGAGCATGTCATCCTCTTCTGTTCCTGGAACAATCTGTGGACATGCAGCAAATTGTTAACCCATATAGTCTGCACAGTGATTTGGTTTGTTGGAGTTCTATTATCCTTGATACCATTTCTTCCTGGACTGTCACATTGGGGCCTCTATGGTCAGTCTGGTCTGTGTCGTCTGGCTTTGTTTGACCACCAAGCTTATCACCAAGAATTCAGTTGGTTCACCGTTACTGTCCTTATCAATTCTATTTTGTCTTCAATGATGGTTGCTGGACAGTGGGCCATCTACAGACGTATACCAAAGTACAGAATAGTGCTGGAGAACACAAAGAGATTGTACTACTCCTCAGCCCACCTGTTAGGAAAGTTGGCAGTCACAGATGCTGTTTTCTGGTGTTCACTCGGACTAGCGACAGTGATGGCCTCACAAGGAATCACTGTTTTCAATGAAATTTATGGTGCACTGGTTGTGTTCATGCTACCTTTCAATGCTGCCCTCAACCCAGTTCTCACCATGTGGAGTATTGTAACACAGCATTGGCTGCTGGAGAGGGAAGAAAGGTTAATCAGAATGCTAAAATTACGTCTTGCACAGCAGGGGGCAAAGCCTTGTTCTGATAGATAAATAAAAATATAAAATAATGAATGAACAAATAGATTATGCTGCTTGCATAGCTGTGCATTGCTTCAAGAATTGTACTATTTTTAGGGTGGCCCGCAGCGCCAAAGTGGGATGACTTGTGATGATCACAGTCCCTGCATCGGATTTCTCCAATGGGACTGTAATACAACAAAACAAAACAAAACACAAATAAATAGATAAATAGATGAATGATTAAATAGGCAAGTATATCAATGAATAAACATTCTAATTACTTTTGCAGAAGCAGTAATAGCTCAGTGCTAAGTATGACAATAATGGAGCTCACCCTTAACTTGTCTGCAGTTCCTTTCCCTAGCCGGAATGGTAGTTGTGACTTGTGGCATGGTAAACATGGCCTTCATGCTGACATGCAGGACTTGTGTAGCTTTCTTCAGTTAGGCCACATTTCACAGTGTCCTGACTGTGCCCTGACAGTTTGAAATAAGTCCAAGGTGAAAAATCTTCACTCTTGTTAGAAATGGTATTATGAGTGGGATTGCTTATAGCAGGTAAACCAGTGTTAAAACATAATCAGTACATTGCTGCTTGGGGGCAACTGGTATGAGCATCAAATGTATCCATGGCCAGCTTGCCACTGTACTTAAAATTCAAATTCAAACACTTTATTATCTCAAAGACAGAGAGATTCCGGCGGGTTACTCGCCATACATAAAAACAATAAACATTTAAACATAATATTTAAAAAAAACACACACACTGTCCAACATCAGCACTTCCCATCATGAGATAAAAAGCATCCACAAATCAGCAATATCTCAGCCAGCCACAAACCCACCCCAACAAAATTCACTTTACTCATGTGCGCACTAGTAAACCCGTACGTCCGCATATTCACAAACAGTCGCTCGCGCACGCGCACGCACGCTCGCACATTGTTAACATTCGTACCCATGCTCACGCATTTTAATAATATATAAGTCAAATTGTTTTAACTTGTTGTATAAGACAAATATCAATTAAATTAATACTATGTTCTACTAAGATATTGAACAGTCTAAAATAATAACACGCGCACGTATTTAAAGACAAAAAGGTATAACATGTATGATAAGACAAATATCAGTGAAGTTAATACTCTATTCTATTAGAAATTGAACACAGTTTACACAAATAAAAGGTAGCCTTTAGTCTCTCTCTCTCTCTCTCTCTCTCTCTCTCTCTCTCTCTCTCTCTCTCTCTCTCTCTCTCTCTGTTGTGGGCTTTAGTTCAATTCAGATTTATTGTCATACATTTATTAAGCAGCAGAATTGAGGTTGGAATAAAACTATTTTTAAATCGCAGGGTTCTAGACTTGGGTACTCTGTAGCGCTTTTGAGAAGGCAGGAGTTCAAAATATTTTGCAAGCAAATGTGTGTCATCACTCACAATATGTCTCGCTCTGTCTCTCACGGGGCATTCATACAAGTCTTCAGTTTCATTTGCTCACAGCCCACAATTTTGCCACATCTGGTTACAATTTTGTTTACTATTATTTTGTTTTTAACAGTCAGGCCCCCATACCAACAAACTAAGGAAAATGAAAGAACAGACTCAATAAAGCATCGGTAGAAATTTTGTAAAACTTTTACATTCACTTTAAGACTCCGGAGTTTTTGAAGGAAAAAGATGCGTGAGTGGCATTTTCTATTTGTATTTCTATTTTCTATTAAGTATAAACATCACATAGTTTGAATGATGGGAGGTGTCATGGAGTGGTTCTCATTACCGAACCAGCCTCCATGGCACAATGGTTAGCGCTCTGGGTTATGGACTGTGAGATTGCAGGTTCGATTCCCATAAGGGTCATGTGGATTTTTTTCGGACTCTGGCTAGCTCCAACTCAGAATAAGTGACTCACTCAGTCCGGCTGCAGGTGACTGAGCTATTACCTGTCATTAGTAGGGGGATTAGTAGGTGGTGCCCTGCATATGTTAGCTCTGAACAGGCACCGCTGAACACCACCAAAATGACCCAGCAGCAGTGCATGGCCCCTCTGGCTAGTGGAGCCATGGTGGCCTGACATTGATGGACTCTCTGTGGACTTTTGACCCTTAGGATGCAATATAACAAATCTGGGTATGGCTGGAAGGGAGAGATTGAAATAAGCAGTGTAGGAACAGCAGGCCAGAAATGTCACAGTAGATAAGGCAGCCAATAAAGTTTGAAAAAGAACACATTGCCTCGTGTTGCTGCAATAGCACACACCAGCAAAATGGGCACAATTCCACATAGTTCTGACTTCTCCCATTATACCCATCACCATCACTGTGTGCTGCTATAAGGAGAATTTTCTGACAAAGAACAACTGTTCATCGCCAGGGATTTCAGCACCAGAGTAGGTGTTGACCACAACTCCTGGTCCACCTTCTTGGATCAGTTTGGCATTTGAAAAATTAACGAGAATTGCCAGAGCCTGCCGGAGCTTTGCTGTCATCATGAGTTGTGCGTCAGTTTATTTATTTATTTATTTATATTTATACCACTTTAAGTCACGAGATTTCTCTGCGTGAAATTCGGGCTGCTCTCCCCGGGGAGAGCACGTCGCCACAAGAGCAGCGCCACCCCTTTTTTTTTTTTTTTTTTTTTTTTTGGTCGGCAACTGTATTTCTTTCCCTATCAGAGTGGCTTTTTTCTAAGAATTTTGCCAGGGACAACTCTCTTGTTGCCGTGGGTTCTTTTTCGTGCGCTGCATAATTTTCTGTAACACACGGGACCTCGGTTTATCGTCTCATCCGAAAGACTAGCGCCCAGACCACCACTCATGGTCTAATGGATGGGGGAAAAGTTTCGGGCCCAGACGGGGTACGAACCCGGACTTTTCGCTTTCTAGACAGGCGCGTTACCTCTAGACCACCGATCCACCAGTAACACCTTCTTCAACACGAAGCCTCAGCATCGAGTCTCCTAGAGATACCTGCGATCCAAACACTGGCATCAGCTTGACCTGATCCTCATCAGACGTGTCAACCTTTCCAACATCAATATCACTTGAGGCTACCACAGTGTAGGTTGGGACACTGACCATTCTTTGGTATGCAGCAATGTGAAGCTCTGTGCAAAGAGACTGCACCACACAAAAAGCCAGCAAAAACACATGATTAAATAAATGTGGAGGAGTATGCTCGTATATTGGATGATACTCTCCCTGGCCCACCCATTAAAAATGTCCAAGAATAATGGGAACACTTCAGAGATGCTGTCCACAATGCTATATGTCCATCTTTGGCAAAAAACCACAAAGTCAGCTGATTGGTTTGAAGCCCATTCAGAAGAAATGACACCAGTCATCGAAGCCACAAGAAACACCCTGACAGCATACAAAACCAATCCCAGCAAGCAGAACATCCAGGTTCTCCATGCTGCTTACAGCAAAGTCCAGCAGTGTGCCAGGCAATGCAACAATGACTTGGCATCAGCTCTACTCCAGATTCAGATTGCAGCTGACACAAGCAACACCTAGGCAATGTATGATGGCATCAAGCAGGCACTGGGCCCAATGCAAAAGAAAACTTCCGCTTTCAAATCAGCTACTGGGGAGGTGATTCAAGACAAAGTACAACACATGGAGCTCTAGGTAGAACACTATTTGAAAAGGAAAATGCAGTCACAAAAGATGCTCTGAATGCTATAGACTGTCTACCAGAACTGGAAGAGCTTGACCGAGAACCTACTATATATGAACTCAGCAAAACCCTGGACTCTCTTGCCTCTGGCAAGGCACCTGGGAAAGATGGTATTCCCGCCAAAGTATTAAAGTGCTCTTAAGAGACACTCATCACCGAGTTGCATAAAATTCTATCTCTGTTGGAGTGAAGGCAAAATACCACAAGACATGAAGGATGCTAATATTGTCACACTATACAAAAACAAAGGTGACAGAAGCAATTGCAATAATTATTGCGGCATAATCCTTCCTCAGCACCATTGGGAAAGTCTTTGCTCGAGTAGTCCTGAAGAGGCTCAGGTACTTGCAGGGCTAGTTTATCCTTTAATTGCATTGCAGTTTCTGTGCCAACAGATCCACTATAGGCATGATCTTCTCCCTCAAACAACTTCATAGAAATGTAGGGAGCAAAGGCAGCCACTCTACGTTGCCTTCAAAGACCTCACAAAGGCTTTCAGTCTGGTCAGTAAGGATGACCTCTTCAAGATCCTTCCCAAGGTCAGATGTCCACCCAAACTTTTCAGCACCATTAGATCCTTCCATGAAGACATGAAAGGCACTGTCATTTTTGACAGCTCAACATCAGCTGCCTTTAACATACGGAGCAGAGTGAAACAGGGTTGCGTCCTGGCCCCCACCCTGTTTGGAATCTTCTCTGCTGTGATGCTCAAACACACACTTGGTCCTGCAGCTGAAGGTATTTACCTCTGAACCAGGTTAGACAGAAAGCTGTTCAACTTCTCTACACTAAGAGTCAAGACTTAAGTCCAGCTGAGGTGTCTGTGTTACTTCCTCTTTGCAGATAACACAGCAGCAACCGCCCACTCAGCCAAGGACCTACAGCAGCTCATGACTCGCTTCAATTATGCCTGCCAAGACTTCAGGCTTACCTCTAGCTTGAAGAAAACACGTCATGAGACAGGATGTTGACTCTCCCCCAGCCATAAGCATCAGTGACCATGAACTGGATGTCGTCCATGACTTCGTGTACCTGGGCTCAACTATGTAGGACACCCTCTCACCTGACACAGCGCTCAACAAGTGCATCAGCAAAGCAGCTACCACCATGACCAGGCTGACAAAAAAAGCATGGAACAACACCAAGCTGACTAAGCACACAAAGATCCAGATCTACAGAGCCTACATCCTGAGCACTCTCCTGTACGGCAGGGAGTCCTGGATTTGCAAGTACAAGAGCAAAAGTTTAATGCTTTTCACATGCCTCCAACACATCCTGAACATCATCTGGCAGGACAAGGTCTCAAACAACACTGTCCTGGAAAGAGCTGGATGCACCAGCGTGTAAACACTGCTGAAACAAAGACGTATGCGCTGGCTCAGACACGTCATGGGCATGGACGATGGACGGATCCCTCTATGGAAAACTTCTTCAGGGAAAACGTCCCACAGGGAGACCACAGTTTCGATTCAAATACGTATGCAAGAAGGACTTAAAAGTCCTGAACATCGACCAGAACAACTGGGAAGCAGCAGCCCTCAGATTGGTCAGCCTGGAGACTGTGCAGAAAGGTCCCTCCAAGTTCAAAGAGACACTTGCTCAGCAGCACGAGGCAAAGAGAACGAGAAGAAAGGCTGCAGCCCAGGCAAACAGACCATCGTCAGACTTCATCTGTGCCCTCTGCCATAGGGACTGTCATTCCCTTTTTGGACTGGTCAGCCACAACCCAGGCTGCACCAGAAATAACACCTAGAGTGCAACTCCATAGTCTTCCGAGACTGAAGGCTGCCAATGATTCACTGTGATACGTAGAGTTAGCACAGCCTCTCTGTTTATGCCAGATTCTCCAGTCCTGGCTGAGCGGTACTCGATGAGACTAAAACCGAGGCCCCGTGTGCGAACGCACGCAGAACATCTTGCGCACACGTTAAATCCTGTTCCGCTTTTCGTAAGAGTAGGCCATTGTGTGCCGGTGGGAACAGATGGCAGAATTTACAAAACCGCATACACACAGGGACTGGATGTAAAAAATAAGTGCTTATTCCATTATCCTCGATATATAAAAATAAAATAAATTTTAAAATATAAAAAGTACGCTGTGTGTCAGAAATGGAAGATCATCATCATCATCATCATCATCATCATCATCATCTTCTTCTTCTTCTTCTTCTTCTTCTTCTTCTTCTTTTCTTCTTCTTCCTACTACTACTACTACTACTACTACTACTACTACTACTACTACTACTACTACTACTACTTACTACTACTTCTACTACTACTACTACTACGACTACGACGACGACGACGACGACGACTACTTCTACAACTACTGCTACGACTACGACTACTACTACTACTACTACTACTACTACTTCGAACGCTCAGACAGTAGTAGTCATAGGAGCGAAAATGCTTTGCGCTGCTGTTAAGCGCCTGATAAGTCAGGCCCAGCACATCCGACTTCGGTGTGAGAGAGAACTGTTATCTGTTAAGTCTTTCTGGGGAAAAAGACAGGAGAGTGAACCAAGAAGGCAGAACATAACCAAGGAGAAGGCAACAAAAAGAAAAGGAACAAGCCAAAAACAAAGAGAGGGATAGAAAAGAGATGATTCCTGGCACAGAATTTCCAGAAGATGGGGATGCTCCAGCATCCCTAAGGGAGGAAATGACAGATCAAAACACACACACACACCCTGATCTGCCACTTGAGGGGGTGGGGGTGGGGGGGTGCTCTTTATGTAATGAAATGGTGTATGGGGTGCATGTTTTTCTGTTAAGAATGATTTGGATTTGTGGTTAGAATGTCGACTTGGATGGTTTATTTATTCATATGGGCATTCATATGAATATGTATGCATGTGTGTGGCGCGCGTGCTTATATGAGAGTAGATTTTAAAAAATTATCTTGAAGTATGTTTTTTGCTCTTTATGGCATTGACATGGTGTATGGTTGCGCTTGCGTTTTGTTCTGTTAAAGCAAAAGAAATTGGATTTGTGAGTAGTGTTATTTTGGATGATATATATCAATTGGAATGGGTATTGATTTGATTCATGTGCATGTGTGAATTGTTTCTGCCTGCATGTGCGTGTGTGCGTGCGTGCGTGTGTGTGTGTTGTGTGTGTGTGTGTGTGTGTGTGTGTGTGTTGTGTGTGTGTGTTGTGTGTGTGTGTGTGTAAACTGATGACTGTGGAAAGAGAGTTGTTACATCATTTACTTTCATTGCGATAACTGATGTAAAGATGAGTCGTTCCATTTTCGTCTCAGACTTTTCAAAAAAGTTGGGCTGATTGCTTCGTTTAGTCGTTGAAATGCAAGGGTGTGCGAGTGTGGATGGTGGTAGTGTGAATGTATCTTTATGTGTGAGGGAAATTTTGATGTGTATAGACATGAAATTAGTCAATTTGTATTGATTGGCTGATTTAGTATATAATTGAATGTTAATGTGAGTAGTTGATTGCAAGTATAACTAAGTGATTAAGTTTATTGTCAGCTTAATTATTGTCTATATGCTATGCATTTCTTCATGTTTGTTTCCCTTTTGTTTTTGTCTTTTTTTCTCTTTTTTTCCCCTTGAGGACTGGTGTAAAGAACCCCCTGGCTTAACCAATTATCCTCATTAAAACATTCCAGTTCGAGTTCTCTTCTCTCTCCTCTCTCTCTCTTCTCTTCTCTCTTCTCTCTCTTTTCCCTTTCTCTCTCTCTCCTCTCCCCTCTCTCTCTCTTCTTCCCTACCCTCAACCCCTGAATGACGGTGGCTGGGCCAACAGACAAACTCTCCCACGTCAACGAATGTGACGACCCTACCTCCTCCCCACCGCCAGCCCCCACCCTACCCAGCAGTTGTCCGCCACCAGACTTCACCCTGCTCCAACTTTCGTCTAGGGTTACAACTAAAACTCTGGTGTAAACAAATTCTCACTACCAATGTTCCACTTTAATGTTTGGTGGTGTTGTGTGTGTGTTGTTGTGGTGTGTGTGTTGTTGTGTGTGTGTGCGCGCGTGTGCGGGTGGGTGGGTGGGTGTGTGTGGGTGTGGGTGGTATGCAGGTTCACCTATGTGTGCCTATGTGTGCACTACGTGTGTGTATGTGTGTGTGTTGTTGGGGAACAAGGATTTGTATGTGCGTTCATACTGCATGCATGTGTATGAACATTCCCTTAACCACTCATTAGTTAGAAGTTGCATAACATCTTAAAAGGGACTTACTCTGTGTTCTGCTACCCATGGCCTTGAAATGTCAATTGGTGACAGTTTAATTTTTATATCTAAATCTGTGTTCTGTGCTCGAGACACGTCACCCAGTGCTGCAGTTTTTGAAGCAGACAGTTTATTTTATTTTCATAAATCTGTATTCTGTGCTCGAGACACGCCCACACCAGTGCTGCAGTGTAAAGCAAAACATGACAGGACAAATCAGTGTCAATCTCCTGTACCAGGCCCAAGCTTTCAGGAACAGTGCTGATTGTGCTCATCACTTTCCTTTCTCCTTTCTTTTTTTTATTTATTTTTTTTTTATTGTTCTTACTTTTTTTTTTTATTACTTTTAATTCTCTTTTTAAAATCACTTTTTCCAGGAACTGTGCTGATTGTATTTGTGCTTATATTCATATTCTGGCATCTTTTATTTACAGGTGCTTTACTGTATTGTCTCGCCTCGCTTGTTGAGGGTGATTTTGGTTGCTTTGTTGTTGTTGTTTGCTTGGGGTTTTTTTTTGTTGTCTTTTTGGGGGTTTTTTGTGTTTTTGTTTTTTTTTGGTTTTTTTTGTTTTTTTTTGTTTTTTCCTTTTAAAATATCTCCCTTTCTCTCGGTAACCAACCACGCCACTGTAGATTTTTTTTTATTTTATTTTTTTTTTTTTTTTAATTTTTTTTTTTATTATTTTTTTTCTCGTCGACTACTGTCAGATGATTGAGTTTATACACATTGTGTGCTACAGAGTGGAAATTTGATTTTACCCCTCTCTTCCCCCTTTCCCACCACTATAACCCAAAATCAAGTATTCCACTTCCCCCTCCTATTATTATTATTATTCATTGTCTCTCTTTTTTTCCCTTTAAACTTCACCATTCTTGTACAACATTAATAATTTCCTCCAAACTAACTTTAATTTAGTTGTATTCAAGACACAATTTCATGGCCCCCCAAAGGGAGGGCTTACGAATTTGTACCTAAATATAAACCATGCATCAATAAAATCGAAGAATAACAAGACTCATCACAAACCAAGGCAAACCATTTCATATACTAGGTCTTTCCGAGTCAAACTTACAGAACACATAACCAACACTGACATTTCCATTCAGGATAAAAAATCATGCGAAAAGATCCGCAAACCCAAAGAAACAGTCTCTTAATTTTAATATTAGTGAGTCTGTAACGTTCAACGTCTTTTCCATCTTGAACGTTATGAAGTAGAACCCATCGGGGATCGAAGTAGCTATAAAAGGGTTTCTGCGCCTATTATAATGGGGTTCTGCTACAAAAATCCAACAGAAAGAAAAAATTGGGATAGACAAGTTTGACCCCATGATGAACGTAGTCCTATTTAATCTAGGGAAATTATCTTACTAGGTGATTTTAATATTGCCCTAGCAAAAGTAAACAACCAATGGCCCCAAAGTTATTAACTCATTCAATCTTCACCAATTAGTAATTTCCCACCCACAAGAGTCACATCAAATTCTAACACAATCATTGATCACATTCATGTATCAGACCCTAAAAACATCATAGAAACTTGTGCCTTTTAACAACTTAGCGACCACTACCAGTCTGTACCACATGGTCAAAAAAGGAACAAAAATTCCTAAACCTGGCCATAAAAACTATAACCTATCGCTCTTTTGCAAAATTTAATGAGCGCTTTTTTTACTAGAGTTAAGCAGTCCATGCTCTCGGAAACTTTCAATATTATGATCCAGACCGGGCCCATTGAGTTCTGGATAAAAGTTTTTACTGAAATTTAATAACAAACATGCCCCATTAAAAACCCATAAGGATCAAACATTCCGCAAACCACCTTGGTTTACAAAGGAACTAGAAGAAGCATGCTATCTTAGAGATTTCTTAAAAGAACATAAATATTATGAGGGGGCCCAAAAAAATTAAGAAATGCCATAAATTCACAAAAACGGCAAGAGAAAAGGAAATATTTCCAAGATCTACTTTCATCCAAAAAATTCAAAAAACTGTAGGGAAGGCAATCAATAAAATTTACAAATACTCAATTTTTTCCAAATCTAACGTAATTAAAGATATTTCTGCTGAAAAAATAAACAATCACTTCATTAATATTTCTTTAACATAATTAACAAGATAAATCGAAGTCCAAGATCTCAATGAACTAAAACAATTCTGCCAAGAAAAGCCGTATTCCATCAAAACTCCACATACCATTCTATCTGTTTCTGAGGTCTACGATTACCTGACTCACCTTTAAACAACAAGCACGCGTGGTTTGATGGAATAGAGGCAGGGAAAACTGAAACTCTCAGCTCCAGTTATTACAACACTCTGACACATATCTATAACCTTTGTCCCTTTATAAGAACTATTTCCCCAAAGCCTTCAAAACTGCTAAGGTGATTCCGATCCACAAGTTGGAGACACTTTTGATCCCTCAAATTATAGGCCAGTCTCTATTTTATTTTTACCTTTCAAACCCTTGAAAACATATGAATAAACACTAGTCCATCATATAGATATTAACAACTTACTTCACCAAATCAGTCGGGGTTTAGAAAAAATCACTCGTGCCATACGGCATTAATAGTCTTGTAGACAATTGGCTGTCTAACATTTAATGACAATAAATTTTTGTGGAGTATTATTTGTAGTTTTCAAAAAAGCATTTGTACAATTGACGAAGACTTCTCATTAAAAACTAGACTTATATAATCTCTCTACAAATACTCTTGAACTTCTTGCTTCTTATCTTACAAACAGGCAACAATGTGTTTCAATAGCTACGTCCAATCCACACTAAAACCCATTCATTATGAGTACCACAGGGATCCATCTTAGGACCAATTCTCTTTTCATTATACATAAATGACCTTCCTCTCCATATCAAATCTAAATGGCAACTTTTTGCTGACGACACAACCATACATACAAGCCATACTGACATTAACTCTCTTGCAAAGACATTGAAAATAGCACTGATGATCTTGTCAAATGGACTGAACAAAATCACATGTCTATACACCCCCAAAAAACAAATGCATGCTTATTTATACCAGACAAAGCGACAAATTATCTAATAAATTTTCTCCAATCCATATTTTTAAAAGGAAACAATAGAACAACCTCTCACACAAGTTCTAGGAGTAAAATTTGATGAAAATCTCAGATGGTACCATCACATATCCCATTTTGTGCAAAAACATTCTCAAAGAGATACCAATGACTAAAATCAAACATTTTCTTGATTTCATTCAGAAAACTATTTTTTTCAAGCTTATTACAATCTCAATAGATTATGCTTCAACCCTGTGGATTCTGCTTTTGCAAACACTATGAAACCATTATTAGTCTGTATAAACGTGCTCTTAAACTGGTTCTTCTGAAGAAGACTACCTTCTAGAAGTGGAATTATACCCATTAAAAATTCTTCCCTACACCCAAAAACTAAGATTTAACAAAGGATCATGATGTTTAAGATAATGACAGGAACTTTTCCCTCATCCTTGAAGAAAAAGTTCCCAATGAATCATTCCAGAAATACCGAAAAGCCATGTGTCCCAATCCCAAAATAGATTTGTTCAAATCTAGCTTACTTTACTCAGGCCTGTGCTGTGGAACTCCCTTCCTGACTCATTTAGACAACTCCAATCATTAACAATCTTCAAAAAATCATTTTTTTCATCCACTTAATGCGTCAAAAATAAAAATCCAAATTGATTGTTGGAACAAAGTAAATATATTCCCCTTGCATTATACCAAATTTTCCTCTCTCTCTCTCTCTCTCTCTCTCTCTCTCTCTCTCTCTGTAACTGACATTAGTGAGCTTGCTTTTTAATTTTAAAGTGTGTGTGTGTGTGCCCTTGCTTGTTTTTTTATTTGTTAACAATGAACTTGTCTGAGTTTTTTTCCCCCCCTTTAAAAAGAAGTTTGGGTTGTATTTTGTTGTTAATGCAGAATGGTATGGATTGTTTAAATTTTCAATGTTCTGTTGGACAATTTTTATTACTTCTGTGGACTTTTGTATCAATTCTAAAAATGTGTATTTTAGGATTTTCGCATGCATGAATATGTTTTTGTTGTATAAATGTGTGTGTATGTGGTGTATGTGTGTGTCAGTGAGTAGTAATGCGCCCCATTCACAGTGTGTGCAGATGAGAGCGGAAAGAAAGCAGTTTGGTGTGTTTATTGTTGAAATAGCTGATGTTAGACTGGTCATTTTTTCTTGAGCTTTGTGGCTTGCTGTCTTTTGTACATCAAATAAATGTTTATTTCCTGGGTTTTGTCTGTACAAATGTACGGTTTTTGATATTTTGATAATATGACATGTGTTTTATTATCTTGTATGTGAGGAAATGTCTTGCGAATGGATATGTATCCAGGATGTGTGTGTGTGTGTTGTGTGTGTGTGTGTGTGTGTGTGTGTGTGGTGTGTGGTGTATATGTGTGTGTGAGGGGTATGTGTGAGAAGTGTTGTGTGTGTTGCTGGTGTGCATGCGTGGCTATACGTGCGTAAGTGTGGTGTATGTGTGTGTATGTGTGTGTGTGTGTGTGTGTGTGTGTGTGTGTGTGCCACGCGCGCGCGCGCACGCTTGCATTTTGTCTGGAACTTTTGGGGGGTTGTTGTTTTGTTAGGGGAGGGAGTGTTGGGAAGGGGAGTTTTTGTGGGTGTTTTTTTTCTTGTTTAATTGGTTTGTTTTCATTTAATTTTCGATTTCTTGATTTTTCATAATTGAATGGGAGTTTGGGGTGAAATATTTATTGTTTTGAATGATCTTTTTTTGTTAATTTAAATTTATTTAAAATTATGTGTAACAGTTGTGTACCATTTGAAATTTGTGTGTTTTTATCTTTATGACTTACTAGTTGGTTGTGTTATTTTTCTTGGTCTGTTGTTTTCTTGTTTCTTGTTGTTGTTGTCTGTCTGTTTTTTCTCTTTTTTTATCATCTTTGTTGTTTGGTTTTTCCTTCTCTTTGTTTGTTTGTTTGTTTGTTTTTGGTTAAGGTTTTTTGGGGGTGGGGTGGGGTGGGGTATTTTTATATGTTTTCTTTTAAATTTGCTTGCTTTGGGGGGGGGGGGGGTGTTGGGGGGGGGGGCTGTTTGAAAAGATTATTTCCCCTTTTTTATTTTGTGAGACTGTATAGTATTGGGTTATTATTATTAAGAGTATCCTAAGGGCGGGACTGGATGTAAAAAAGCAAATGTGTGCTTATTCATTATCCTCGAAATAAAAGAATTTGTCATTGTCATTGTCATTGTCTCTCTCTCACACACACACACTAAACAACAACTGCCGCACAACCATTCTTAATGTAGTGAACTGTTCCTAAGAGGGTCAAATGTATGACTGCTGTCTAGTTCAAGTCCAGTACTGACAGGTACACCTTGAGGCATGGCGACACAAGTACACACTGACAAGTAACTGATCAAAATTGCTTCTTGTGTGTCCTGGTTGGGCACCATTAATAACACACACACACACACACACACACCCACACACACACACACACACACCACACGAATTAACACCTGAACACACGCGCGCGCGCACACACGCACTCAGGGGGACTGGATAGCCTGGTAGATAGAGGGTTGCACGTTGTAGGCCCTACTCGCGATCTGACCACCCAGGCTCGAGCCAATGTTGGAACCACCATAAAAAAGCCCGAACAAGGATTTTCCCCCCTAGAGTTTAATTAACATCAGTGCTGATTCCACTCCCGACAAAGTCCTACGGTGAGACTACAAACTGAGGTCCCATATGCAAGAAGGCATGCAGAACAGTTTGCCCATTTCATAAGAGTAGGCCATTTGTGCCGATGGGAATGGATAACATTTACAAAACTGTAATGCACACGGGGACTGGATGTAAAAAGCACCTAAATGAGCAGTCCATTATCCTCGAAATAAAAACAGTGTAGCCTACACACACACACACACACACACACCACACAGGTTTTTAAGAGTCCCACCTGATACTTTACACTAAAATTGCATACCATTTTGAAAGCTGTAAACACATTAATTTTATACCAGCTTTTATGATTAGCCCAGCTATTGAATAAATAATTAATAATAATTGGGGACAGGTTAGCTCTAGCTCAGTGTCAGAGCGCTGTCTTAACCCCCAGCCAATGTAAAGCAGCATGGAGCGAAGTTAGGCCTAGGCCTACCACTTAGATGAGTGACCTGTTGGTGCGATTTAGCTTCAGCACAGTTCTCCAGTTTAATAGGGTACCTGCTCCTAGGGTCAGGGAAGGTAAAGTAAGTGAGGGAGAGGAGATGCGCCCACCTCAATAGGGCCCTAGAAAGCCAGTCTCTGAAAGCTCGCTCCCCTAGACACATTGCTTATTGGAACTTTATCTTTTTATTAAATTTAAATAAACATTAGGCTAGTCTACTTGTACACACTGGACTTGATATAAAAAAAAACAACAACAAAGACACGAGTGCTTATTCAATATTTTGAAATAAAAGAATACAATTATATAAGTATTTTAATATATAAAAATAATAAAAATATATATATAAAATAATATTAATTATAAAAACACAAGGGGGGTTATTTAAAAAAATATTGATTCAGGTCGGGGGAAAGTAACCTTAATGGAAAGCTATCAAAATGGGTGCATTAGTGGTTGGGTGTTGTTTTCGCCAAAATTTATTCTTCAATAACGCAATGTAAGTTTCGCATGCATTCTTTAAGTGTGATTGACCGAATGAGAGATTGAACGTTTCTACAAAGCACTACAACGATTGAATTTTAGTGGCTTTTTTGGCTTGAAGTTGTGGAAGGTTAGTCATTAAGTGTTTGGTTTGGTTGAATAAATGAATGATAAGTCATACATGATCAATTTTGTACATGTAATTTTGTACGTGTAGTATTATTTGTTCGGGGGGGGAGGGATTTGCTAACCTTCCGTGTATGAAAAGCTTTGACTAATGTAATCACAGTCTCTCTCTCTCACACACACACACACCCACACACACACACACCACAAACACCACACTCATTCACCACATAGCAGGCACAGGTACACACAGATTATGATGTATGCATCACTCAGCCAATCACATGCACAGATGTACACATGAATGGATTTTGGCCACCACAACACAACACACACACACACAACATTCTCTCTCCTGAGTCTCTCTCTCTCTCTCTCTCTCCCCCCACAACCCCACACAAAACCACACACTTACACACACACACACACACACAACACACACTCACACAACACACACACAGAAGAATCTCTCTCTTTCTCTCATAGTCATGAATCAAAACACACATAACGAACACACACATTAAAAAATGTCCCTCATTAACAGAAAAGGCTGAAGTTTTTGTTGATTCTTTTTAAAAACTCAAAGTCAAAGACAAAGTAATAGAAGGCTTACCTCAAGCAAGAGAGTTTTTAAAGAAGACAAAGACTAAAAGAGAAAATCAAATAGCTTTGATGCCCCTATTCCTGATATATAGTGATAATAACCATTTTCTCAGTGCTTCACTAACTCTCCAAGAAATGAAGGATGCTATCTTATTTTTTAACAGTCAAGCAGACATCTGTCGGTGTCAGTGCTATCTCTATATAAAATGATTTTTAAAACTTTTTCCCAAAATAAATGGGTGACATTCTCTTTGAAAATAAATTATAAATTTTAAATGTTGGTCAGTGGTATTTTACCTAAAGTCTGAAGACAATTATTGTTCCAATTCATAAAAACAGTAAGGCAAACACCCTATAGCAGTTATGTTCATGTCTGTAGACTGTTGGGAAAAAGTGTCTGAAGTTTAACAGATTTGCTTATATTGTGGGGGAAAAAAACCTGTTATTGTGTTAACCAAGTGGTTTCAGTAAGCCACTAAAGGTAGATCATCCATCTTGTAAAATCAGCCTTTTCCCAAAACATTTGAATCAAGTATCAGTTTGGCCAGGTGAAAATGATTTTTAGTTTTTACTGTTTTAGCAACAAATTTTGACATCAATAAAAACCTATGATCAGTATGGCAAAATTTTCAATATATAAACTCAAGAATACTGGATTATCAGGGGTTGTGTAACTTTATAAAAGATTTGCTTGAAAAAATTAAACAGACAAATTTAGAAATTATGACAAAAATAGAGACTATGTAACATGGGCATTCCACAGGGGTCAGTTCTTGCTCCTATGTTATTTAACATCTTAACGCATGACTCGCCAAAATTTGAATTAGTCAGTGTGCTGATGATGTATATATATATAAATATGCATGTGGATGATCATAGCAATGAAAAAGAGTATATATACTAGATCTACTTGTAAGATCCTTAAACTACATTTTTAAAAAGCTGTATCAAAATAATTAAACATAGTACAAAGTTAATATAGCTAACTAATTCCTCTGAATGAAAATGGTTTACCCGCTATCAATAATTCATACCCCCTTCATGATGCTTTTTAATAATGAATCGTGGATTAGATTGTAATTATAAGCTTGGGGTGCCATAATTCCCTTGGAGTTTTTCTTACAACAAAGTTGAAAATAGAGAAACTCATATTGATAATTAAAAATTTTCTAACTAAAGCAAGGAAACCCTTTCAAATCTTAAAATCATAAGCAAACAGCCATTGGGGTCAAGATACACTTTTCAATTTTTACACCTTTCAAATCTTTTATAAGTTCAAAGCTGATTTTATGTTGTATGGCCAGAAGTATTTTTAATGCTCCAAAATATTTAAGAAAACTTTAAGTATTTACTGCAGGGCATACAAACTGGCTCTAGGTCATACCGGGCCATGCCTCATGTGTAAAAACATATAGTGCATCTGGACTTGTGTTTACCTTTAGAAAGCCTCAGAAGTTTGTTGTAGTAAGTTACAAAGTGTTGACTATTAACTTATAATTTTAAATTATTACCATTACTTCCCAATCAGTAAAAAACCCCAAGCTGAGTTTTTTCCAAAAGAGAGCAAGTTTGATATTCTCATATACCATACTATTTACATATAGTTTTATATACATGATTAATTTTTAAATAAATAAATGCTATTTTAAAATTTAAATATATTATGGTCATTCTAAAAACCCATTGAGGAAATTGAAAGTGACCTATTTCAAACATCTCCCTTTTTGACTAAATTTTTAGTTTTAACTGAGTGAAGGGCGGGTTTTACTGGTTATTTTTTGAATTAAGAAATTTTTTTTAAAAAATTTTTAAAAGGGTTACTTGTGCTTGTTTTTTAAAAAAAATATTAAATTTTCCCCTTTTACAAAATTTTGCCAATTTCCAACGGGGCAGATTTTTTGACATGAAGGGGTGCAACGTTATTCAGATTTTTTCTTCGGATTTCAAAGACTGCAAATTTGAAACAAAATTTGTTTAAAAATTTAAATGCCCAGATGTTGTTTCAAACTCCCAAGCAGAAACTCTTCTTTTTTTTTTCATAAACTTTAAAAATAGGGGGTAAAATTAATACCCTTTGGGGTCGTGACCCCTTGGTTTCCAAAGTCACCCCCAATTTTTAAAAATTCACTCCCAAAGAACTTACAAAATCATCAACAAAATTATAGTTTCCCACGATAAAGAAAAACCGAAAAAGTATAAAAAAAAACGATGTTTTTGGGATCACAAGCCTTCCAAACCCTCTTCATGGCTTGAAACTCCAGATTATCAACAGGGTTTTTCCTTTTTTTAACGTCACGCCCGACCGACGTAAATTTGGTGCAAAACTCCCCCCAAAATTCCTTCCAGACCGAGGGTTTTTTTCGCTGGCCCCTTCACCTTTACCTAAAATATCTCTTGGGACGTACTTTTTTTCCCCCCAAAGGAACATCGCGATGCTATCCCAGTGTGCCGGCTTTTCTTCTTCCCCAAAAATTTTTCATGTCACGAACCCGACCCTAAAGCACGGGAGCATTTTTTCAAAATGGGGTTTACTCCCCCTTAATCCATTTTTTATCGAAGGGGAAGGAAAAAGTTTTTTTTTCAAAGTGTTTTACTTTTGCCCCCCAAGGTTTTTAAAAATCGTAAAAACCCCGTGTTTAAATTTCAAAATTTCTTTTTTTTTGTCAGCCAACACTTTTTGGGTTTTTAGCTGTGGGGGACATTTACCGATCGTTTCATTTTTATGACCGCTTTTTCTTACTCGGAAAAAAATAAAAAGCCATCTACTGTAATTTTTGGAAATGGTTTTTATGTCAAGAAATAAATTTTTCACAAAAAAAATTTAAAAAGATCCCCGTTTTTGTTTTTGCGGCTTTTCGGGAGGCCAAAAAACGAAAATAATTTCGGGTTTTTTTTTACCCAAACCGGGGGAAAAAAATTTTTTGTTGAAGTTTTAAATTTTTTCTTCTTTTTTAGATGGGTATTTCGGTTTTTTTCCCAACAATTAGCGACAAAAAGTATTATTTTCAGTGTTTTAATGAATTTTTTGGGAATATTTTCGTTTTATCTGTAAAAATCATGTTTAACCCCCCGTTGGGTTTGACACGAAACCAAGGGTAGCCCTTTGGTTTTTTTCTCGGGCCCTTAGATCTAGAACATACGTAAAAATTTGTCTCGCGTTTTTCCCCATTCCCCTGATTCCCGTTATTGATTCTTTAAAACAATGCTCGGTTATTTTTGTTGAAAAATAAACCCGCAGCAATTTTTTTCTGGGGTTTTTCTCGCATGTTTTTAAATTTTTGGGCCCTTAAAAAAGTTTTAGCTCAATTTTTCCGGGCAGGAAACGGATTGATTTTTGGGTTTTTTTGTTTTTTTTTTTTTTAAAAAAAAAAAAAAAAAAAAAAAAAAAAAAAAAAAAAAAAAAAATTTTTTTTTTTTTTTTTTTTTTTTTTTTTTTTTTTTTTTTTTTTTTTTTTTTTTTTTTTTTTTTTTTTTTTTTTTTTTTTTTTTTTTTTTTTTTTTTTTTTTTTTTTTTTTTAGGTGCCCCCCCCCCCCCAAAAAAAAAAACCAAACCCCCCCCCACCTCCCCCCCTTTTTCCCCCCAAAGCTTGTTTTTTTTTTTTTTCCTTTTTGTTTATTTGTTATTTATTATTCTTTTTTTTTAAAAGCTTTTTTCGGGTTGGGAAAAAAAATTGCAAGAAAAAAAGGGCAAAAAAAGGTCGTTTGTTTTCGCGTCGAAGCCCCAAAAAAGGGGGGGGGGGGGGGAAAAAAACCGGGGGGTTTTTTTAAAAAACATGTATCCCCCCCGAGTTTTCAAGGGAAAAAATGGGTTTGGGGTTTTGGCTAAAAGGTAAATGTGGAAGGGGGAAAGTAGCGGGGTCGTTGGCCCGGAAGATTTTCTAAAATAGTTTTTTTCCATTCCCTAACAGAATTTTTTCTGTCTTATTTTTAAAAGAAACTGCGCTTTTGTCAAATGGCTTTATTTGGGGGAAAAAACGTTTTTAAGTTTTCGGGAAAAAAGGGGGGGGGGAAACCCGGAAAAGGAAACAGGGGGGTTTTCCAAACCCTTTTCATGTGCCGGGTGTGTTTTGTTTTTTTGGGGCACGTTTAAGCAAAGGTCCAAGTTTTTTTTCTAAAATCCCTTAAGAGCTTCTTTGGGAAAAACTCATGTTTTAAAATTTTTCGGTAAAATTTAATTCCTCTCTTCAAAATCCCGGTTAAAAAAAAAAATTAATTGGGGGAAAATTGTGAACCTGTTTTCATTCAAGCAAATTTTTTTTTTCGATGGTACATTGAAAAGCAATGCTTTCCTTTTTCATAAGCTCTATTAAGACAAAATTTTTAATGATAATACGAAATTTCTTTTATTTCAACCTTTTCCCAAAAAATTAAATAAAAAGAGGAAAACCGATAAAAAAAATACATTTGGAAAATACAAATTACACCATAAATACAAACCACACAACACACACACCAAAAAACCCTAAAACCTGGCGTGAAGCGACAAACAAACACTTAGGGAAGAATGTTTTAAAACTAAAAAAATAAAAAACATGAAAGTCAAACAACCAAATTACTTCACCTACTATATCTCCATTCTTTTACGTTTACTTTAGATAATAAAAAGGACAGAAAAACCCAAAATTTAAAAAAATAGGGATTTTATTGCGTCATTACTGACAAAATTGCCTGCAATGACACCCCCCCCTCCTCTCCCCCCCACGCAAACGTGTGCCTATTCCTTTCTTCAAGTAGTGCTTTTAAATATAGTATATTCCACAATAACTACAAACAGCAAAATAAGTCAAATGATAATAAAATCATCATCATCATCAACCCATGCCTTGGGGCGGGGAGAAGAAAACGATGCCGGGTAACCCCCCATCCATCTCGGTCCTTGGCTCTGGCATATTTTCGAGTCTTCATCCCGGTCCAATTTTTTGATGTTGTCCACCATGACTTTTTTTGTCTTCCCCCCTTCTGCCCCTTTCGATGTTCCCCGCGTAGTTTTTGGGGAGATGTTGTGGCGGGGGCTGGCCGAACCAGTCAGTTTTCTTCTTGACTGGTGAGAAGGGGGTTCCCGTGGACCTGCAAACCGTGTTATTTGCTCTTGACAAAATCATTGGTCTTTCGTTTCTCCAGGAAAGCCCAAAAAATTTTCTATGGCATTTTTTTTGAATGACGGGTTCGCTTTTTGTTTCAGCATCAATGTCCCCGGGTTTTACTTCCGTACAGCAGGTCAATGAATTTTGGGCTTTGTAGAGCTTTAGTTTGTTTGGGAAACTGATCTCTTTATTTTTCCATTGGTGGTGAGTTTTGCCCAGGAAGATGTTGCCATGGCTTTTCTGACTTTGATTCTGTCGTCGATCGCCCGTCCTTTGTGAGTGTAGCGCTGAGGTATTTAAAAGCGTCTACCTCCTCCAGTTGTTGGCCGTTCATGTAAATTTTAGCGGTGGCATTGCTCGTGCTGTTCACAAGTACTTTACTTTTCTCCGAGCTCACCTCCATCCCATATGCTCCAGCTCTGTTCTCAAGTCTGGTCGTAAGATCTTGCAGCTCTGTGTTACTTCCGCCCATGTACGGACGTTCCATGTACCAATGGTGATTTGTTCTCTAGGGAGCTTAAGTAATGTTTTAACTCCAGTAGCTGACTTGTCACTTCCACCCTGGTGTTGATCAATGGAAAGCGCGGTCATTGGTAACCCGGGCCTCGACCGATCCGGTATCATTTCGGCTTTGCATTTGTCTTTCATGTTTTTTCTGTGGGCTTAGGATATTCCTTGGTGGCGCCAATCTCCTCTCCAAGTCTCCATATGTTTTGGGTTTTTTCTATTGGGGTTTCCTCCCCCACATGCGACAGGTTGTACTGGGTTACATGGATACCAGTAGCAGTAGCAGAGAACTTCCCTGACTGACCTGACCGGTCAACCTATAGAATACAATATAAATAATAGTATCTCCAAATTTGAAGTAAATTGGTTCATTCATTCAAAAGTTATGACTATTTTTGTAATTTTCCTAAAATGAGCCTTCCGCACTGGTCATTTTGGCCTTTTCTCCAACTTTGAGGAAAAATAGCTGCTAAAGGGATGACCCTACCATTCCAAAAAAAATTAGCTATAATCTGTATATATACAGGAATACATACAAACAATTTCAAGAGAAATGATAGAAAAATCTTGAAAATGATGGGTCCCAAACATGGTACATTGTGAAATTTCGAAAATTTGTAAAATGGGTTTTTCCCATTTTTGGTGCTCCATAATTTTTTTTTTACCTAACAGATTCTTGACTCATCATATTTCTTGCAAATAAAAAGGCACACACTCAAAACATCAAATTACCTCTTTTGTTTACCACAGAGAATAAGAAAACAAAAAAATAATTATAATAGATACAATAATAACAATAATCACCCATCGTCATGAGACAACAATATAACAAATAATCCCCATCACCATGAGACAACAACATAACAATAATAACAGAAAAACATTGGAAAGGGTGGGGGGTGGGGGTGGAGTCTCAAAGGGGAATGGGAAAAACACATACATTCAAATAGAAAAATAATAATAAGGAAACAATTATTCAAACAAATAAAAAACTCTATACAATACAAAAATCAAAAGCCCATAATTAACTAGACTATCAAACTAAAGCAATATCGCTTTAAAAAAAATAAAAATAATATATGGAATTAAAGCGTGATCTTGTAAAAAAAAGCACAAATGATCTCTCTCAACTGCAATAAAACAACACCCAAAAAAAACCTATTAAATTTGGACAAAAAAAGGGATGGGACTTCCAATCGGGTCCCCATTTTTTTTCTCCTTTCCTTTTGTTTTAAAATTTGAAATTTAACCAAGCTTTTAGATTACTCTTAATCTTTGCTTAAAAAAAGTCCTCTTTCCCCCCCTCCCCCCCCCCTCCCACCTACAGCGGTGACTTTGTAAATTTCCAGCACGAAAAAACATATTGAAATTTATTTAAAAAAATGCATAAGTCGAAAAATTTAAAAGTAGGGTTTGACTTGTTTAAAATCAATTCCGGGCATTTGTGCATAGATGACTTTTTAGCTTTTTCTTAAACTGATTTTTTTTTTGATCCCTTTTAAACGTTTTGGGGATTGTTCCATAAATCAACCTGAGTGTAAGAAATTTTTTTAGACAATTTTTTTTTTGGTTTTGGGGAAATGTTAGTAATATTATTCTGTGTTCATTGATTTTGAATATGGTGATTTTTGGGGGGGCTTTTTCCATTGACAACTTTTGAAAAAATAGACCCCTTCATTTAGAAAAAGCTTTTTTTTTAAAGGGTTAGAAATTTTTTTTTTATAACGTTAAAGTTGGGAATTTTGATTTTAATAAAAACAATTTCAGTCTTTTTATATAATCGATAAAATAAATTTTTAAATTTTGGGTTCAGCAGCTGCCCCCAAAGAGAGAAGCCAGTAAACTAGGGGGAAAAATAGGCCGCAAAAAAAAGTTTTTGAGGGTGGTCATTCAGAAAATGTTTTTTTTTGATAACTGAAGTGTTTGTAACGATTTCCTATGCATCGGGGTCAGTCCAAGTAAGATTTTGTCAATATTTTCACCTAGAAAATTTTGGGGAGTCAACTTCTTTTAATTCTTTTTACCCATCAACAGAGGCGGAATTTTTCTTTCATTTTTGCCCCTTTGTTTTTTTAGACATACATCAAACTTATTTTTTGTGTATTTAGGGACATTTACTTAGCTGAATCCAAGTAACCAACTGTAATCTGTTTTAAGTTTGAGTGTAATCTGTGGGGTCAAATATACAAAGAGGGGTGTGTCACAGCAAACATTTCACGCTAATTAAAAATTGGGTAATCTTTACAAGATTGAAAATAGAAGTGTAAACCCCTATTGAAAACCCTTTTGTACTCCAATTTAATAGGGACCCTTTTGATGGGTTTATTATTTGCAGTTACTAGCGCTGTTATTTGACAAAAAGCTTTTTAAAAGATTTAATTTTTTGGTGTTGCTATACAAGTGAAGTTTTCGCCCAAAAACGGAACATTTATTTTATCAAATGCAAAACCATGATCTTCATTTAAAAGATTTTTGTTTACAAAAGTAGGGAAAATAAGATTATTGGATATTTTTTCAAGGGGTTTTTTGTACGAAGAAGATTGAAATTGGTCTTTTTTTTGAAGGGCAAGCAAATCACCTGATTTGTGGGTGGTATGATTTTTGCCCTTTAAATAACAGGAAATTTTTTTTTTCTCTTTCACCGTTATACAATTGTAGCGTCTAGACACAATGTTAAAAAGCGACAAAGCACAATGGAAATCCATTTAGTTGGTTGTGGTGTGTTGTGGGGGGGGGGGGGGGGGGGGGGGGTTTTTTTGAGCTGGAGCTCCAAAGGTTTACCAATGGTTGATTTGAGACATATGCCCCATTTTTTTTTCCCACCCTGAAGGTGCCGCACTCTGCCCTTTAGGAAAGCGGTTATAAAACCCAAAAAGAAGAAGAATGGGGTTTAGGCTGGATTTGGGTTGGGGATGGATGATGCCCGTTTGAGAGAGGGTGGCAACGCAATGGTAAATATTTTCAATTTCTGCATTTTAAAATATACCATTGGCAAAAAAGGTATAAAATTTAAATAGATCATTTTTTCATGCATCATCCACCCCAAAAAAGCCAATTTAGGAAATTTTCACATTCGATTTTTATTCACAATGGTCATTGATACTTTTTTTAAATTTGTCCAAAAGTTCTTGTTGGTTCACCCCCCAAAAAGAATTTTTGATGAATTTTTTTTTTCCCTTTTTTTGCACAGGAACAATTTTGTATTTGTTCCCCCATTCCCAAGAACAACATTGAAAACACATTCTGGGGACATTTTTTTCTGTAACCATTGTAATTTGATGTCTTTAATTTTGTGCATTTTTTAATACCATTTTCCAGTTGATTCTTCTTTAAAGTTTCTGTGTCCTTTTTTTACAGTTTTGGGGGTTTGTTTGTTTGACATCAATTTTCAAGTACAGTTTGAGCCCGGTGCCCAACTATTGTCTGATTTTTTCTTGTGTCTGTACAACAATTTACTTGTCCACCTATTTTGATCCTGTTTTTTTTGCAAATGTTTGTTTGTTTAGATTAGCCATTAAAAGTTAAAAAAGTCAATACAATTATCTTTTGCTTTAGAAAAAATTTCATATTAAAAAAAACTCCCATTTTTCTTGACAAAATGTTTTAGATATACCCTTTTTGCAAATTTTTTTTTATCAAAACTTTTTCCTATGGGAATGTTTTTATTAACAAAAAAGGTTTGCAAGAAATTCATTTTATTTTGCGGAGTGATGCAAGTAGAAAAAAATTTTTAAGCTTTAAAAACATTGGGGCCAAAAAAAGGGTTAAACCCGGCTTGTGGTTATTTATGGACATAATTTGAGTTTAAGAAAGGGTATTGTATTTCTCAATACTGCCCCCCTTTTGATTAGATTTTTTTAAAATTTTTCTTACCCATGAAAGCTTTAAAGCTATATATAATTTCGTTATAGGATATTTAGTCACTTGGTTTTGGTCTAAATGCCTCGCTTCCTATCTTTTTTGTTATTGTTCCAAACAAATTTAAAACAAATTTTTGTACTGTTTCAAAAAATGTGGTGGGTCTGGTAGTAATATCCCCGATGTATTTAAATTTGAAAAGAAAAAGAGATTTTATCAGCTACTCTACCAAGGGTAAAAGTTTTTGTGCCATATTTTGAAAACATTTAATCTAAAATTTATTTTGTAATTTATTTCACAGTCTTTTGTGCGGGTAAACCCGACACCTAAATCTTAAATCTGGAGGGGTTCCAAATAATTTTTAAAAGGGGGGAAAATATTTTGCTGGAATTTTTTTTTACTCCCAACCATAAGGGGTTTTTCTTATTCATGGTGTCCTGAAACTAGAATTTCGATTTGTATGGAATGTTTAAAAAGAGGTTCACTGGTTTAAGAGCTGGTGTCAAAGATTTGAAAAATTTTTGTGCTCTCTTTTCCCAATATTATTCTTTTTTTTTGTCCCCTTTTTCTTTAAGGCCAAATTTGCACAAAGAATAAACAAAAGGGGGAAAATCGGATCCCTCCTGCACCCCCTTTCAATAAAAACCCATCGGTTAGTGTTACCATTTACAGAACAGTTGATTTTTTTTTTTATAGAAGTTTAACCAGTGCATTAAATATTTCCAAACCCAAACGTTTTTTTTTTAACACTTTAAACAAAAATTTTCCGTTAAAGTCGAAACTTTTTCAAAAAAAAAATATAATGAGTCCCTGGTTGATTTTTTTTTATTCAAATAATTGATAAATCATAAATTAACCTTATTTTTCACCAATGACCTGTTTCTCCCTAAAACCTGTTTGGTCCTAATGAACTAATTTTTGGAAGTACCCTTTTAAATTTTATGGTATAAGGAAGGACCCCATCTTAAGATACATTTAAGGGAGTAATGGGACGCCCAATTTTTTTTATATTCTTTAGGTTTGTCCCTTTAGGGAGACAAGTAAATCCCCCTTTTTTTGGGGGTTGACAATTCACCAATTTTTGCCCCTTTCTTATATCTAATTTAAAAAGTCCTTTTTTTTCCGAAAATTTTTTTGAAAACGGTGTAATCCCTTGTGCCGGACTTTTCCCCTTTTTATGTTTTGCTTCCTCAAGTGTAATTTACCTTTATGATCCTTTCTTCCTTTTACATTTGGGTTTGCCTTACTAAGTTATCAATTTCACATTCTTCCGTATTTTTTTTTTTATAAGTTTTCAAAAACGGTTACTTCTTTTTAAATTCTGCCTGGTTTTTCAACTACTCCCCCTTTTTTGTGAAATTTTGTCTTTTGTTTACTTACAAAATTTTTTCTTTATTTACAGAAGTACTTTGAAATTTTTTTCCCATGCTTCCATCATGTTTAGACCTTAGCAATACCCCTCCATTCTTTTAGTTCGTATTGTTTTGGTTTTATTTTTCTCCTTTATCTGAAAAAAACATGTTTCTTTTTATTTTCTCTTTTAAGAGAGTGTTATTTTTTTAAAAGTGCATTTTCATTTTCCTCACTTTCTTTTTTTCATAGTTGCTACTTTTAAAATTTTGTTCTTTTTTTTCTTTTGTAGGAAGTCAGAAGGTTTATCTGAAATTTTTTAAAATTTAATTCTGATTTAGGTAATTTCCAAGTTATCCATCATTTTATCTGTAATATTCTTGTTAAATTTAAAATTTTTAAGAATTTCTTTTACAAAGTTTAAACTCAAGCAAGGAGGGGTTAAAATTTCCAAAGTTTACCTTTTTTTTTTTGCCAAATTTTAAGGTTAAAAGTTACCATTTGGGGGTCAGAACGGTATCCCGGCAGGTTCCTTTGTCATAAAACCAGGACAAAGAGTCTGAAAAACAAAAAAAATCAATTCTCTTTTTAAATGGGTTTTGGTTTTTTCGCCTGTATATGCCTTTCTCTGGATTATTTTCCTCCAAATGTCTGCAAAAACCAAAAGCTCTTCGTTACTCTTTCAATTTGCCCCCCTTCTAGCTCTAGGATTTTTTAATGTGTTTTTTGTGTTGAAAACCCAATCCCTAAGTTTGGGTTAATGAAATTGTTCCAACCCCCTACACAAAAACATAATTTATTTTGTTTTTCCCTGCTTTGTATTTTTTTAATGAATGATAAAAGTCAGGTCGTCTTTATTTGGTCCCTTTAACTTTGACAAGGAGCATGCCCCTTTCCCATTTTAAAAAAAAGGAAAAATTTAAAAATTTTCCTTTTTTTTTGATCGTAGTCCTGCTTTTTTTTTTAAAAACTCAAAAATTATTTGAAAAAAGAATGGGTCCCCCCTCTTGAATTTGTTGAAATGTTTGCAAAAACATATTTTTTTCCCCATTCGGGGGTTTTCATATTTCCTATTTTTTTTGTAAAAAATAGGTGTTTGAAAAATATATTAAAGTTTTTTTTTCTTTTTAAGATAATAAAATTAAAATTCTTCTTTTAGGGAAAAACCCCACAGATTTTTGGAAATTCAATAAAGTAATTGGGATTTTTTCCATTATTTGCTGATTTTAGTAATGTCTTGAAAAAAAACAGGGAAGGGGGCCAAAACCGACGTAGCCACGCTACAAATTTATTTTTCCAGGGGGGCACAAAGGATAGTGAAAAAAGGGCTGAAGGCAAAGGGGTTTACACCTTTTGAAGTAAAAAAATACCCTGACATGGCAAAATCATACTTTTTCTCTGAAAAAGAATATAAAAAAAAAAAAGAATAACCAGAATCTGAAAAAAACACCCAGAAAAAATATAAGAAAATTTTTGTTAAACCCCCTAAGCAGGGGGAGCCCTGGCCGTTTAAAAACAGTATTTCACAAAACTGGTTATTTTCCCCAATTAGGGGCCCAAGTTAAAACCCCAATTGCCCCCCCTGGCGGGGTCCCCCAAATTTTTAACCCTTTGGGGCCCCACAAGCTAAGTTTTTGGGAAAACACATAAAAAAATATGCATTGTTTTGTCAAAAAAAGTACGCTTTTCCTGCTAAAAATTAGATATTAGTGATGGGTTAAACGGGCCCCCCGACCAAAAGGCAATTTGAACGCCCCCACAAAGTTGGAGCAGACAAATCATTTCGAAAATTCCCTCCCAGTCTTGATTTGCCCGCCGAATCAAAATCAGCAGAGTAACCCAAAGGAAAAAAAAACTCAAAGAAAAAAGCAAACAAAGGGCAATAACCCCCTTCAAAATAGGGGTCCATAAGCCAAACCACCAGTAACCCCAACATACCCATTTTGGTAAATTTGGGATCACCACACAAAAAAAAAGTAATCGCCCTGTGATGCAATGCACCAAAGTAAAACGCAAGCAAACAAAAACATTCGCAGTAAACATATCCTGGAAAAAAATATTCCACAACCTTGCACATAAATGCCTCTACAGAAAAAAATCAGTGGCAGGGTGCCCCCAAAAAGCAAATCCACAGTTTCTCAAAAGGAGGGAAGGGGTGGGGGGCGAGCACACACGTGGGAAAAAAGAACAAAAAAAAAAACACGGAAAAAAAGCACAACCCCCCCACAGGGGCACACATACAAAGAAGGGAAGGGGGGCCGGCAAGGAAACCGGGGCAAGAGGGGGTCACCACACCCATGCGGGGGATAGGGGTCCAGTATCCCCTGGGTCTTCCGGGATCATTACAAACATCTCTTTTTAAAGCGAGAAAAGCCAAAATCATGCCCCTCTCTCAGTGGAAGGGATTTTTTTACTAAAACCACAACTCGCAACTATATTGTACCACAACTACTGCAATATCTCCCACAATACTGCAGCTACTATTACTACCACAACTACTACATTTACTTTTAAATACAACTACTGCAATACTGTTGCAAACCACTACTACTGCTAGTGGTTATAAGACCGGGGACAATTATAAGATCAGTACCCCTGTTACAAAGCCCCTCCAAAAACTTCACCCTCTACCTCGGTGAATGTTTTAACTTTTACACTACTTCACGTTCCCTCCGCTCTGTGCAGATCCCTTGTGCCTACAAATAACCTAGATTAAACCCAACCCACATTGGCCGCCGCTCTTTCTTTTATTTGGTCCATCGACCTGGAATGAGCTCCCTCCCCTCTCTTCGCCAGAGACCTAGTTATAAACACTTTTAAATCCAGCTCAAGACATATTTATTTCCCAAACCTAAGATTTCCCCCTTCCTGTTTCATATCAGAACTATCCCACCTTCACTAACCCATGTCCCATCCCCTGCTAAAGTATAAAGACCCGTGTGGTGTGTGTGTGCTTTTGAAAAAACTTTGACGATTGAAATTTTATTTCATAAATTTGTCTGCCGCGTACCATGTTTGTAATATCTGTTTGTTTAAACTATTGATATTTATCATTGATTGCATGACTGTGTAAGTTAGGGTTTAATGCATGCGCTTTGATTTGTCTTTGCAAAATATACGCTATATAAGTTCCATTTATTATATTATTATTTTTTATTTTTTTAGTGTTTCCTCCCCCCAAACCCCTTCTGTTTCCTCTACCATTACAACAACCCCCCCTATATGCACCATAACATATGACTACAGCTGCGCCACTGACAATAAATTAAACCCCTATTTGCAGGCCAAACTTTCAATGCCAAATATCAAGAAAGCAAATTTTCTTATAATTATTATACCCCCTTAGCAGCCCGTGGAGTACATCCCCTTCTTTAAGAGAGAGAGAGAGAGAGGGAGAGAGAGAGAGAGAGAGAGAGAGAGAGAGGCTATCAAGAAAAAGTATCAGTACCCATGACAAACCGAACCCTTATGTGCTCTTGCCTATTGCACTCGTACATTATAGATTTCCACAGGTGAGAAACTTTGAAACATCCGCCACCTCATATACAGAATGCATTAAAATGAATGAGCTGCTTCCGCCAACGGAAAAACGCAGGCAATCCACCTCCCCCCCCCCCCCCCCCCCTTTCAACTTTTAAAGAGACATCAAGTGTACTGTTCTCCCATACATCCTGCTGTGGACATCTGAGTGAGCCAGTACATCGTGCTACATTAGAACAAACACTCACGAGCATGCATGCGCACACACACTCGCACACACACACACACACACACCACCGCATATGCATGTGCAGCAACTGACAGAGTACGCTGACTGGGCGTCCTACAGCGTTAGTTTTCATGTGGGCACACCCCTTCTCGTGAGCTGCAGGGACAAAGAGTGCTCCACAATAAATTGTGTGTGAGCACAATCCTCCCACTCGCGCAACACAAAACAAAACAACACACCCCCACCCACAACCACAGCCAAACAACCTCTCCCTTACGTTGAGCCATTCTGTCTCTCAACTGGCCTGCACGCCAGTGTGTGCGTATTTCGACTGCCTGTACTGCCACACACACCGGCACGCCCACAGCACCCCCCCCCCCCACCCCCACACAGGATTACCACCTGAAACCTGAGTGGTTTACCTACATTCACACGCCCTCAATCCATAATGGTGCTCATCCCCACCCAAACCATAATTTATATTCAGTTTACAGATACCCACCGACAACACCTCCCAATCAAGAAACATTGCAACCTTGAACCCTAAATCATCCGCTCTTGACAACTGCTTGCCCAAGTATGACTCACTACAAACAATACTACATACGAATACTTCTACTACTAAATACTCCCACACCGACCCCCACACCCCCCTTGGCTGCAAAACAAAAGCTCACGAGTCCTATTCCATTGTCTCGAAACACAATATAATGATCATACACATACCGTGCGGTAATGAATCTACCTAACCACCCCTCCCACCTTCCATAACGCCGATAACCCATACCCCCTATCCCCCAGCATCCTACGCAAACCTAAATCCCAATCAAACTAAAGTATAGACAGAAAATTGCAGTCACAGGCTCAATAGTCAGACAGGCAAGAGTGGCACCGATCTGTCCTAACGGCAAGTAAAGAGAAGTGAACCGAACCCTAACTCATCCTGGTATTCTACCTGGTTGCCCCGTTGTTCCGCAATAAAAATTGCTACACCACTCACTCCCACACTAGCCACATGCCGCCTGCCCACACCTTCCTCCGCCCACCACGCCAGCGCACACACAGACACACCCCACACTCCCACACACAGCCACATTCCACCTCCGCACCCCCCCCGCACGCGCCCCACGCTCACTAATGCGTCACCACCCTCCCACCCCCCTAATCCGCCCAGTTCACCTGTTAAACCTTAGCCGTACAGTTCAAGTATACTCAGCTCTTTCAAACATTGACAACAATCTGACTGATTCGCGCCAAATACCACAACGAAAACAAACCACCTCCATACCCCCGTCAAACCCCCAGGCCACAGGCTAGCATGTCACACCGGCTTCTGTCACTGTTGTCCCCCTTCTACTTTTACTATTCTACAATTTGCTACTCCAAATACCGACCCCCTTATTATTTAACTATTATTTATATTATACATATAAGCATGATTGATATGGATATAATTTCACACCGCAACTCCATTTGATATACTTTACACATAGTGCAATAATTTTTGTTCTATCTACTCGGCACTCTCGATTTGATGGTCCACTTTGTTTCAGAAACCGTCCCACTTTAGATATTACCAGAGGACACTGCAGACCTCAGAGCGCCCGGCAACCCCTCCCTCACGCTCCCTCTCGCCGGGTGCCCTACACCCCCACCACCCCCCGCCACCGACTGTCAGCCCGTGTCTATTATTAAGTCATTTCTCTTAAAACTAATTTGTTCCAGTCCGTCCTGTATCACCTCACTTGTCTTTCCCCATTTATCAGTTTGCTCAGAATTTGCCGTTGGATGACCAGCGCGTCCTCATGCAGAATTGGGCGCTGGAACCCTCCGGAGCAGCCTGTAGTTGGCCTGGGTCAGGTCTTCCGCCACAGTCAGTCCTGTCGGTTTGAGCTGCGCAGGCAAGCCATCACAGTCCTCTTTTGCTGCGGGGAAGGAACCGACGATGAAGGGGCGCGGTCTCCCCTCCCTCAGCAGCTACCTCCCGGCCGCTGCGCGAAGTCTAAGACGGCAAGGTGACACAGGGACATCCAGCTTCTCGGAGGAAACGCGGAGCGCATTTCTTCAAGACAGTCTTCCTCAGTCTCTTCTCCTGGCCTCTTCACCCCCCCCCCCCCCGCAACCCCGAAACACTCGGACTTAGGAGCGCCTTGTTTGCTCCACTCGATGCGCTCCTGCTGCAGCTTGCGGTCTCTCTGGAGGTCTTGTGTCAGCTGGCTCTTCTTCACGTCCGCGTTCTCCTCCGAGTTACGACACTTCCTTCAAAAGTTTCTCGTATATAACTGGCGATGATTGAAACTATAGCCATCCATCTTGTCTTCCGGTGGTTGAAGGATTCTTCAGTCTTTTCCCTCTTCTTTCAACTGCTGAACTGATTTGCCAAGACTCTTTCGTAGCGGGTTTCTTCCTTGACTTTTGCGTTGGTTAACTTACCTATCTTGCAGAGCATGTCCTCTTCGGAAATGTCACCGATTGTCGTAACTTATGCTTTCTCATCAACTTTTGTGTGTCTCCGGACTGGCACCCGAATCGCTTGTTGACGACACCGATAGTTTTCTTTTCACATGCCGCCTCTACCCCAAAGTACTTTGAAAAGGCGGTGCTCATATTCTATCTTACAAATTCGGCCATCAAAAGTGTCCGTTATTGATGACAAATAATTCCCTCACATCATCATTCTATGTGATGAATATTCTCGGCACACCCGGGCCCCACCCCAGTTTACCCGAAGGAAAGGAAAAACTCGCACCCATCGCTTCTGTACTCAGTTGTTTGATAGGTTATTCTTGCGCGCTCGCCAAACACGTCTTGTTGCGGAGCGCGGAAGTCACGTCCATGCTAAGTATACTTATTAAAGGTAAAGAGGTCATCTATTTTTTTTTTTTTTAATATAATTACTATTATTTTTTTTTTTTTTTTATTCTTTTTTTTTTTTTATTTTTATATTTTTAAAAGGTGTCCCAAAACTATCAGGTCATACGGAGTGAGGCATCGAGACCACACTTCTAGGGCCAGCATCATTGAGGGCGGCCCCGTTTCCTACACTCGCTGCAATCCCTTCCATGCCCTACACGAGGCAGTTTCCCATTTACAGCTGGGTGAAACTGGGGAACTGCATGAAGCCCAGGCGCAAAAAAAAAGATCACCGTCCCAAGAGGTCCATTGGACACTGTTAACTAGGCTGGGGGGAAGTGAGTGCTCCCACCATTGAGCATTTTTGGGGGGTCTAAAGAAACAGCAAAAAACTCTCTTTTATCACAATTTTAGATACTGTATCAGCACGTGCTGTTATCTCCTGGATACATTAAACGCGCGAACCCGCATTATTACCCACACCCAAAAAAGGTTGCTTGCTCTTGCTGTGATGCATTCTGCTGTGGATTAACTTCTTCCTCTCTCAGTCCCTGCCCTAGCTGGAGATAGGGGCCGCCTGATGAAGCTGATCCACAGCATTTCCAGGCTGTCATCTGCTTCACAGTAGCGCTGACTTCGTTCCGGAGGATATTCTCCCAGTTTCCACAGTAGCATTGATGTGTCATATGAATCCTCTCCAGATTTTACCACAATGATGTGATCAGCCAGAACACCCAGATAAAACACCCAGCGCGACCCGGAGCTCCCGACACCCGTCACACCATGAGCAACAATGCTCTCATCTGCTCTGATGATGAATGAAGTGATCTAGTGCATCTCGAGATAAAGTATATTAATAGCTTTATTTATCAGCAACTGATTCCATATGCAGCTCCAATCAGTCCTTTGTACCTGAGTGAGTAACTAGATGTCTTTGTGGGTCATGCATATTGTTAAAATTTATCGGCACAGTGCTACAAAGTGTGTCACTTTGTAGCGGTTCGGAGTTCTTAATATTTGGGGTGGGGTCTGGCGGGTTCAGTTAGTCAAAGTCCACCTTTTCTAATCCGAAGGTCCCTTGAATAAGCCGTGCATAGCTTTAATTTCTCACAGCCTCATATCTAACGACCACACGCAAAAGACGCGAACAACGCGACTATATAAGTGCCAGACATAGAATAAAAAAACCTAAACAATGATAGAAAAAAAAACCTAATCAATGATCACCCATACACTCAAGAGCACCAATCACCAATGATACATGAATTAAAACAAAACACAAAGCCGTGAACACTATTAAACATACAACTAAAACACTTCTCAGTGCATTGTACCTGTATTCTGTGTTTTCTCCCAGATTTATTACTATTTTTTTTTAACATGAAGCAGCTGCTGACATGTTTCATAAATGTGCTGCAACTAATTGGAGCTTGATGGGCTAGGCTACCTTCATTTTTTAATGGTCATTATGCCTTATTCTTTTGGTCAGATGTTTGATCTTTTACAATTCATACTCACACTGAATGCATCTCTGGCACTGATCTTGAGCTTGTTGGTCTATTTCCGCTTTCTAGTTTTTCGATCATATATTGTGAATATTGTGTTTATGTGCCAGGCACTGTAGAAGTAGAGAGATGAGCTATTTATTTTGTTTAGTTTTTCCAATTTATTTTATCTATTTCTTTTATTTCACGGATAATGGAATAAGCACTTATGTTACTTTTTATTTTACATCCAGTCCTAGTGTGTAAGTAGTTTTGTCAATTTGTCCCTATCCTATTCCCACGGCAACAAGGTCCTCCTTCCGAAAGTGGAAAGGGTTTTCATGTGTGCACAAGAGGGGGGGGGAGGGGGGGGGGGCTGTATTGTGACGGCGAGGGAGATGACGAATTTGTCGGATGGGTTTGGTTTTTTAGGGTGGGTTTTTTGCTAAAAGCAGTTTTCTATCAGTTATTTTATGGAGTTTTATATTTACATTTCAATTTCTGTTAACCCCCACTTGACTGTTCATTTTTAAAACTGATGTGGCGTCTTTTTGGGGTTGGTTTTTTTTTTTAAAATATTGTTATTGATGTGGGTGTTTTTATTCCATTCAGTATGTTATCTACCACTCTTGTTCTTTAAAAAATCTAGAGGGGACCTTAAATTTATTTTTTATTGTCTTTGTTTTTATTTACCGGCAGGCTGTGGCGACGCGATGAACATGCTTGGCTGAAGTCCCTTGGTTACCTCTACGGACCACTGCAGGAGGAGTTTTGCACCAACAATAACTATGAGCTGCTGCCTCTGTCCCCCAATCTTCATGACGGGCAAGATGAGCGGCGATTTCCCCGGCCCTGTTCATGGCGCGGGTAGGGGGGGCGGGGGGCACGGAAGACTGCTTAGGAAAGTGTTGAAAAGCGGCAAGTTGTATGAGCAACAGATGTGTGTGTGTGAGTGTGTTGACCATTGTGATCGGGATATTGCGTATCAGCCTACAGTATCACACGATTTACTCTGAGACACGTGCCTGATAGCGTTTGTGTTTGCCTCACTATGGATTCACTTTACAGCAAAGTCTTAAGAGATAGACTCTGACAAGATAGGAGGCTTGACTTGCACAGTCTTAAGTGCTGCAGCCTGGGGGTCGATGGCTTATGGAGAACAATCTTCACGCTGACTTGTCCTACTGCCCTTGGCCGCGGAGAGTGGGGCAGTAACTGAGGCAAGGCATCACACTTGCCATCAATTTCTGCTCAATTTCCGCACACGAGCTGCCTCTCTGTGTTTTTTAGGGTCATAATGGAACACGAGGGCACCTAAGGCCTATTGGCTGAATGTTTATTCTTTCCACATGGGCTTCCATTTTTTTGCACTTGTACTCTTTCCTTGTTTATTCATGTTCTCCGCAGACACTTTAGGGTCCGCAGTGTGAAGTGATAGGAGTATGTGGACTGCCTTTGCCTGGAGAATGTTGCCTCCCCACAGCAGAGTGTGCTATGGCGGCTGGGATGGTTACCTATAGCCGGTTACCACTAGGGCAAAAGGTTAAAAACATTCTCTTTTTTTTTCTTTTCATGTTTTGTGCATTTTCTCATGATTCCATTTGTTTCTATTTTCCATTCATTCTTTTTTGGTTCGCTATTCTTTATAACGAATGATACAGGAGAGTCATTCGTCTTGAACTTGGGTTTCCTAAGTTGTGTGGAAGTTTTTGTGGTTATTGTAATCCTTTTATGTTGTAGCATTGTATTAAATTAGATTTTCTCCGGGTGGGCTTCATCCATTTTTTGTTCGTTTCTTGTTGTTGATATGTTTTAAATTTCTTTTACTGTGTGGGCCCGAATTTTTTTGTGTTTCCCTCATTGGGATTCTTTGGTTCTTAAAAAGACTACCTCACCAAATCCTCAGCTGGGAGTTGCCGACAGGCTGCTTTGGGAGAATACAGAGGGTGACCCTGCTGTTCAAAACCACGTTTCCGGACGATTTCCACCCGACATGGGCGTCCGAGGATTGGTCAACCCCCCCCCCGCTGAACAAAACCCGTCCAGATCAGCAGCCTGGATCTGCGGAAAGAGGAGTACAGGAGCAGCTGAAAAAAAGCTGCCGTCCAGCAACGTCCTCCAGCACCCTGCCCCGCAGGGGAAAGGAAAAGCATCCCTGTTGAAGCTTCAGCAGCGTCCTTTCACAACCTCCAGGGGTGGCAACAGTCCTGCGGCCCATCAAGCAGGCTGTGGCTCAGCATCAGGCGCTGGGGGCGGAGAAGGCACATTGCCCGGGGAAACACATCAAGCCTGCCGCAGCAGCTGAACTACAGAATCAGCAGAACCTGGTTTAAAGGGGAAACGCTTACCCGCAAGGCCACCAGTCCGGCAGCAGGCTCAGGCTTCCTCAGGCACAAAGCGTCGTTCGTGTAGATGGCGTCAACAGATTCCAAGACGCCGCTTTTCCCGCCAATGCTCCCAAAGAGATCAAAAACCCTACAGGGGCACCTTACAGACTTCTAGAGAGAGTAAGGCAGCAGGACAGATTGCAAAGTAGCCTCCAGAGGAGAAGCTCAGATGATGGGAAGGGTAATTTTCCAAGCATGCGTGAACAGAATTTCCTGAAAAAACATCCAGTTTACGTTCCTCTCAGGAGTCAAGGGGATGGGTACGATAATGGCCCCAGATATCAGAACATGGCTCACAACGACATAGTGAACAGACAGGTGGAAGCGTTGAGAAACCCCAGGATAAATGCAGACTCTGTGAACATGCAACCCCAAGTGGTCCGTATCAGAGCGGAAGGTCAGCGTCCACCTGTTGCGCCAGTGCCTAACCTGATCCTCAAAGGACTGCCCGCTCAACGAGGACTGAAGGCCTATGAATCTGGTCAAGGCTCGCAGAGAAAACTCCTGGTAGAGAAGGATATGCCTGGTGAGTGTGTCTTTTGTACAGTCTGGTCACAAGGGGTTTCGCTTTCTGGGTTGGGGTTGGGTTGTTTTTTTATAAGTGTGTGTGTGACAGCTTAATTGAAAAAAGGCTTTTGTGTGTTTCATTTATCACTGGAGGGATTAACTCAGTGGAGTTGTGCCAAAGCTATATATATATATATATAGAGAGAGAGAGAGAGAGAGAGAGATAGATATATAGATAGATGGATAGATAGACAGATAGATAGATAGATAGATAGATAGATAGATAGATAGATAGATAGATAGGTGGATAGATAGGTAGACAGATAGATAGATTGATAGATTCAGCATTTGTAATGTCACAAATTGACATGTCATATGCCTGGTTTCAGCATGTTTCAGATTTTTTAAGATAGTAAATAGCATTCAGTCAAAAGTAATTAACTGGTGCCATTAGATTTTTCCTTTGATGGTGAGTTCTTACCTGTCTCACCTGTTGACATCACTGGGTACCATGTAAGCTGCCATACCCAGTGACACCGACATGATCCTCCTTCTCCATTTGCTCTGGTTTTTGCTGGCCCATTACAGATTCTGTTACCACAGGATTCAATGATGTTGCCGATGAGAGAAGCTGACTGCATTGTTTACTTTTTTTGCGGCAATCGGGAGTTGTTTCCCTTCAGCTGTTACTTATTATGTGATCTGTAATGGAAATATAAAGTTTGTTTTAATTCTTCTGGATTATGATATTTTTCAAGAAGAGTACCAGCACAACAGAAATTCATTGATTTTGCTGTAGATATGGACACTTCTGACTTCAGAACTGGTTCTTGATGATAAGGAAACTTGACTGTGTGTAAAATCGGTCGTATTCTTTTTTGTGCTTGTACTGTGGATTAGCTGTTAGAAACTTACTTCACCTTGTAAGGAAAGCATTGAATGTGAAAAATATTTTTTTTTTTGTGTTTTGTTAACTTCTGCTTTTAAAAACTTAATACACAAAAAATATGTGTAGTTGTGGAAAGAATTTTTTTTAAAGTTTCAGAAGGAACAAAAAAGCTTTTTTAAAAATGGATATAAATGTCTGTTTTTTATCAAATTTATCACGTTTGCCAAGTTTTTTCACTACTCTCACGATTAGGGTTACCCAAATTGAGTGTGATCCCCTGAGTTAGCATATGATGAATATTATGAGAGGAAAATAAGTTTGTTGTGTTTTATTGTTTGTATTGTATTGTATTGTTTTCTCCAAGATCGGGCTATCCTCCCTTTCATTCAAATTTTTTGTATGCCTGTAAAACATGGACCCGACTGCAGATTTGGAAGAGAAAGTACAGGCGGGGAGATAGATGCTTTCGGAGACTCCCTTGCTTCCCACAAAGCACAAAACAAGAAAGCGCCTAAAAAATCCAGCAAAAAATTGGAACCCCATGGAAAACCCTTTTAACATCGTGAAAAAAGCGGTTTTAAATTAAGGGTTTGGTTTTTGGGCATGTCACAAGATCCCAGGGAATTTCAAAAAACAGTTTTGCAAGGCATGTCCCCAAAGGGGGAAGAAGAAAAAGGCAAACCAAGGGAAAAGGGGGGGGATAAAATCAGGAATGGACAGGCCTAGAAAACCAACAAAACCCGAGAAAGGCAGAACAGAGAGAAGAATGGAGGGAAGTGGTTGCTGAGTCTTTGAAGGTGCCCCCACGGTCGTCAGACTACGGGACAGATAGATAGATAGATAGATTGTATTGTATACCACTTTCAGTCATAGCAGATTTCAGTGTGTGAAACTCTGGCTGCTTTCCACTGGGAGAGCACATCGCCACAAGAGCAGCACCACCCATTTTTTAAACAGGCATGGTACATTTCCGCGAATTTGCGGAAATCCGCAAAATAGTTTTTTTGATTTTTTTTAAAAGAAGAGACAAAAATTAATGAAGCCCACACGATCAAGGGATGTAACTCTTCCATGTGGATTACTTCCCTTCTCTGCTTCAGTGTTGATTCTAGGGTGCGCCCTTGCAGGATTCCCGCATTTTTTTCAAAATTGCCGCAAAATGATGTGGGCCCACCCCCTTTGCGTCCTAGCGGATGCAAAAAATCCTGGACAGCGCGTTTTTGAACCAACAGTGCGCCATTGCAACTGCCATTTGTATAATCTCTAAAAAAAAAATTAAGTGATACTTCCCCCGAAGTTCTCCGTTGATGCTTCTGGTTGGCTAAGCACCTCACTTTTGACCAATCACAGAAACTGTAGTTCATCCTTGTCAGTCCTGTGGTGGTCATTACGTTGGTAGGCTACCCTAGCCACGGCAAGATTTTCTGATTTGTGCCCACAAGCCCTCTTCATAATAAAGCGGGCTTGTCCTGCTCTGTTGTCCTCTTCGTTTACATCATCTTCCAAGTAGCTTACTACTCCAGAAACAAGTGACGTGATTGGGACAGAGATCATTAAGGAGATAGCAGACGCGCCCGGGCCAGCATGTTCAGGCTGGTAGATTGACGAGACAAATTGCCCGCTTTGAACATGATCTTTGGCATGTGGTGGCTATGGGCTGTTTTATCAAAAATGGAAAGAACCAAATTTCCTTCACCATAAAGAGATTGCCCTAATTTCAGAACAGCCTTAAAGCATCACGCAAAAACACTGCCCATCAACCAGGAGGCTGTACAAGATGAAAAAACTTCAGAAAGACTTCCTCAATTAGGCAACCTCTCCTCTTCTCTCTCCCTCTCTCTCTGTGAAAAGGTTATTTCCCCTTTTTCCCCTTCTGTGAGACTGTTATTTTGTTTTTATTAATGATGTTTTCCCTACGGGCGGGGACTGGATGTAAAAAAGCACATGAGTGCTTATTCATTATCCTCGAAATAAAAGAAATTGTCATTGTCTCTCTTGCTCTCTCTCTCTCTCTCTCAATGTACAATCTGGGGGGGGGGGGGAACAAAACTTTGACATTGGCTTAACCTATCATCTATCATCTAAATCTAGATCTCTCTCTGAATGTGGAAATACAATCTATCTCCTCTCTCTCCTCTCTCTCTCTCATCTCTCTCTCTCTGCTCTCCCCTCTCTCCCTCTCTCTCTCTCTCTTTCTCTCTCTCTCTCTCTCTCTCTCTCTCTCTCTCTCTCTCTCTCTCTCTCTCTCTCTCTCTCTCTCCCTCTCTCTCTCTCTCTCTCTCTCTCTCTCTCTCTCTCTCTCTCTCTCTCTCTCTCTCTCTCTCTGTCATTGCATGATCTGGGGGTGGAGACGAAACAAGACTTTGATATTGGCTTTAACTAATGTAGATTTAGATCTATCTGAATGTGGAACTACAAATTTGATCTCGCTCTCTGTCCCTCCCTCTCTCTCAATGTGGGATCATGAGGGGGGGGGGGGGGGGGGGACAAGACTTTGGCATTGGCTATAACTTATCTAGACCTAGGTTGATCTATCTGAATGTGGAAATACAAATTTGCCCCCACCCCCTTCTCTCTCTGTCTCTCTCTGTCTCACTCTCTCAAAGTATTATCTAGGCGAGAAAAAAAAAAACCCAACAAACATTGATATTGGCTTTTACGTCTAGTTTCATCTAGATCTATCTCCCCAACTCATGAAACAAATTTGAATTTGACCCCCCCTTCTCTCTCTGTGTCTCTCTCTCTCTCTGTCTCTCTCCCCCCCCCCTCTCTCCCTCCCCCCTCTCTCTCTCTCTCCTGTGTCACAAGTGCTTACTACAGATTAACTGCAACACTTAAGGTGAATATTTAATCCTTTCTGCCTACGAATCTGCTTGTTTGTTTTGTTTTTTCTTCCTTGAAAAAAATAGTGGAAACTAAGAGTACTGAGGGTACTTACTGTAAGCAAATACTACTTGTCCCCCTTTTTAATGAAGATGGGGAGGGGGGGGGGGGGGGAGGGCAATGCCCCCTATTTTTTATTTCATGGGGCCTAGGTAGCAAGTGAAGGGGACCAGTGTATCAGTAGTGGGTATGGGTTTCATGAAAGGGAGGGACTAGCCTAGCAGCTCTAGGCCTGTAAGGCAAAGGGGTGAAGGGGGGTGGTAGGAAGGAGGAGAGTGGATGGGGGTGGGGGGGACTTTCACTGGCTGTTCCACTTCAGCCCTGCCTGTGGTCAGAGAGCAGTGTTTGTAAACATAACATTCAGCAGCCTCCTCTTCTTTTTCAGGGGAGGCCCCCCCCCCCCCCCCCCCCCCCCCCCCCCCCCCCCCCCCCCCCCCCCCCCCCCCCCCCCCCCCTTCTCCCTCTCTTTCCATCTCTCCTCTCTCTCTCTCTCTCTCTCTCTCTCTCTCTCTCTCTCTCTCTCTCTCTCTCTTTTCTCAGATGATTGTCATATTTTTGTAGCTGACTTTTTGTTATACAGTAACATTTTGTCGTTACTATTGCTTTTACCCCACCAAAATACTAAGCAGTTCAGCAACCCCTTCATGTATGGGCCAATGGCCTTTTTTGTGAATAAATCATTCAAGTTTTTCTCTCCTCTCTCTCTCTCTTCTCTCTCTCTCCCTTTCTCTTCTCTTCTCTCTCTTCTCTCTCTCTCTCTCTCTCTCTCTCTCTCATTTGTGTCTGTCCTTCCTCTCTCTTCCTCTATCTGTGTTAGTGCACATATGTCTAAATATGTCCTCAGTCTTGCTATGTGATTACCTGTGTATAAAACCTCCCCTGGGTTAAGAAATGACTGATGAAGTCATTCTAGGAGAGCTTATTTTAGGGCAGAACTTGCTTAGTATGAAGAACTGAAATTAGTTCAGGGAGAGGCTTTTGTACAGGCTAGAATTGCTGAAAACCCTTTAGCTTTAGGGGGTGTTGCCCCCTGACTCCTCCCCCCCCCCCCCCCCCACCCAGAGGGGCTCTGCCCCTTGACCCCACCAGGGACAAGGCCCCCTGGATCCCCAAACCATTTCAGGGGAAAATGCTTTTCCTCCAGTACAATGCCTGTTTAAAAAAGCATTTTTATTTACAAGTGTGTTTGTTCCCATAAAAGAATGGCTTTTTTCCATATAAGTTTTCCAGGGACAATTCTCTTGATCAAAGGGGTTTTTTGTGCACTAAATATAATGTTGCACATGAGACCTTGATTTAATTGTCTCATCCGAAAGACTAGCACCCACACCATCACTCAAGGTCTGATAGATGGGGGAAAAGTTCTGTCCTCAAATGGGTTTTGAACCTGTGACATCTCACTTGCTAGACAGGCGCGTTACCTGTAGACAACGTACCTGTGTGGGTGCATGTGTGTGTGTGCGTTTGCATGTACTTGCATGAGTATGTACATGCCTGCAGCAGTGCATGCATGCATTCACAAGGTAGATCATCTCATGGTGCTGTGTTTAACTTCCTTTAGAAAGGGCAGATAGTTTGTGGGCTTATAGCATTGTTGATCAATGTTAATGTTGCTTTTATGCATGCAAGAGTTAGTTTTCACCTCAGTGTTTTAATCAGTACATTGTGGCATATTAAACCATTGGAGCTGTAAGATTTAATGGGGGTGAAAGCCCTGATAATGATGTCCCTTGTAGTCCACAGGGCACATTAGACTGGAAGTGCCTGATGCTTGATGATTGTAAGCGTTGCAGATGTGTGAATGCTAATGGACCGGCTGCTGTAGGATGTATTTGCTCTGGTGTATGTTACAGGGGGCTGCCTCTCGCACAAGACAGGGGTGGCCTGCGGAGCGCTGGCCCTGTACCTCCGCTACCTGATCACCCCCTCCCCTGGCAGCTCCTTCTACACCGACACCCACGCCAGCGTGCTGGGCAACAAAGAGCCCTACAGCAACGTCCTGGAGTTTCTGGGAAAGAAGCTGGCCAAAGACAACTTGGACGAGGGTGGAGAGGAAGAGGAGTATATAGAAGAGAAAGAGGAAGAAGAGGAGGACGGAGACGAGAGAGACAAAGACGAGGAAATGTACCCTGATGCTGACCGCATGGCCAAGGAGCAGAAAAAAGTGGTCCACTTCGGTGCCAATGGAAACCCTGCTCTGGGCTCGCAGGACGAAGAGAACAACGACCAGAGGGAAGACAGGAAGGACATGTATAAGGACGAGAAAGAGGAGGAGGAAGAAGAAGGCCCCGACTACATCAAACGAATCGAGGAGGACACCAAAGCCGCCAATGCCAAAAACACGGACGACACAGAGTACACATACTACGAAGACAGCGACAATTCCAGGGGCGTGCTCAAAAAACACAAAAGCCAGGGTCAGCCACCAGCGCAGCCAAAGTTTCCCTCGGCCGCTCAAGAACCCTCCCTAGAGTTGAAGGGCCCCATGCAGGGCCAACGGGACTCCCCCCCGGCCAAAGCGCTGGTCGTGTTGCTGAGTGCCATCTCCCTCGCTCTCATTTTTCTCGTGTGCAAGTTCATGAGGAAGCGACGAATTCATCTGAAATATGGCAGCAGGGCTTTTCACCGACTGTGATGTGATTTTTTGGTGCATTTTTTTTTTTTTTAAGAAGGCAAGAAGTAGATCTTCAATATTTTTATTTATGAAGACAGAGGAACTAGGTATTTTGGTTACAAAAATGGAGGGGAGTGTTGGAGAGAGAAAAGACTGAACGAAAGTTCTTTTCAGTTTTGTAAGTTTGTCGTATATAATCTTTTTTGGGGATTTTCTTCAGCATGGATCTGTGATTAATGATTTTGTTTGTTAAGAGTGCATTGTGCGATTCTGTCTTCCTCGTGTTTCATTTATGATTGTATTGCTAGAAATTTAAAGGGAAGGGACATATTCTGAGTTAGATATCTCAAATTCAAATTCAAATTCAAATTCAAATTCAAAAGCTTTAGTATCTCAAAGACAGAGAAATTCCGGCGGGTTACTTGCCATACATAAAAACAATAAACATTTAAACATAGTATTTAAAACACACACACACTGTCCAACATCAGCACGCACCCATCATGAGATAAAATGCATCCACAAATCAGCAATATCTCAGCCAGCCACAAACCCACCCCAACAAAAATCACTTTACTCATGTGCGCACAAGTAAACCCGTACGTCCGCACATTCACAGTCACTCGCGCACGCGCACGCACGCTCGCACATTGTAAACTTTGTACCATGCTCACGCATTTTAATAATATAAGTCAAATTGTTATAACATGTTGTATAAGACAAATATTAATTAAATTAATACTATGTTCTTTTAAGATATTGAACAGTAAAATGATAACACGGGCACGTATTTAAAGGGAAAAAAAATCATTTGTATAACATGTATGATAAGACAAATATCAGTGAAGTTAATACTCTATTCTATTAGAAACTGAACACAGTTTACACTAATAAAAGGTAGCCTTTAGTCTCTCTCTCTCTCTCTCTCTCTCACTCTCTCTCTCTCTCTCTGTCGTGGGCTTTAGTTCAATTCAGATTTATTGTCATACATTTATTAATTAGCAGAATTGAGGTTGGAATAAAACTATTTTTAAATCGCAGGGTTCTAGACTTGGGTACTCTGTAGCGCTTTTGAGAAGGCAGGAGTTCAAAATATTTTGCAAGCACATGTGTGGCATCACTCACAATCTGTCTAGCTCTGTCTCACACACGGCATTCATACAAGTCATTCAGTTTCATTTGCTCACAGCCCCCAATTTTGCCGTATCTGGTTACAATCTTGTTTACTATGTTTTTGTTTTTAACAGTCAGGCCCCCATACCAACAAACCAAGGAAAATGAAAGGACAGACTCAATAAAGCATTGGTAGAAATTTTGTAAAACTTTTACATTCACTTTAAGACTCCGGAGTTTTTGAAGGAAAAAGATGCGTGAGTGGCATTTTATTTACAAGATCTGTATTAGCATCAAAGTTTAGTTTATCGTCAATAATAGTACCTAGATATTTGTTTGGTGTACACGGTCTACCTTTACACCATCAATGTAAGATTTGGTATGGGCTGGGGGTCCTGCGAAAATCAGTCAACATTTCCTTAGTCTTTTTAACAGTAAGGTCAAGACAGTTCTGTTTGCACCAGGAGGAGAACTCCTCAACTTGTTTAAAATACATGACAGGGGAAATTTTAGACAGATCTTCCAGAGCAGAGTCATCAGAATATTTGATTAGCGGTATAAGATCAGAGCCAGTGCAGTCATTTGTGTAAAGGGTGAAAAGGATGGGGGACAGAACAGTGCCTTGGGGAGAAACCAGTGGAAGTTGATCTTTGAGTGGATATGGCTTTTTGAAATCGAACAAAATGTGTCCGGTGTGTCAAAAAGCTCATTATCAGAGAATTACCCGAGGACAGACATCTATTGAGAGCAGTTTTGAGAGCTAATAGATGGGGCTGAATGGTATTAAAGGCAGAAGAGAAGTCAATGAAAAGTAATACGAACAAAGGAGTCGGGTTTTTCTAGGTGGGAATAAACATATGCAGCAAGGTAATTGTAGCATCATTTGTGCTTCTGTTGGCTTTGTATGCAAACTGAAGAGGATCTAGATATGAAGAAGTAGAGAAAGAAGCCGTTTGAGAACGATTCGTTCAAAACATTTCATTACTATTGGAGTGAGAGCCACTGGTCTATAGTCATTTAAAGATTTGGGGTGATTATTTTTTGGAACAGGACAAATTATTGATTTTTCCAGAGACTTGGAACATGGCATGCTTTCAAAGACAGAGAAAACAAATCACTAAAAACATAACACAGCTGCTCTGCACAAGATTTTAAAAACCGACCACAAATACCATCCACACCCACAGCCTTCCTCACATGCAATGCTTTAAATACTGATTTAACATCTGTAGCATGAACAGTAAAATCTTCATCATTCGAATCATTATCACAGACATTTTGTTGCAGGTTAGACAGAACAGATTGAAGCTCATGTTTGTGATCCTCACGCTCAAAGCGGCAATAGAAATCATTCAGTTCATCAGCAAAAGCTTTTTGTTCCTCTAGTGGCATTGACTGTGTTGACATTTTTGTATTTGCTTGCCCTGAAAGTATCTTTAAACCCTTCCACGCATTAGCCAAATGACCCCTCTGAAATTGTTCTTCAACTTTCTCTTTATAAGATCTTTTACATTCTCGATTTCTTTTTGAAGTTTCTTTTGAATTGTTCTGCAGGCCATTCTATCACCGCTCTGAAACGCTAATTTCTTTTTGTTTAGAGAGGCTTTCAGTGTTTTTGTCACCCAAGGTTTATTGTTGGGAAATATCTTTACAGTTTTTTGTGGAATAATAAGATTTTCACAAAAAGAGATATATGCATGCACAACATCAGTCGCTTCATCAACATTGTCACTCGAGTCAAAAAACACACTCCAGTCAGTACACTCAAAACAACCTTTCAACTCTTCCACACTCTCATGCGTCCACACTTTCACTTGTTTTTTCACAAATAGGGTCAGTTTTTATTTTGGGTTTATATGCAGGTATGAGGAAAATTGTGTTGTGATCTGAGGTACCAAGAGGTGGAAAAGCAACAGACTTATAAGCATGTAAAATGTTCCCAAAACATTTGTCAAGAATTACCTTGTTTTTTTCCGCTCTCATCTTTCTCTCTGTCCATTCGATACGGCACACCAAAACCATTCAAAGCCACACTCTCATCACTAATAAAATCACTAAACCAAGTTTCAGTAAAACAAAGTAAACATGAATTCTTATATTCAGATAAAAACTGTATGTTTCCTTGAAGTTCATCGAAATTAAAATTGCGTCCATTGGGTCGAATTGATCGCACATTTGCTAAAACAAGAAATTTGAACCGTCTCAAACATCTTTTCACTCCTCCTCTACAGCCTCTTTTTCGACGAGTGGGTTCCAGAGCTCTGGCATTCTTAAATTCACAGCGTAACTCAGGAGGAATGTCACATAAACAAGAATCAGAGCTAAAAGCAGATTTAATTTCTAAAAGTTTCTCTCTTGAATAAGATATATGTAGGGTGCCTGTACCTGTGTTAACATGGCTGTCGTTTTCGAAATCAAAGGCAGGTATACATAAAATATTCCACGCACTAATACACCACCACCACAATAAAAACAATCGGCACACATCCATCACTGGTATAGCTGACACTTATACTCGCACATGCAACACAATCACAGTCAAATTATTCCTTCTTTGAATTAAAATACAAGAAAAACATTAGAGCTCGTAACCCTGCGGCCGCCCAGCTGTGAAGCGCCACTCATCATATATACGCACTCTATATCAAACATATATACACATATATTTATACATGCACGTACACACACACACACACACACACGCCCACAAGCGCACACACGCACATATATATACGCACACACACACACACACACCCACACACACACACACACATACCCATTCATTTCATGAACAAACTTGACAAAAGTCAACTTTTACACATATGTGAAAATGACCTGTACTGCTTACATCACATAGCTAGCCCTTGTGTTAGCTGGGCTGTAGGGAACATGACTGAATTTACTCTACAGTTCTAAAGGATCTATATTTTGTTCAAATCTCTTACATTTTGTGAGCTTGTTTCTTGTCTTCCTGTATCAGTATTCTTGCTTTTATCAGGCAATGCAATTTCTTTATTGTTTAGAATATGAAGTAGGGAGATGTGTTATGTTTGAGTATGGGAGCGCTTTTGTATTGTATGAAAAGAGTGTAGGTGTGTGTGTGTGTGTGCGTGCGTGCCCACATGCACTTACGCACACGCACACACACAAAAGACATTTTTCATTGTTAGTGGTGATGCATTGTGTACATTTATTTATTATGTCTTCCCAGTTCATTTTGATACATTTGGCTTTTCTTTCCATTTTCTTAATCTAAATTAATTGATATCGAGAATATAGATTTTGGAGGGGGGGGGGGGGGGGGGGGGGGGGGGAGAGCCTTTGCCTGTAGTAAAATTTGTGAAAGCTGTGGTTTGGGGTTTGTTTTGTTTTGTTATTTATTTGGGGGGAGAGAGTTAAGAAGTCTTGAAAGGTTGGTGGTGTTGTTGGTTTTGTTGGGTTGTTTTGGTTTTGGTTGTTGTTGGGGTTTTTTTGGGGGGTGTATTATAGAGAAAATGAAATCATGCTATTTTTAGAGCCTTTGTAAATTGTAACATTTTGTGAAAGTTGGGGGGGGGGGGGGGTCTTTTTGGGGGGGAAGAGTTAAAAAGTCTTGAAGGTGTGTGTGTGCATTTTGAATATATATATATTTATTTTTTTTTTTTTTTTCTTTTCCTTTTTTTCATTTTTTTTTTTAAATTTTTATGTAGCCTAGCTGTATGTTGCCACCTTTCTACATAATTATTGTATTTTTGTAAAGTTATTGTATTTTTGGAAGAAGAGGAGAAGAGGTACAGAAGTAGCTAACTGAACCTGTCCAGTTTGAATTCCAAAAGAAATGAAGAAACGTATTAACATGTTTAGCATAAGGATGGGGAAAAACCAGAACAAATGCACTTAAAAGGAGTTGTGTGTCACATTGTTAACTGTACGATTGGTTTGTTTTCAGGCTATACTTAAAAAAAATTTTTTTTAATATATACATATTATTTATATATATATATATATATATATATATTATGTTTTCAGGCTGTACTTAGAAAAAAATATATATATATATTATTTATTTATATATATATATGTTTTCAGGCTGTACTTAAAAAAAAAAAATATTGTGAATATCATCCCAGTTGATCAGTGGGCCAGGGAAAACAGGATAAGTTTGATTTGGATTGTGCCAGTGTTGTGACATTTTTCCAGGGAACTGATGTTTTGTCTTAAGATTTTTATTGGTTTATTCTGAGCACTTAGTACTTAATTTCCTTAGCAGGGTGTGTGTGTGCATGTGTTTTTGTGTGCGTGTGTGCGTGCATGTATGCATGCATGTGTGTGTATGAGAGAGAGAGATATGTTTTGATGCAATTTTTTAAAGATGACGTCTACTCTGGGGGGGAAAAAAGGTAGCTACAATTTGGAGAATTTAATCAAAAACATTTTGTAACCTTTACAAAAAAAGAAAGGGTAATGGTTTTTTACCATTGATGATCGATGATGCTGTGCCAGTCACAATTTTTTGTTGTTATTCTAGCCAGGTATAAACTTTTGAGCAAAATTTAACTGTAAACAATAGGAATTGGCAATTCATCATGTCCTTGCCTTGTACATAGCGCAATCAACCTTTATGGTGCCGACATCTCACGCCCTAAAGATAATTGGTGCAGAGCCTATATTGTAGAATTAATGTGACATGTTAGGATGATCAGCTCACGATGCTCTTTCCTTCATTTCATTCCAATCACTAACAGTTTGAAATGTATACTGACTAGACACATACACACGTGTACACACACACACACACACACATACACACACATATCTATATATATATATATATATTATATATATATATATATATATATATATATATATATATATATAATCATGCTGTTAAACTACAATCTATGCCCTCTATTCAGAGAAGAAACGTGATATAAATAAAATAAAATTTAAACAGCAATAAAAACCAGCTAAGGACTTGGTTGCTTAATTTATTTTTTTTAATTGCATTTTCTGTTGAAAAAATAGCTATCACTAGGGATTTCTGCTAACAAGGATGGTTGGCAGTGATAGAGTTCATATGGTGTATGACTAGGGCAGTGACTGCTTTATTCAAATTTGCATTTTTGTTGAAAATGGCTGGTGTTAATGATTGCTGCGTAATAGAATGGCTGACTCGGTGACTGTGAAAAGGTTAATATTAATGTGTGTAACAGAGGCATTGAGAGGGTTAATCATATGGTTTAAAACTAAGTCATTGAGAGGGTTAATCATAATCATGAGAGGGTTAATTATATGATGTTTAACTACCTAATGCATTAGAGGGTTAATCATAAGCTAAAGCTACAGCAGTGGAAGGGTTAATCACATTGTGACTTTAAACTGAGGCAATCAACTATGTGGTGTATAACTGCAACAGTGAAAGGGTTAATTTTGCGCTGTAGATATTTAAAGTACACATAGGTATGTAAATAAGTTAATATTTTTCAGACTGAAAATGGAATAAAAACCAAATTAATGTCTGTCTTCTGGGTTAGTTGTTGTTGTTGTTGTTGTTCACACTCATAGCACTTTGCTTGCTTTTCACCACAAATTCTCCGTTACACTTGTGTCTGCTGTCAAACACACAGTATCTAAGCGCGCATTCCACTGCCTGGTCTTTTTTGCTGAAATTATTGATCTAGGAGGTTTTTGTTATTTTGCTTGTCGTTTCTTGCCTTGCTGTAGAAAATGGTTTTTTTAAAAAGCACTTATATGAGTTGATTATTGTGATGCCAAACAAGCTTTGTTGAAATGCTTGGTGATTGTTGTTAAAAGTGTGTATACACGTGTGTGTGTGTATGTGTGAGAGAGAGCACTCATATATCAGAAATGATATCCAAAGGACACCTGTTTTTGTACAGTGTATATTTTATTTATTCATGGGAAGTATATGCATGTATGTACATTCAAATTATAAGAGAGAACAAAATACTTACTTGTAAGTGTATTTGAAAGATTACAGTTTTCGTTTTTTGACTTGGTTTTTTACTGTTCATTTTTTGGGGGTTTTTTTTGGTAGTTGTTGTTTTTTGTTGGGGGTTTTGGGGGGAGGAGTTGGGGGTTGTTTTGGGGTTTTTTGGGTGGAGGAGGTGGTTGGTTTTTATCTTTTTGTAAGGTGCTTTATGTATTGAACAGCTTCAAGTATTTTTCAAAGAAACAAAACATTAAGTTGGTTCATACTGACTACAGAGAGAGGCTCTTGCCCCAATTTTGTTTATGTATTTGTTTTTTTGTTGCTTGAAAGTAAACGGTGTGCAATAATATTTGACGAATCATCTTTAGATGTGGATGAAGTTAGATTGCAGTTTGTGCTTTTTGGATAGTTTTATATAATTATGTAGGAAGATGGAATATGGTTTAAGAACATTTTGTTCATGATGCTCAGGCTTTTAAAGAAAATTTTTTTTATGAAAGAACAGTGTGATGAGTTTGCATCAAATTACATGCCTGTATTATCATTTCATGTGGCATCGTGGTCTGTGAGTTATGCCAGTGTATTTTTATAGAAGATTTCTTATGAGTAAAAGTTGTTTTCATTACATTTGTAAGATGTAGTTCACACACACATACACACATACACACACACACACACACATATATATATATATTGTAATACCGATAACAGAGTGTGGCACACCTTATGTTGTAACAAGAGGGGGGGGGAATGGGGAAGTGAGCTAAACTGGTCAGTTTTCAGTTTTCTCAAGCATGTGCCTGCATGCAAGATTATTCCACATGGGTTCCCTGTGGGGGTGCAGGGGGAGCTCTTTTAGTACAAATAGCATCCCCACCTTCTGGAAATTAACAGCCCCTAAATCGGAAGTCTCTGCTGGGACATAAATATGATCACAACTACAACAACTGTAAACTATCACTCTCTTCATTTCTGTCTTCTCTCTCCCTCTCTCTTTGTAGAACAGTAATCTTAATCTCCTATACAGTAGAAATTATCACAGTTCAGATGTATATGATTTGTGTGTGGAGAGAGAGAGAGAGAGAGAGAGAGAGAGAGAGAGTATTATACATGTGTTAGCAGCTTCTATGGTGTAGATAGAGGCTGGATACAATGCAGTGTCTATTTCCATGACGTGTAATGTTTCATAGACTTCCCAGTGAGCAAACAACTGGTATGGCAGATTAAGTGAAAGATCAATTGGGTAACAATGTAGGTCAAGTGTGTGTTAGTATTACAGGGTTGAGCATCACCTTTCCTGATCGTGTGTGCGTATGTGTTATTTATTTTAATTTATTTTATTCTTTCATATCAAGGATAATGGAATAAGCACTTATGTGCTTTTTTACATCCAGTCCCCGTGTGTATGCAGTTTTGTAAATTCTGTCATCTGTTCCCACCGGCACACAATGGCCTACTCTTACGAAAAGCGGAACAGGATTTAACATGTGCGCAAGATGTTCTGCGTGCGTTCGCACACGGGGCCTAGGTTTATAGTCTCATCCGAAGGACTTTTGTGGAGAGTGGAGTCTGCACTGATGTTAACTCCAGGGGAAAATATTCCCCCTTGAACGGGAATCGAAGCCAGGTCGTCAATTTGCAAGCGCAATGTTCTGACCACTAGGCTATCCCAACCCCCATGTGTGTGTATGTGTGTGTGTGTGTGTGAAAATCTGTTGTGTCACTACTGTCAGATTCTTAGAAATCAAGTTCATTTGTGTCATTTTTCACATAACAGCTGGCTGTCAGAGTTACTGCATGTTAAAGGAAAGGAATATTAAATATTTGATATTTGGAGCATTCACACTCTGTTCATTAATTCATTCAGCCAGTTTTCTCCCCTGCTTTTCACCACATCCTACCCATAATTAAGTGGGTTTGGTTTTTGTTGTTTCTTTTTTTTAATTCTTCCCAAAAGTTACTGCAAGTTAGTTAAAACTTTGAAAATAGGCTGTTGACACATTGACTAAGTTAGTGTCAAGGTGTAAAGTTCTAATTTGATCTTTCACACTTTTGCCTGTGGAGGCTCATAGAATGTATTCAAACATTCATAAATTTTAATGTTAATGAGACACAGTGAGATTCAGCTACAAACACACCTATCAGATGTGCAAAGATCAGCAAAATCTCTTCCTCTTCATCATCAAATGTTCAGACAGCAACTATTGTTTGTCGAAAATGCATTACACTGCCATTAAGTCAGGCCCAGAGCATCCTTATTCGGCGTGGGAGAGAAATTGTTTATCTTTTAAGTCTTTCTCAAGAAAAGGCATGAGAATGGGCCAAGAAGGCAGAAAATAGACAAGAAGGAGGTGACAGGAAGAAAAGGAACAAGGCAGAAACAAAGAGAGAGAGACAGAAAAGAAGGAATTCCCAGCACAGAATTTCCAGAAGGTGGGCATGCTATCTATACTGACAGGCCCCCAGCATCCTCACGGGGGAAATTCTCTTCTGATGGATTGCTTTGGTATTGGAAATAGTCTAACATAGCTGTTTATATGCTTATGACATCATAATGGTGTCAGGCCAGCTTAGCTGTTATTTGCTTATGATGTCAATATGATGTCATGCCAAGATGCTCAACAACAACAACAAAAACCTAAATTTCACATTCGTGATCAGGAATGCTCATGTAAAACAGTTGTGTAATGTACCTTCCTGGGTTAAGACTGTTCAGAGAGAGAAAGCTAATCCTATCTGAATGTAGCCTCACTCATTGCAGCACATACTTAAAATAGCTGAAAGGAATATTTTAAAGAGAGAGCTGATTTACAGGTGATATCAAATTTCGTATTTTGATTTTTCTTGCAGTTTCACGATCATGCATGTCATGTTATTGTAGCCCATGTTTGATGAGATTCCACCATTGTTAAATTTGTTCGAGGTTTATGTGATTAACTAGTGACAGCGCGAAAGTCACTTGGGGCTGAGGCTTTATCAAAGTCTTTTTCTTTTTTTTAATCTGTGAAATTTTTAGTAACATCACAGTGTTGTAAAATCTATGAAATATGAGTAATCAGATTTGATGGTGATTCTTAAAATCAGAGTTTTGATGTTGGTTTGTGAATGTTTGTGGTAGTTGTGGAGGGGGGGGGAGTGGGGGTTGTTGGTGGGTTGTGTTTTGTTTGTTCTTCAGCTAGAGCTCCGAGGTGAACCAGTGGTGAGATTTTGTGTAAGTGTGGCCATTTTTGCCCACTGGTAGATGTGTAAGTTAGAATTCTGCTTTATACCCGCCATGTAAACACCACCTGATTGAGATATTGAACATAAGTGCTTTTTTTTTTTTTTTAGGGTTTTATTAGGCTGGTTGCTTGGTTCTGTAGGTAGCGTAGATACTTTGGGGAGTGAGAGCATGGTGCTTTTTATTAATTGTGGTTTTGTCTTTGTGTGTGTTGTAGTTGCTTGTTTTATGGCTTTGAGGAGATGGGAGAGGCAGGGTAAATTTTAATGAGCCAGTTTGTGTGTGTCTTATCAATTCTTTGCAGTCTTTAGTTTGAGTTGTTGTTTTTTTCTTGGGGGAAGTGGGGGGACGGGGGGTGCTTTTGTGTGAGTGTGTTTTCAATGTAAATATGAATCATTTTATGGAGGGCTGTCATTGGATTCAGTCAGTGTAGTTAACAGACTTAATCCTCATGCTATGTGAAATACATAGATTTACATATCGACTATGACTCTCTGACTAGGAGGCTTGACTCGCACAGTCCTTATGTGCTGCAGCCCTGGGGGCTGGTTGGCCTTTGGAGAGCATCTCCAACGCTGACTGCCCTTATGCCCACTTGGCCGAGAGAGTGGGGATGTGCTGTGGGCAAGGCATCTCCACTATAATCAAATTTTTGCCCAGTTTCCAAGACAGCAGCTGCCTCCTCTGCTGTTTTGGAGGTCATCGTCGGACACGACGGACAAACATACATACAAAAAAAGATTTAAGTTTGGCATTTTTTAATCTTTTTGTCCCACCATGTTGTGTGACTTGTCATTTAATCTTTTTTATTATGATAACAATATCATGAACAGTAAGCTAAGCTCAGAGTGTACATTCTGCAGGGTTATTTGCCAGTATGGTCATTGCATGTTTTTTTTGTTTTTTTAGCTTACTTTACCTTTCTATAACGCTCTTTAAAATCATTTAAGCTAACATACTTACCAAATGTCATTGGCTGTGTTATTTTGTGAAGTTGAAAGAGTATATCTGATGTGGCTGATTTGTGCTAAATGTGGTGACAAAATTATATCACTTTAGTGAGGAGACGGGATAGCTCAGTGGTCGTAGCACTCGCTTTCCCCCACCCAAGGTTAAGCAGCATGGAACATGGGTACCAGTTGGATGGGTGACCGTTTGCCCACCTTGGCTTCAGTATAGTCCCCCAGTTCACCCAGCTGGAAATGGGTGCCTGCCTCTTTATGGTCAGGGAAGGTAAAGCAGCAAGGGAGAGGAGATGGGCGCCACCCTCAATATGCTGGCTCCTAGAGAAGTGAGGCCTCTGACGCCTCACTCCCCTACCACCTTATATGTTATGGGACTCCTTTGCCTTTACCTTTTAGGGAGGAGTCAGACTGCCTTTACCCTTCTTGTTCTTCCCTTTACTTCAAGAGGAGAAAAGACAAAAAAGAAAGAAAAAAACCTCCTTAAGGAGTCATTTGGGATGTTGCACTTAAGAGCTGTTCACCAGATTCCACCATTCATGTTTGTTGTGTGCCAAATCCTGGGTATCTGTGATAGGTGGAAGTATATAAAGTCAGCTGAATACATACAAAACCCCAATCAGATCAAGGTTTTGTTGCTTTCTTTTTTTTACTTTTTTTTGGTGGGTTTTTTAAAATTATGGTATACCATGCATTCTCCTTCTACTGGGACAAGTTGTTTAATTTTTTTTTTTTTTAAAGCGCATAAGTGCTTATTCCATTATCCTCGAAATAAAAATATAAATGAATAAATAAAATCCTGAGCAACTCAGGGTTGCAGGTGGTAATCTTTCTCCTCCACTCCAGATCTCTTCTCTGCATCTCTTGGTTGGACACCTCGCTCTGTACTATCTTCCTCCACACAAGTCTTTCCATTTGATTCTGGGTCTTCCTCTTCTTCCAACTCTCATGTTCATCACCGTCTTGCTGTGACATACTGGTCATTTCTCCTGTAAACGTGTCCAAACCAGTGCAGCTTTCCATCTTGTAAGTTACCACCAAGTTTGGTTGGGTTTTTTCGCTCTCAGGTCAGTCATATAAATAGCAGTGGTAGTGAAAGAAATCGGCTATACTTAATTTTTTGTCTGAAATCCATATCCAAACAATATAGAGATGAGAATGCGCAGTGTTGTCTTTTTTCTGCATCCCCTACCCCCCTCCCCCCCTCCACCTTTTTTGTGTTTTGGATTGTGTTTATCAAGTTACTGAATTATTATGAGTGCATGCAATTTCAGGTGAACCAAAACTAAAGGGTGATTGTCAAAATTTTTTGTGAGCATTTATTTGCACAGGATGTGTTTTGGTGATGTTATAAGGTGAGTGTGTTGGTTTTGGTTAGTGTGACTGTTTGTTCATTTTGTTTGTTTTATAACCCTCCAAGATTTTTTACCACCATTTGAATTTTTTGTATGATATATGTTGGGCAAGTGATCACTGTGTTCATAGGATTACCAAGGTCACCACCAGTGGAAACACTGTACACAAACATTTGTGTGTGTGTGTGTGCGTACGTTTGTTTTTTGAGCCAGCACTTATTTCATGTTTATTCAGTTTATCTTTATATTGCAATCAAAAAGACTGGGTCACGCAGCATTTATTTGGGTTGTTTATTTATTCATGTGCGAATGTATGTGAGTCATTGGATCTGCCCCTCTCTGTTGTCACTTTTTTTTTATATATCTTTTCTTGCTTCGTTGCAGGAAAAATTGTATACCACAAAATCTTAATTTCTGTCACCATTTTGCTCTCATGCTGTCTGTCAGTCTGTATGTCTATTTATCCATTTCAATCTCTCTGTGGCTCTTTCTGTCTGTCTGTCTCTCTTTGTCTATATATCCATGTCTATCGCTCTGTGTCCCTGTCAGTCTGTATGTCTATGTATCCATTTCAATCTCTGTGTGGCTCTTTCTGTCTGTCTGTCTCTTTGTGTCTAGGTAGTCCATGTCTATCGCTCTGTATCTCTTTCTGTCCTTTTCTGTCTCTTTCTCATCTTTGTTTCCCTGTAGTTTTGTTTCTCACTGTCTCTCTGTCTGTCTGTCCCCTCTCTCTTTTGTATGTCACCAGCAGGCCAGATCTGTGGTTTAGTAGTAAAGTAAAAAAAAAGTAAAGGTGTCCCATAACCTATAAGGTCGTAGGGGAGCGAGGCGTCAGAGACCTCACTTCTCTAGGGCCAGCATATTGAGGGCGGTGCCCATCTCTCCCTCGCTGCTTTACCTTCCCTGACCCTAAAGAGGGACAGGTACCCATTTACAGCTGGGTGAACTCGGGGAACTGTACTGAAGCCAAGGCAAAATTGAGAGGAACAGGCCAGATCTGTGGTCTAGTGGTAACACACCTCAAATTGAGACGAACAGGCCAGATCTGTGGTCTAGTGGTGACGCACTTATCTCACATTGTGAAGTTGTGGGTTCAATTCCCATCTGAACCCAAACTTTGTTTTTTCCCTTGTCCATGATTGATGATTCGTCTGCTTGTCCTTTGGATGAGATTTTTTTTGTGGTCATTCCTTGGCTAGAGTTCTGAGGTTCACCAATGGTGAGATTTTTGCCTAAACCACCGTTTTTGCCAACCATTGAGGTAGCCACATTCCAATTTCAGGGATGATGTCAGAACACGACACCTGTGTGCCTGCATTTTTTTCCCTTTTAATTGTCATCTGTTGCTACCAGTGGGAGGCACCGTGGTCGAGTAGTTTAGGCGGTCAGCTCGTGATCCAGAGGTCGCGGGTTCGATCCCCGCTCGGCTCGGTGTTGTGTCCTTGGGAAAGACACTTTACTCCTATTTTCCTCACTCCACCCAGGTGTACAAGTGGGTACCAGCTCTGCTGGGAAAGTATCTGGCGACAGACTAGCGTCCTGTCACAGGGGTGGTGAAAAACCATCAGTTCGCTTAACGCTACAGAAACCGGGATAAGCTCCGGCTCTATGGGCCTTCTGGCTCGAAAGAACATACTTTTTTACTGTTGCTACCAGTACACAATGACCAATGGATGAAATGATAAATCAAAGTCCTGTGTGGAACGCACATTTAGTGCAGGTAAAAGAAATAACAGCACAGAGAGAGAGAGAGAGAGAGAGAGAGAGAGAGAGAGAGAGATAGTGGCAAAATTCTGTAGAAAAAAGGTCACCCTCATAAAGGAAGCAAATCTAGAACGCTGTCTATTCCAATCAATGATGGACTTAAATTGACTTTGACTTCACTCTTTGACATGTCTTTGGGTTGCTGCACTGAACTGTTCATGTTTAGGCAGGGCCCCACAACTACCTGACTTTGGTCATTTCTCCTCTAAACATGTCCACCTCGTTGTAGCCTTCTGTCTTGTAACTTACTACCACTGACCAAGGTTTTCTGCTCTCAGGTCTGTCATATAATAAATTAACAGTGGCAATGAAAGAAATCAGCTATACTTCTAACCCTGAGGATGTCAAATGAGGAGCATAAGTGTGGCTGGGGTGGAGAGATTCTGAATGAGCGGCGTAGTAGAAACAGTGTGATTGGGAATGGCAGAGAAGATGCATGAGGCGCACAAAAATGAAAAAAAAAGTTTTCTCCCTTCCTCAGCTAGAATTCCGAAGTTCACTGTAATTGGTGAGATTTTGTGTATGCGACCGTTTACCCACCATTAAGGTAGCCGCATTCCGACTTCAGGGATGATGTCTAAACACGACACCTGTGTGCAAACGTTCTGTTTTTTGTTTGTTTTGGGGTTGTTGTTGTTGTTGTTAGTTTTTTTGGGGGGGGTGGTTGTTGTTGTTTTTTTGGGGGGAGGGGTATTCATTTAGTTTGTCATCCTTTCCTACTCTTCCAAAAGGCAGAACTGGTTTTAACACGTGCAGGAAATGTTCTGCTTGCGTTCATATATGGGACCTCGGTTTATAGTCTCATTTGAAGGACTTTCAGGGGAGTGGAGTCAGCTCTGATGTTCCCTTCAAGGGAAAAGTCCCCTCAAACGGATGCCTCGGTGGTGGCTCAGGCTCAAAGTCGGGCCCCCAAGTCACTAGGGCAACCCTCTAACCACTAGGCTACTCCAACCCCCCGAATTATTGAATGATATTTTATAATATACTGAAAGTGTACTGTGGAAAGTGAAACCTGGCAGATACCATCTCTTTTTTGGCTAATCCGATGACGGCAGAAACCATATCGCTCTTTTGGTGAATCCGATGACGGCAGAAACCATATCGCTCTTTTGGCTAATCCGATGACAGCAGAAACCATATCGCTCTTTTGGCTAATCCGATGACAGCAGAAACCATATCGCTCTTTTGGCTAATCCGATGACAGCAGAAACCATATCGCTCTTTTGGCTAATCCTATGAGAGCAGAAACCATCCCTTTTTCGGCGAATCCAATGACAGCAGAAACCATCCTTCTTTTGGCTAGTGCGATGAGGGCAGAAACTATCGATGACGGCAGAAACTATCCCTCTTTTGGCTAGTGCGATGAGGGCAGAAACTATCGATGACGGCAGAAACTATCCCTCTTTTGGCTAGTGCGATGAGGGCAGAAACTATCGATGACAGCAGAAACTATCCCTCTTTTGGCTAGTGCGATGTCGGCAGAACCCATCCCTCTTTTGGGTAATCCAATCACCACCATCTACAATAAACAAAGACCTCTTTAATCCATCCATGCCCAAGTCTTTATCAGCTATTGATGATGTTACGGTAAGTGTACCAAGACCTGCATTGACATGTTGTTGTGCTTTAAGAGCCTGTTGTGAGATTGTCTTCAGCCATGACAAGCTTTTAGCATAACAACGTGTACTCTGAAGTCTGAGTATGGCTGCCTACATGGTCAGATCAGGTAGCCTACTTGAACCGAGTTACACACGCAAACTTCTTTTCTTTACTTTCTTTCTTTTATTCTCTTATTTCGGGGATAATGGAACAAGCACTCCTGTGCTTTTGGGGGGTATCCAGTCCCCGTGTGCATCCAGTGTATACTTTCTATTTCACAGGAGGGATGAGTGAAACAGGGTGCATCCTCTGGGTGACACCAGGGTGTTAAGCTGGGCAACCAGCGACAACAACCACAACACAAACTTGTCTCGAAAAGCTTCAAGCTCGGAGGACGGAAAATATCAATGCCATTCTTCCCCAGTCATGCCTGAGGAGGACTGACTGACTGAAGCTGAAGCTGAAGGCTCACAGCTACAGGTAAACCAGTAAGGCTTGAAACAAGAGAAATCATGTTTATTCATTATACTGACAATAGGAAACTGTCCCACTTTCTTCCAGTCTCTTTTGACTTCGTGTTTATTCATATATTCACTACAGAAACCAGTCTACATTCCAGTATTCTGTTAATGACTTGTCCATATTTTTTCCGTTTTATTTTTTTATTTTTTTACTGACAATAGGAAACGCTCCTCTTTCTTCCAGTCTTCTTTGACATTGTTTTTATTCATATATTATTCACTATACGAACCAGTGTACATTCCAGTATTCTGTTAATGCCTTGTCCATATTTTTTTTAATATAATAGAGATCAGATTTTCAGTTTTTCCTGCCAGCAACTATGATGTGATAAAAACACATGCAGTCTCGGGGATAGCCTTGTCCATAATTATTTGGGCAGCCATAATTTCAGACAAGAGGGAAAATATTCCCGATTCTAAGAAAACACTCTAGACTTCTACATCATTGTACAGTCATTTTCACTAGTGATTTTGTTTTCGGGTGGTTTTTATATATTTCATTTTATTTTAATTAAGTCTCGAGCCAGTCATAGTTTTTCCCCCATCTTCACATAATTATACTCTACTAGTTTAGTAGGCTGGGGCAGTACTGAAGATTTTGCAGCCAACTTTCTCCACACCTCAAGTAAAGTCAGAGTAAAGGATTGCAAATAGAAAGTGTCACAATAAACATTCTATGTGTATAGATACGTTTGCTTGCTTAATTTCATCACACAACGTGAGCTTGAGTCACTGAATGAATGAATGAACCCAGAGAAAAAAATGTCCCAGTGTTTTTAAAATATTAATACAGAAATAGTGGGGGGGGGGAAAAAAAAATAATGCAGGTTTTAAATTTACAACTTATCAAATTTTGGAATGATTTCCCAGAGATTAATTTAAAAAAAATTAAATGCAGAATACAAAAAGCTAAAACAAAATTTTGGAAATAAAATTTATCCTTTTAAAACCCCATCAAGTACTTATTACACCTTTAACAAAAATCAGTTCTTAAGGTTTTTTTAAATGTTTTAAAAAATTTGTTTTGGTTTTTTGCTTTCAAATTCAGTGCTTATTTTCCATACATTTTAGTAGTATAGTAGTATGTCTGTTTGTTGTTAACTTGATTTCTAAACATAAATTTTGCACAATTTTTTGAAAAAAGCAAAAAAATTTTTACTTTTTTTTTTTTTTTTTTTTTTTGGGGGGGGGGGGGGGTTTAAGGGACTAAGACTAGCAAGTACAATACATTTTCTGCCTTTTTTTTTTTTGTCTTTTTTTCTTTTTTTTAAATTGTGTAAGAAATTACGCTTTCACGTCAAGGCAAAGGAAGAAAAAAGTGATCATCAAAGGTTTCAGTTGTGTGTGGTTTTTGGTGTGTGTGTGTGGGTGTGTTTGTGTGTGTGTGTGTTTGCACGCGCGCCCCTGCGAGAAAAAGAAGAGAGGGCTTTGACCAATTATTGCAGGGGCCCCATTGTGGCCTTTGTAAAGGGGGGGACAACCATTTTTTTGTAAATACAAAAAATACAAGAAAAATTACATGTGCAATTAACTAAGAAAAAAAAAACCACACAAAAAAGAGCCTCTCGATCGACTTTAAGTCTGACGAAACTCAGTTTCAAACTGAACACAAAGAAATGCAAGGAAAAATCAACGGGAAAACCAAAAACAAAAACAAAAAATAAAAACAAGGGGATTCTAGAATGCATTTGCCCACCAAGAAATTGATGTAAAAATTTTCGATAAATATTCTTGTGAGATTTCGTGTAATTAAAAAAAAAATGTTGGGTTTTGTCACAAAATTTCTGTTTTTTACAGAATTAAATGTACTTTTTTGTCACAAATGTTACTTAGCTGTGTTGTCGTAATTTCAGTGTTAAAGAAAAACTTTCAACATTTTGGGATCACAATACGTCTCAGAGGAAAAGATAGAAAAAAATTCTTGCCTTCGGAAAGCTTCTGATGAGAACATAAAGTTTTAAATTAAATTTTAATTGTAGGCCCTTTTTCATTCTAGAATTTTTCCTTTTTGGTCGAATGCTCAGACAGAAACCCCAGGGGGCCCGGGTGTTCCCGTGCATGGGGCCCCTTCGGGGGTCAGAAAAGAAAAATTTTCTTTTGGATAATTAAGTCCCTCCGCATACCCGTATTGTTGTTGTAGGGGGGGGGGGGGGGGGGGGGGGGGGGGGGGGGGGGGCAGGCAGGGTGATCTTTGCCCAGTTGTTTTTTTTTCCTTTGCTTTCTGCTTTTTGTCTGCTATTGTTTTTCCGTCTGATTTCGTTTACAGTGACAGGACTTTAAAAAATGAAAAGGAGGAACGTTCACTGTTTATTTCTTTGTTTAAAGTCCCAGCAAGTTACTACGATCTCTCTTTCTCTTGTCTTGGAATCCATCCAGAAAGCCCTTCCTGACCTAACCCCCCATTATTAAAAGGAAAGGGAGGGCCAGAGAATGGAATTGTGTGTGTGTGGTGGGGGTGGTGTGTTGTGTGTGTTGAGCTAACGAACGCGGTGTAGTGTGAGTATGCTTTTGTTACTCTTTTGTGTATCATGCGTGTGTGAAAGTGTGTAGTAAGTTGTAATGTAAGGGTGGTGTGTGTAAGTGGTTGTAAGTACTGTTGTTGTGTGTGTGTGTGTGTGGTGTGTGTGTGGTGTGTGTGTGTGTTTTGTGTGTGGGGTTTTGTGAGTTAACGAACAGCGTGGCGAAATATTTTGTGTGTTTGCGTGTTCTTATGGTGTATGCGTGGGGGTTTGTGCAAGTGGTATGTAAATGTAATGTAAGGGTGGAGTGTTGTGTGATTTGTAGTTGTGGTGTGTGTGGTGTGTGTGGGTTTTGGTTTTTTGTTTGTGTGTTGGTGTGTGTTGTGTGTTGTTGTGTGGTTTAAACCCTTAATTTTTGTTGTTTGGTGTTTTTGGGGTTTTGTTTTTTTTTGTTTTTTTTTTGGTTGTGTGTGTGTGTGTGTTTTGTGTGTGTGTGTGTTGGTGTGGTGTGGGGTGTGTGTGTGTGGTGTGTGAGGGTTTTGGTGTGTTTTTTGTTTTTTTTTGTTTATGTTTAAAAACCCTTCCCCACCCCAAATTGAAGTCGCTGGGGGAAAGTGTGGCAAACCGGGTATTCCTTTGCTTTTGAAACTCCCTTTTCTTTTAAAAACATTTTTATATTTTTTATATTATATTTTTTTTTTACATTGGTTTTATGGTTCCTTTGTTTTTCAAGATTGATGGAATGTGCAGTGAAAAGTGGACCCCCACAACATTGAGATTTTAAACCCTGGGGTTTTTTTGTGTGTGTGTGTTTTTTGTGTGTGTTGTGGGTGTGGGGGTTGTGTGTTTGTGTGTGTGTTGTTGGTGTTTTTGTTGTGTGGGTGGGGTTTTTTGTTGTTGTTCTGGTTTTGGGTTTTTTTTTGTTTTTGTTGTTTTTTGTTGTTTTTGTTGTTTTTTTGCTTATTTGTTTGGTTGGAGTTTTTTTTTTGTGTTTTTTTTTTAAACACAGTTTTGACCGTGAAAACAGGTCTCAGCTTTGTTATGACGCCCCCATGCAGTAAAGTGTGCAACATGTGCATCGAATTTGGGGACTTTCGCGTGGGGCATTTTTCTGTGATGCGATGACATTTTTCAGCACTGCTGAGTAACTTTTATTCAGTGAGGGAATGAGCTGTGTAGCAAATCCCCGGGACAAATTTGCTGGTGGTTTTTTTTTCAGTGATAAACAAACGGGGCAGAAGTGTGCAACACTGGCATCGAACTGGGGGACTATTCGCTGTGGGCTTTGTTCAGTGACTGCTGGTGACTTTTTCAGTTACTGCTGAGTGACATTATTCAGTGGGGGAATGACCCGTGCAGCAATTTCCTGGACCACTCTGAGTCCCCCTTTTTTCAGTGACAAACAAACTGTGCTGTGCTGCGAGTTCCCTACCACCCCCCCCCTACTATTTATGAGGCCCCTTTCAGTGACAATGCGCCCATCTTCAGGAACCCTCAGTGCTCATCAGGTTGTTAAAGGAGAGCGGCCTTGTAATTTGGTGTGGTTTTGGGAGACCTTCATGGAGAGATAACTGACCAGGCTCTAATTTTGAAGCAGGGAAACCCTTGTATTGACACTTAAGGGTTGTTAGCGAATTTCCTGACTTTGTTGTTACTGTTTGAAGTTTAAAACATGAGGATTTAAAAATTTCGGGTATTTTTTTTCACCTCACTCAGTTCTTTTTCCTTGTTTTGTTCTACTTTTTTTCCCCCCTCCCCCACACCCTTCTTTTTCCCCCCCTTTAGGTGTTGAGTTCCCAACACAAATTTTTTTCTATTTTCCTTACGCCGTTGTTCCCTTTCTTTTTTGTTTTCCTTTAACATATCCCTTCTCACAAAAAATAAGCAAAATGCTCCAACCACAAAAAAGGGGCCCTTTTAAAGGGGCCTAGTATTTCCCACCTAAATAAAAACCCAGCATTTAAAAAAAATCGAAGAAATCTCAACTTATCACTAAAAAAGGGCAATCTATTTTCAATATAGGGCTTCGAGTCGAGACTTTCAGCCCAAAATTTGGACACTGTATTTTATTCCGGGATAAAAATCATGCGTAAAGATCAACAAAACCCCAAAGAAACAGGAATCCAAAATTTATTAGTGAGTCCATAACCCTTAAAAGCGTTTTCTCCTTTAGAACTTTATGGTGTAGAATCCAAATGATTGAGATTTTAAAAAGGTCCCCAAACCCTATTTTAATTGGGGATTTTGCTATGGGAATCCAACGAAAGAAAAACTGGACTGAAAATTTGACTCCATGATGAATAAGTCCTTTAGTCAAGTGTAATTTTTGGAGCTTTATATCGATCTAACAAAAAAAATAATAATGCCCCAATTTAATTTCATAAACCCTCCCCCAACAAAATTAATTCCCCACGGAGTCACACAAATCAAGCACAATAATTGACCATATCTATATATCTAACCCCAACAACATTGTCAAAAATTTGGCCCATCTTCACTGTAGCGATCACTACCCGTTGTATACGGGTCAAAAAAAACGAACAAAAACCCCAAAAACCGGGCCACAAAACTTTAACATTCCCTTTGTAATTTGATGGAACTTTTTTATCAGTTTAAAGGGAACCCTTCTTTGGGAAACTTCAAAAAGGGACCAAACTTGCCATAGAATTTTTGGATAAACACTTTTATGCTTTTTACAAAAAACATGCCCCAAAAAAATATTAGAATCAAAAAATATACCCCAAAAAACCACCTTGGCTCACAAAGGAATGGGGAAGAAGATGCTATCTTAAGCTTTTTAAAAGAACATAAATTTATAGAGTCAAAAAAATTTAAAGAAATCCCTTAAACTCACAAAAACGGCGGGGAAAAAAAAGAAATTTTTCCCGACTTTTAACAACAAAACCCAAAGCTGATGGCGAGCCATAAATAAATAACAACAAAAAAAGATTTTCCCAAAAACAAATGTAATCAAAGAGTTACTGCTGAACAACTTAAAATCATTTCTTAAATGTACTACTAACATTATTAAAAAAGTAAATCAAAGTCCAAAAACTCAATGAAATAAAACAATATTGAAAGGAAAAGCATACTCCTTCAAAACCACTTCCATTTTGTCTGTTCTTTTGGGGTTTTGGTTATCAAATCACCCCAAACAATCAAGAACGCGGGGTTTGATGGAAAAGACAGCAGAAATTGAAGTTCAGCCCGTTATCAAGACACATAACAATTTTAAATTTTTCTTGAAAAAAATCCCTTTCCCCAAGCCTTCAAAAAAAGTAATAATTCCCCCCTCTACAAATCTGGTGACACTTCAGACCCCTCAAACTATGACCAATTTCCATAAAATTTTCCTTTTTCCCAAAACCTTGGGAACAAAATTTTAAAACAAACACATAGTCCTCTTTAGATACTACCAACTAATCCACCCTAATCAGTCTGGATTTAGACAAAATCACTCATGCATACGCACGATTAGCCTCGTAGACAAATGGCTATCAAAATTAATGCATAAATTTTGTGGAGCTATTTGTAGATCTCAAAAAAGCTTTTGACACAATTGACACACCTTCCATAAAAAAAAAAACCTGACCATTTTTCCACAAATACCTTACAACATTTCTTTCCCATCAGAAAACAGGCAACAGGTGGCTCAAAAGGCCAAATAATCCCCACTACAAGCCTCAATTTGGATACCACAAGGACCATACAGGGCCTTTTTTCCAAACATAAAGACCCACCTCCCCACACAAATCCAAAAGCAACTATTTGTGATGCAAACTTTCATACGAGCCACAATAACCCCATCCTCTAGCAAACTTTCAAAAAAAAGGTTTTTCAGCTTATTGAATGGACCCACTAAACCCTATGTTTACACCCCAAAAAACAAATAAAGCTTTTTTAAACTAGACAAAAGCGCAAAATTAACCCAAACTTACTCCCTCAAAATTAAAAGGAAAATTGAACAAACCCTCACCACAAGGTTTTAGGGGAACAATTGAGAAAAATTTAGTTGGGTTTACCAATATTCAACTATGCAAAACATGTCCCAAAGAGTATACCAAACTTTCAAAAAACAGCCTTCTGACTTTATTCAAGGAAACTATTTTTTCCATTTATATCAATCTTCAATAGACTATGCTTTACCCTAGGGATTTGTTGCAAACACTATAAACCCTTTCTGATTGTACAAACGAGCTCTCAAACTGGGGCCTTTTTAAAAAAGACAAGCTTTCTAGAAGCTTACTAATTCTTTTAAATTCTCCCCTTACGCCAACGACTAAATAAACAAAGGAGTCTGTGTTTTAAGATCATGAAGGAAGTTCCCTCATTTAAAGACAAATTTCCCCCTAACCAAACCAGAAATACTATAAGCCCCTGTCCCCCATTCCGAGACTAGATTATTTAAATCTTCTACTTTACCAGGCCCTTGTGTGGAATCCCTTTCCAAATTTATGAAACAACCAATCAATAACAATAAAAACTCAACTACAATCACTGTACATCAACAATAACAAACCACAGTCCAAGCCTTTTAAAACAAAGTTGCTATCCCCCCTTCCTATCGCCTTTTCCCCCTACCTATCTTCCCCTTTCCCTTTTTCCCTTCACCTGTAGTATGTCAGACTGTTGTCCCTTTTTCTCTCTCTCCTTTCTCTCTTCTAATTTTTCATTGTTTTTTGAGAAAAGGGTTAGCAAAATGTAAACTTTTTCTTTTTTTTTAAATTAAAAAAATATATATTTATTTTAATTTTTTTTAAAAACTACACTTTAGTTATAAAAAATATATCTATATAACAAAATAGTGTTTAAACTGTACGAGTATAATGAAAAAGGGTTCCAGTGATGTCTGCGTTTTAGAATGATATTTGTATTTTTTTTCCCATGTCTTTTTCGTTTGTTTAAAACAAAAAGCTAAATCTTTAACACACACACACACCAAAACAACCTCCCCACTCTCTCTCATTTCTTCCCCCCAATTCAATAAAGGGAATTCATACTTTTTGATTTTTAATATTATTTTTGGGCTTGTTGACTGTACTTGACTCCCGTGAATCTCCTATTTTTTTCTTATTCCAGTGTAACAAATTGGTACTATTTTACAATATGAAGGGGTTCAATTTTTTTGTCTATAAGTTTTTGGGTTATTCTCTCTCTCTCTCCTTTGTTGTTTTGCTTTTATTGTTTCTTTGTTTTTGTTTTGGGGTTTTTTTTGGGGTTTTTGCTTGTTAGTTTTTTGTTTTGGTGTATGTATTGTGTGTGTGTGTGTGTGTGGGGTGTGTGTGTGTGTGGTGTGTGAAGGGGGGGAACGGTGCTGTTTTTTTTTTTTTTTTTAAATTTTTGTTTTTTTTTGTTTGTTTTTTTTTTGTTTTTTGGGTTTTTTTTTTCTATTTTTTTGTTTGATGTTGTTGTTTTTTTCTTGTTTTTGTTTGTTTTTTGGGAAGGGTGTTTTTTTCTGCTTTTTGTTGTTTTTTGTTTTTTTGGTTTTTTTTTTTTTTTGTTTTTTTTTTTTTTCTTTTTTTTTTTGTTGGCTTGTTTTTTTTTTTTTTTTTTTTTTTTTGGGGGGGGGGGGGGGGGGGGGGGGGTTTTGGGGGATGTTTTGTCTTTTGCTTGTCTGGGGTTTTTTGTTTGTTTGTTTGTTTTTTGTTTGTTTGTTTTTTTTTTTCTTCCTCTTTTTTTTTAAAAAAGTTTTTTTCCCTTTGCTTCTTTTCTTGAAAGTATGATATGAGTGCTTTTTTAAAAGTGCCCCATGGGCGGGGGCTAAGTAAAAAAAAAAAATGAAAAACTTATTCATTTCTGGAAAAAAAGAATTTGTTTTATTATTCAATGTTAGGGGGTTCTTTTATGACTTTTTTGGCTTTTTTCCCCCCTCTTTTTTATGGAGTGTTGGGGATTGCACTTTTTTTTTCCCTGACTTAATTTTCAGAAAATAATTAAAAAGTGTTGTGTTGATCGTGTTTTCATGTGAAATATTACATATTTAGTATTTCCCCGAAACCCCCCCCCCCCCACCCCCACCCCCACAACACTCAAAAACAAAAAAACACACCACACCACCACACACACCGCCATAAAAAACCACAAAACCCCACAACACACAACCACACCTCACACAACACACACACCCCCACTCACTCACCCACCCTATTCTCTCCCTAAACGACTGTATAGTTTTAAAATTTTTTCTTGGTTGGGTTTTTTGTTTTTTTTGTGGGATGTTTGGGGTATTAAATTTTTTTCATTTCATGACATTAATTTGAAACGAGTATAATCAAAAATGGTGTTGATGGGGTGCTACTGTTTTGGGTTTTTAATTGGATATTATCTCTGAAAAACACACACACACTCTCTTCCTTTTCTCTCTCTCTCTCTCTCACCCTTTTTTTTGTCCCGTTATTGTAATAGTTATCCTGATGAAGGGTTTTATATTTTTATTTTTTATTTCTTTATTGGATTGCTTGACTTTAAATTTTAAGAGTGCCCTATTTCAATATCTTAAATTATGTGTAAAGAAATTTTACCCTTTGACAAAGTGTAGATGTTTTCTTTATGACTTATTAAGTTTGGTTTGGGGTTTTTTTCTTGGCTTTGTTGTTGCCTTGTTTTGTTGTTGTTTTTTTGTCTGTTTTTCTCTTTTTTATTCTTTGTTGTTTGGTTTTTATTTTCTTTTGTTGTTTGTTTTTTTTTGGTTAGGGTTTTTTTGGGGGGGGGGGTAGGGTGGGGTTTATTTTAGGATTTCTTTTAATTGCTTTCTTTGGGGGGGGGGGAGGGTTTTTTGGGGGGAGTGTTTTTAAAAGGGTTATTTTTCCCCTTTTTTATTGGAGAGTTAAGTATTGGGGTTTTTATTTTTAAATGTTCCCTAAAGGGGGGATGGATGTAAAAAAGCACAGGGTTTTCTTATTCATTATCCTCGAAATAAAAGAATTTGTCATTGTCATTGTTACTCTTATTAAGAGTTATTGGTCTGTGTGATAAACACCTCTGGTTTTCTGGATTATTTTTCTTCCAAATAATATCTGTTAGATTTAACTCTTGCATCATATTTTCAACTGTCTCTTTTGCTTTAGGGTTATGGTTATATTTATACTTATAACAGTGGTTCATGTTTAGAACAGTCAATATTGTGGTCAAACGTTAGATTAAAATCTCCCACCACTAAGAGAAAGACATAGCTGTTACTAACAATGTTTTATCTATCAGACCTACACTCTTCTCCTAGAAGATTAGATCATCTTCACTGGTATTATTTTATGTTTATATGCGAGGGATAGGAGATGGGCATCACCCTCAAGACATTGGCCCCAAGAGAATCAGAGATCTAGTCCTACCTTGTTCCCCAATGACCACACTAGTTATAACACAAGGGGGTTCCCCCCTATGCTCACCAATAGTATTCGTTTTTCCACGATAAAAACAATAATATATATGCAGTTCTCCTCTCTCCCTTTCTCAACTTTATTAGGCCTATCTTTAACAGGACACCAGAGTACATGTGATTCTTTATTTTTTTAAAAAGGCTAATTTTGTTATTTGTTCCTACCAACATGCAGTAGCTTTCTCTTCTGAAAGGTGGAACCGGTTTTAGCATGTGCATAAGATGCTCTGTGTATGTTCGTATAATTAGTCTCATCTGAAGGACTTTTGGGGGAGTGGAGTCCGTACTGATGCTAACTCCAGGGGGAAAAAATCCCTTGAAGGGGCATCTTGGTAGTGGCTCAAATTCACACCAACAGACTATAATCTTGAATGACTTTATTATTATCTCCTGTGAAGATATGTGTTTAATATGACGGTTGTGTTCTAAATGGCTTAGGTTTATTATGATGGTTGTATGTGGGATGCATTTCACGAGTTGTACATTAGATGGCTTTATTTCGTATCTGGAGATGAGTTTATTATTTCACATGTGGTGGGTTTAATAATAATAATAATAATAATAACAACTGTATTTTCAATGGCTGTTGTAGTATAAGTGGTATTTCTTATGGCTGTATTTCACATGCAGAGGTGGGTTTATTACAATGGTTCTATTTCAGATTGCTTTATTTCACATGTGGCTGTGTAGTTTATCACAACATTTGTGTATTGGATGGCATTTGGTTAAGTGGATAGGGATTCATCATAATGGTTCTGTTTCAGATGGCTTGTTGATTCACTTTACATGCAGTTGTGTGGTTTATGATGACAGTTGTACATTGAATTAAGACAACTGTATATTGGATGATTGTATTGTAGACCGCTTCATTTTTCATGCAGAGGTGTGCTTATTATGAGTTTATTACATGCGGATGAGCGTTTATTATAACAGTTGTATTTCAGATGGCTTTTTTGTTCACATGTGATTGTGGAGGTATGATAAGCGAATCGATTTGTTTGCTTTCTACAAGATTCAGCGCTATATAAATTCCATATATTATTATTATGATTGCGTTTCAAGTGGCTTTATTTCACACGTTTTAGGGTTTATTGTGATGGCTGTGTATTATATGGCTTTACACATAGAGGTGGGCTCATTATGGATGGCTTCGTTTCATCCTATGTGGAAGTGGGGTTGTTCTGACCATTCATTTTAGACAGACGACTTCGTTTCACGTGTATTGTAACCGTTGTAATTTAGATGGGTTCATTTCACATGTGGTGGGTCCCTACCCAGGTGGGCAGTGGGCACTGCTATTATGTAGGTGGTCTGCGTGCTAGCCGCAGCCTGCAATAGCAGCTCATTTCAGGGCGTGGTGTTTTTCTTATTATTATTACTAGTGTATTGGAGGGCTTTATTTCACATACTGTGAGGTTTATTACAAGGGTTGTATGTTAACTTTATTTCACAAGTGGAGGTTTGTGGTAGGTTCATTATGACAATTGTATTACAGGCTTTATTTTATATTATGTGAAAGTGGGTTTATTACAACAGTTGGATTTTAGATGGTTTTATTTCAGTTGGTCGAGGGCGTTTTTTTCTCCTAGAAGTTGTTTATCGAATGGCTTTATTTCACATGTGTTATTACAAGGGGTTATTTCAGAAGGCTTTATTTCACTGTAGAGGTGGATTTACCCATGACAGTTGTACTTTAGAGGACTTCATTTCAGGAAGGGCTCATTCTGATGGCCATTGGATGGCGTTATTTCACATGTGTTATTACAAGGGGTTATTTCAGAAGGCTTTATTTCACTGTGGAGGTGGATTTACCCTAACAGTTGTACTTTACAGGACTTCATTCTAGGTAGGGTTTATTCTGATGGTTGTACAAGTATTTTTGACATTAATTGTGGGGCTTTTTGTTGGATTTTTTGTTATATATGTGGAGGCGAGTTCATCATGTTTGCATTTGAGGTGGCTTCAATTTACTGAGGTGGGTTTATTATGAGATTTTTTTTTAAAGAGAGTTTATTTTACACGTAAAGGTAGGTCATTATCATCAGTTGTATTTTAGATGGTTTACTCCACAGGTGAAGGTGGGTTATGATGATAGTTGTATTTTAGTTAGTTTATTTTACATGTGGAGGTGCGTTTATGATTCGAGTTATATTTTAGATGGTTTTTATCACACGTGAAAGCGGATTATTCGAGTTGTATTTAAGACAGTTAATTTTACATGTGGAGATGGATTATTATGCAAGTTATACTTCAGATGGTTTATTGTACTTGTGAAGGTGGGTTTTAATATTCGAGTTGTATCTTATTTATTTTACATGTGAATGCAGGTTATTATGAAAGTTGCATTTTAAATGGTTTATTTTACATGTGAAGGTGGGTTGTTATTATTATTTAAGTAATATTTTAAACACCTTCGTTTTGTGGTGGTGCATTTTAGATGGTTTACTTTATATGTGGAGGGATTAGTTGTATTTTAGGTGATTTTATTTTATAGGAGGTTGGTTTATTACGAGTTGTATTTTAGATGGTGTATTCTACATGTGATGGTGCGTCAATATTATGAAAGTTGCATTTTAGATGGCTTTGTTTGAAGGTGGTACTTTTATTAGCCGTATTTTAGATGATTTACTTTACATGTGGAGGTATTAGTGTATTTTAGATGGTTTTATTTTACAGGAAGTGGGTCTATTAAGAGTTGTATTTTAGATAGTTTATTTTACATGTGAATGTGGGTTATTACTATGATAGTTGTATTTTTTTATGGGGTTTTTGTTACACGAGGTGGGTTTGTTATAAGATTTGTAGGCTATTTCAGATTGTTTTACATGTTGATGCAGGTTAAGTATGAGAGTTGTAGTTTAGATGGTTTTTCCTTTACATGTTGATACGGGTTTAGTATTGAGTACTGGGTTTGAATCTCGGCAACAGCTTCAGATGAATTAAGGGTAGCAATTTTTACAATCTTCCAGGTCAGTTTCTAAAACAGACCCTCTAGTGCTTTCATTCCCCTTGTGCATATACACATACATAGATCAGATATCCAGGTTAAGGGTCCTTAATAATACATACCAGTGTTCAGTGGCTAGTAGGAACAGAAACATACCCAGCATACAACATGTATAATAAAAGCTGCTTTCAAATCCAAACTTTCGGCAAAACTTTTAGCACAAGAGACCAGGCACGTGGCTGCACAGTTTATCACTAGAGTTGTTTTTAGGTGGCTTTATTTCACGTCTGGTTTATCAGGATTGTATATTTTGAAAGACTTAAATTTCATGTGTTGTACAGTATATCACGAAGATCGTTTTTATAGGCGGCTTTCTTTCAGGTGTATTTGTACAACTCATCATGAAGATTGTATTTTTAGGGCGACTTTACTTCATGTGAAATTGTACAATTTATCACGAGGGTGGTGCATTTCGGTGGCTCTATTTCTGTGGCTGTACAGTTTTATCTAAGACGGGTTAATTTATCATGTAATTTATCAATTCCCTTGGGTTTTTTTTTTAGGTGACTCCATTTCACATATGGTGATAGCATCATTTATTAGGACAGTCGATTTTAGGTGGTTTTCACATATTTGCAGACGCTATAGAAAAGCCAGCGACTTCCATCACAGTTCAAATCTGGACATTTTGTATTTTTAGGATCTCCAGGGTAAACTTAAGAGCAGACCTGCCAGTGCCTAGATTCCCTTTGTGTATATACACAAGAAGGGATCAAATAAGTATGCACTTCTAATAATTCATGTGGTCATTCAGTGTGTTACAGCAGCATCAGCATACGTTCCCTGTGTGAATGCTGCTATCTTTAGAGTAGGCAAAATCTCACCATTACTGAACCTTGGAGATCTTGCCTAGGAACAAAAGAATTTCCACACAAGGTTGTGTGTTTTATAGCAAATGATATATTGGATGACATTATTATACACATGTTGTAGGATTTATCATGATGATTGTATTCCAGCTAGCTTTCTTTCACTGGAGTGGGTTTACTGAGACAGGTCACATTTTAGATTGCTCATCAGAGATAGAGATAGCAAACCCTGGTGGCATTGCGTGGAGCTCTTACCCACAATGTTACATGTTAAGGGTGGCTTATTTACAAGTCTACTTTTAAATAGCTATCACATGATTATTTGGTATATCTGATAACAGTCTGAAGTTAATTAGATCATTCCTGCATAATAGACAACACTATATCTCGATCAATAACGCTAAATCAAACTACCCGTAGTTTCACAAGGGTCTGTTTTAGGCCCACTTTTATTCTCAATATATGTTAATGCGCTTTGATTTGTCTTTGCAAGATATAGCGCTATATAAGTTCCATTTATTATTATTATTATTATTATTATTATTATTATTATTATTATTATTAATGACCCTCCCCTCGTCAAGGAATCGTGTGAACTTTTTTGCCATGTCACTACATTTCATACTAGTGACACCAGTCTTGACAGAATATCTACCTCATTACAAAGTAGCATTAATTCTCTAAGCAAATGGTGCAGTTATAACCACATGTCACTTAACCCTAAAAAGTCCAAAGTCATGCTTATTGCAACAAGACAAAAGAGACAAAACATGACAACTAGACGTCCACAAATATTCATAAATAATGAAACTATTGAGGAAGTTGAAAGCCATAAACTTCCAAGTATTGTGATTGACAACAATCTGTCATGGATGGCACACATAAATAAATTGTGCAAAACAGTCTCCAAAAAGGTATACCAATTATGCAATATCAAACACTTTATCAACACACATGCCAGAAAACTGTTTCTGCATGCTTACATTTTATCTTCTATCAACTATTTCCCTACCCTTTTTGACACAGCCAGTGCCAGCAACTGGAGGAGGTAAACGCTTTTAAATACCTTGGCGCTACACTCACAAAGGACGGGCGATCGACAACAGAAATCAAAGTCAGACTAGCCATGGCAACATCTTCCATGACAAAACTCTCCACCATATGGAAAAGTAAAGAGATCAGTTTCCCAATCAAACTAAAGCTCTACAAAGCCCTAATTCAGACTATCCTGCTGTACGGAAGTGAAACCTGGACATTGACTGCTGAAACAGCAAAGCGAATCCAGTCATTTGAAACAAAATGCCATAGAAAACTGCTGGGCATATCCTGGAGAGAACGAAAGACCAATGAATTTGTCAAGAGCCAAATAACACGGCTGGCAGGTCCACAGGAACACCTTCTCACCATTGTCAAGAAGAAAAAACTGACATGGTTCGGCCACGTCACCCGCCACAACACTCTGCCAAAAATGGTACTGTTGGGAACACTCGAAGGTGGCAGAAAGAGGGGAAGACAGAACAAATCATGGATGGACAACATCAGAGAATGGACCAGGATGAATGACTCGGCACTACTGCGCAGAGCCGAGGACCGAGATGGATGGAGGAGGCTTACCACGGCATCGTCTTTTGTGTCTCCTCCACGACCGCCAAGGTCACGGGACTGATGATGATGATGTATGTTATCAAATCCCCAAATTCCAGGAAAGTATCCAGAATCATTTTTGAAATTAAATATGTCATACACCTTTCAAGTTTAAGAGGTATTCCTGTCTCCTTTTGTTGGGTACCTTCGCATGTTGGAGTTTTTTTCAAATGAGTGGGCTGACAGAGCTGCAAAAAGGGGGGCAAGACATCATTTGGAATCAGTAGAACTGCATGTTCCATTATCTCTACAGGAGGGATACCGTTTATTAGAACAGACGTCGTGGAGTAAGTTGAGAGAATCAGATCAATTCAAGGAACCATCTTTAAAGAATTGCCTGACTAATGGTCTTATTTCATGTTACATGACTCCTTCTCAAACACATTTAAGTATTGCAACCACAAGAAGAGTTAATGCACTATATTTTAGAATAAAATTAAATGCATTTATAACAAAATTTTGTAAAAATGTCAGGTGCCTCGGTGGGGAACATATTTCCAATACTAACATCATATTTGAGTGTCCAATTGTAAAACCTTTTTTACCCACATTTTGTGAGCAGTCTGTGGAAACTGTTTTTAAAAATCCAAAATGAGCCTTTGCCATTGTTAAATGTCTATTGCACAGCCCATTAGAGTATTTGTTGTAGTTACTTTATAGTTGTTTCATGTTTACAATTTGTTGAATTTAAATGTTTACTCATGTTTAAGATCCCCCCACCCCACCCCTTTAATTGCATGAAAATACCAACACACTTGTTACCTAATCAGTCTTTTCTCTGTACATTCCCCTCTCTGTTTTAACGTCCACTACATTTTCCACATCCCTTGTTGGCCGTCAGCACCTGGGCTTTATCACAGTTCTTTATTAAACCATTGACGCTGGGGGCAACAGCAAAGTGAGAGGCTGTATGACCAGTGGCTTTCCCACTCATGGAATTCCACTTTACAGCTTAGTCTTTAGTGATCGACTATGACTCTCTGACTAGGAGGCTTGACTCACACAGTCCTTATGTGCTGCAGCCCTGGGGGCAGGTTGGCCTTTGGAGAACATCTCCAACGCTGACTGTCCTTATGCCCACTTGGCCGAGAGAGTGGAGATGTACTGTGGGCAAGGCATCTCCACTATAATCAAATTTCTGCCCAGTTTCCAAAACAGCAGCTGCCTCCTCTGCTGTTTTGGAGGTCATCGTCCGACACGAGGGACAAACATACAAGAGTGAACAGACGTTAAATTGAAGACAACAACAACAATTCATCAGGATACACAACAACTATAACTATAAGCAAAACAATAACAGAGGAGGAGAGAGAGAGAGAGAGAGAGAGAGAGAGAGAGAGAGAGAGAGAGAGAGAGAGAGAGAGAGAGAGTATTCAGAGATATTACTAAAATTAATATGTAATTCTCAAAACAGTGCACATCACCATCAACACTCATTTTGATTATACTCTACAATTATATGTCATGATAATGAAATAAACCCAATACCCATACACTCACACAATAAAAACAAGGAAGAAAAGAAAAAAGCCAAACCTATAGAGAGAGAGAGAGAGAGAAGAGAGAGAGAGAGAGGAAGAGAAGAGAGAGAGGGGAGAGAGAGAGAGAGTGGGGTGTGTGTGTGTGTGTGTGTGGTGTGTGTCAAGAGTCAAAATTTTATTTCCAGATGGTACATTGAATAAGCAATGCATTTGCTTTTTTTCATCAAGCCATTTATCTAAGAACAAATTTCGTAATGATTATACTAAGACACTACATTATTGCACCATTTCCCATTAAATTAAACCAGTAAAAAAAAAAGAGGAAAAAATCGATAAGGAAATACATTGAAAATACAAATTACCACATATACATATACACGCAAACACATACTCATGCACACTTGAGCGCGTGCCCGCTCACGTCCACACACACATATTTAAATAAAAATGTTTTAAGAATTAAAAAAAGAAAATCATAAAACGTCAGGACAAACAAATTACTTCACCTACTGTTTCATCCATTCTTTCACGTTTATACTTTAGATAATAAAAAGGTACAGGAATAAAACGTTAGAAAATACTAGGCATTCGTCATTACTGACAATATTACCTTCAATGATCTCCTTGCTCTCCTCCTCCACCCAGCAAACGTGTTCTTTTTATGCGCTCATACTTTTCAAATAGCGCTTTTTAAAATTAAAAATGACATATTCACACAATAACTATCAAAGCAAGATAAAACAAATAAGATTACAATAATGATTATTATAATAGAGATACAATTATAACAACAATCACCCATCACCATGAGACAACAATATAACAAATGATCCCCATCACCATGAGACAAAAACATAACAATGATAACAGAAAAGCAGTGGAAAGGATGGGGGTGGGGGAGGAGTATCAAGGGGGAAGGGGAAATACAACTTCAATCAAATAGAGAATTAATAATTAAAAAAAAAAATTATTCAAACAAGTAGAACCCCTATACGATACAGACTTCAAAAGCCCATAATCAATTGGACTATCAAACTAAAACAATATCAAACTAAAACAGTATCGCTTATAATAGTACTAATAATCTCATCTCTAACTGCAATAAAAACAACATCCACGATAAAATCTATTGAATTAGACAAGACAAAGGGCATGAGGAGAGGAGAGGAAGGAGGAGAGAGAGGAAGGAGAGGAGAGAGAGAGAGAGAGAGAGAAGAGAGAGAGAGAGAGAGAGAGAGAGAGAGAGAATGACAATGACAATGACAATGACAATAGTTTATTGTAATAAGCAGGATGCCCATTTACAAGGGGACAGCGGGAAGGGGACTGGGCACAAAACACATAATGTAATACTTAGAAAACTTAGTTTACAACAGCCCAAACAATCATCATGGCATGGAATCCATAACATGGTTAAAGGATAGATTCAGATACTTTTTTTTCATAAGCTTTGGTTAGCCCTTACAAAAGGAACTGGTAAGATGGAGAAATTTCCACAAACTGTACACATCAAAAATCAGCATCTTACAACAAACCCGTCTGTGACAAGGAAACTAGGTCACACTGTCTCTTCTTCACTCTCTTTTTCACTTTTTTTTTCATGGCTTGTGCAACTTTGCACCATTAACACGTGATCAATTCGTGATGATCCAGATGGCATGTTACAGCTCATTCTCTCTCTCTCTCTCTCTCTCTCTCTCTCTCTCTCTCTCTCTCCTCTCTCTCTCCTCTCTCTCTCTCTCTCTCTCTCTCTCTCTAACACACATACACACACAAACACACACGTACGCACGCATTCACGTACGCACAACACACACACACACACACGCGCGCGCGCGCTTGCTCATACTACACACACGCGCTCTCACGCACACATCTACACACACGCACGCACGGGCATAAACACACACACATGCACGCATGCACGCGTGCGCAAGCACACACACACACACACACATGCACACAAACACATGCATACACACATGTTATTCGAGCGAGAATCGAACTGCGTCCACTATTACATGCACACGCGCACACACACGCACACAAACACATGCATTCACATGGGTTATCCGAGCAAGAATCGAACTGCGTCCACTATCACATGCATCACATCAAGTCCGGAACTGATACGATCTTTCAGTTTCACCCGGTCAGCAGGGGACCACAGCGTCAGCTTGTTGTAGACAAAACCTTCATCATGGTTCATCAGCCTGAAGTCCTTCTTCACAAACCAAAACAAATCTGGGGATGTGTCATCAGCAGCAGTCCATTGAAAACGTAAAACAAGATCGTCCGTTTCACAAACCAATGTGTCTGGATGCCGTTTACTAGTACACACGTGACGAAAATCTTGGTTCCTATGTGTATCCCTTAGCTTCCTCTGCAAGGATCTATCGGTCAGTTCAGCCACATAGTCCTTGATGATGTCGGCACTAGTTCCAACTGCCTGAACTTTGGCCAGCCGATCGTCGTCACAGACCAAGGTTTCCGTTGTAAACATATCCCCAAGGTCAATGTCACGTTTCATGACAGCATGCTTTTGTTCTCTGACTCTTTGACGTCACTTGGTGAGAGACGGATTTCACGTGCACCGTCTTGCAGCAGTGTGTTGTTGGCAGAAGGGGGTGTGTCAGTATGTGACACAGCACAGTTTGAAGGAGGTGTGGGCACAAATAAACCTTGTACATTTTCGTCTGTCGTTACATTCTCACTTGCCTCCATTTCTTCTTGTATCTGTGCTGTCCTTCTCTCCCCTGTCCTTCTTTTGTCTCTGGAAATCTGACTGGGAGGCTTCCTTCGGTGGCTGTGGGAGACGACAGGGGTGTGCAGTTGCGCCATGTTGCTGTTGTTGGCTGGGCTGGCTTTCAGTCGTAGTACAACGACTGTGCTGTCGCCACTTCCAGCGATTTTCCAAGAAGTGAGGTGATTTTCTTGGAGCAGGACATCCAAGGTAACTTTCAACGTTGTTGGTAGACCGACAACGGACATGGTGTTGGATTAAATAGAATTTTTTGAAAAATAAGTTCAGAGCAAAATTTTCTTCCTGCCTACCTTCAAGGTAGATCACTCAAGCCCCCCAGAGAGAGAGGAGAGAGAAGAGAGAGAGAGAGAGAGAGAGAGAGGAGAGAAGGACACACTATCAAGCTATCAGGTCTACCATAAAAAGATTTTTTTAAAATTTCCTCCTTTCCACGTGTTTCAACATTGCAGATTATTTACTAGCTTGCATAGATTACTCTTACTTCTTTGCATAATTAGTGTGCCTCTTTCCTGCCTCCCCCTCCCTCCACACATATACAGTGTGTGACTGTAGAATTTCTAGTCACAGTAAGATATACTTGAATTTTTTGTTGTTGTAAGGAATACCATTAGTGCTGGTAAATGTAAGTATGGTTGATTTTGCGTATTAATCATGGTTGATTTGCCTTATTGGTCAATTCCTAGGCATTCATGCATTAGATGGCTTTTTAGCTGTGTCTTGAACTGAGTGTGTGTGTGTGTGTGTGTGTGTGTGTGTGTGTGTGTGTATTTCAGGGATAATACTAAATATATAATTCTCAAGACAGCACAGAACACCATCAACACTCTTTTTGCTTATACTTGGACAAATTGAACGTCATGATAATAAAATAAGCCCAATACCCATACACTCACACAATAATGAGAAAAGCAAAAATAATAAAGCAATAAAATGAACATCTACATATTGTAAGTAAGAGAGAGAGAGAGAGAGAGAGGGGGGGGGGGGGATAAAGTGAGAGAGAGAGAGAGAGTGTGTGTGTGTGAGTGTGTTTTAGAGATAATGTTTTTTTCGTTTGTTAACAAACAAACAAAACCAAAAATACTGAATCTTGTTGTTGGCATTGGTCTGTCTCGGGAGACAATGGAGAATGCGCCGTGGGTCAGTCAGTCAGTGGTGGAACTGCAGCGCCGACTGTGGCTGTAGAGCCCAATCCTGGAGCGGCAGATCCTGTTGCAGGTGTTGCATGTGAAGACGGAGTTGTCCGATGGTGCTGACTTCGCTCTCCGATGTCTGCGTGCTTGTCTGTCTCTTTTTCGTTTGTTAACAAACAAACAAAACAAAACAAAACCAAAAATACTGAATATAATTCTCAATACAGCACACCATCACCATAAACACTCTTTTTGATTATACTCGTACAGATTAACACATATTATTGTTATGATATATATATTTATAATAACTATAGTGTAATGAAAGAAAAAAGCTTTCAAACTTTGGTAAACTCACTTACAAGTACACAACAATGAACATTTAAAAAGGAGACAATGACAATGACAAATTCTTTTATTTCGAGGATAATGAACAAGCACCCATGTGCTTTTTTACATCCAGTCCCCGCCCTTAGGGATATATATGATAATAAAATAAAATAAAGCCCATACCAATACACTCACACAGTGTACGGGAAAAATATCTACACAAAAGCCCCCACAAAAATCACCAAAAAGAGAGAGAGAAAAAGCAGCAATAAGTAGAAGAGAGAGAGAGAGAGAGAGAGAGAGAGAGAGAGAGAGAGAGAGAGAGCGCTAAGTGCATGAATACTTTATATAAATACCATACCATAAATCACAGAGAGCTTAGCATCTGGACCAATAAGCCACGGTCAAAACTGAAATAAAAAAAATGAAGCGCGCGCGCACGCACACACACACACACACACACACACACACACACACACACACACGGAGAAGGAGGGGTGAAAACATATATTACAGTGTCTTACTTACTTAGGCCCATCACTCCCACTGGAGCATAGGCCGCCAACAACAGTCCGCCAGAGTCCTCTGTCCTGGGCTATTCTCTCCAGCTGTCTCCAGGTATATCCCATCTTCTTGGTTTCTGCCTCAAGGTCACGTCGCCAGGTGTTTCTTGGCCTTCCTCTTTTTGGTTTTCCCTGGGGGTTCCATGATAGTGCCTACCTTGTGATGTTGCTGGCTGGCTTTCTCAGGGTGTGCCCGATCCATCCCCATCTCCTGCGCCGGATTTCATTCTCGGCTGGCAGCTGGTTGGTACGTTGCCACAGGTCTGCGTTGCTGATGGTGTCGGGCCAGTGGATCTGGAGGATTCGTCTCAGGCAGCTGTTGATGAAGGTCTGCACTTTCTTGATGGTGGTCTTTGTTGTCCTCCATGTCTCCGCTCCATACAGTAGGACTGACTTGACGTTGGAGTTGAACAGCCTGATCTTTGTGCGGGTCGACACCACCCTGGAGCTCCAGATGTTCTTCAGCTGCAAGTACGCTGCCCTCGCCTTGCCAATTCTTGCTCTGACGTCTGCGTATGTTACAGTGTCAGGTTTATCTTAAGTTCTTCATGGTCACAAGGCACACGTGATCACAAAGACATGAGGGAAAAACAGCTCAGTGGTCGGAGCACTCGCTTTTTCTCCAGCCAAATTTAAGCAGCGTCGAGCGTAGTTACCTCTTGGATGGGTGACCATTTACGCACCTTGGCTTCAGTACATCCCCCCCCCCCCCCTTCACCCAGCTGTAAATGGGTACCTGCCTCTTTAGGGTCAGGGAAGGTAAAACAGGGAGGGAGAGGAGATGGGCGCCGCCCTCAATATGCTGGCCCCTAGAGAAGTGAAGCCTCTGACGCCTCCCTCCCCTACGACCTTAGACCTTATAGGTTAGCCTATTGGGACACCTTTACCTTTTACATTATAAGAAGACAACTGGAAGAGGTGGGGGGGGGGGGGGGGGGGGGGGGGATTTCCTGTAGCAAACACCTCAGCTGAGTCTCGAAACCTCGACCTCAGTTACCGTGAGTTCACTTTGCTTTTGTGATTAGTTAGTTTTGTGCTCAGTTACCGTGAGTTCACTTTGCTTTTGTGCTTTAACATCCAAGCTTTTTTTGTGGTGTTTTTGTTTGTTTTTTGTGTGGTGTGTGTGTGTGTGTGTGTGTGTGTGTGTGTGTGTGTGTTAGTGCACCAGTCTTTCTTTATTAGAGGTTCAGTGGAGTTATCCGTTTTAGGTACTGTTACCATCCAACAGTGACCACGACCTTGTGCTGCTGGTATTCAAAATGAAGCTGAAGAAAAACAAACAGCCTGCAAACCCACGTATCAAATTTGACGTGGACAAACTAAAAGATCCAGATGTCGAGGAGATCTTCCAAGCTAAGCTTGGCGGACGTTTTGCGGCATTAACCCTCCTGGACAATGACATCAATGACCTCACCAACAACTTCAATGAGGCAGTCCGAGAAACAGCAGAGGAGGTACTCGGTCGTCAGAGGATTATTAAACACCAGCCATGGACTACCAATGACATCTTGGACCTCTGCGATACAAGAAGAGCACTGAAACCAACCAGGTCTTCCAACCCTAAAGAATACCGGGAGGCCAACAATCTCGTGAAGAAGTCAATGTTAAAGGCCAGAGAGAAGTGGATCAGTGATCAATGTGATGAGATCGAAAAAAACATGAAAGTGGGCAACAGTAAAAAGGCATACGACACCCTGAAGAAACTCACAAAACCACTTCAAACCAAATCATCAGTCATTGAAGACAGCTCCGGAAACCTCCTCACAGAAAGCTCAGCTGCATTGAACAGGTGGTCTGAATATTGTCAAGAACTGTACAACTACCCAATACAACCTGACAAGAGCAAAATAGAAGAGAAAGCAGCAACATCAAGAGCACCCTCGCCATTACCTATACTGAGGGAAGAAGTGGAAGAAGCCATCCGCAGCTTACCAGTAGGAAAGTCCCCAGGAGCAGACAATATACCAGCAGAGCTGCTCAAGCATGGTGGCGAAACAGTCATCACATATGTTACAGCTATCTGTCAGAAGATTTGGGAGACAAAACAGTGGCCAACAGACTGGACACAATCACTCATCATACCCCTGCCCAAGAAGGGGAATTTACGCCAATGCCAAAACTATAGAACAATCAGCCTCATCAGCCACGCCAGCAAGATCATGCTCAAAGTTATTTTGAATCGACTCAAGAGGAGGCAGAAGAACACCTTGCAGAGGAACAATTCTGGGTTCAGGGCAGGCAGGAGCACAATCGAACAGATTTTTAACTGCCACATCATGATGGAAAAACATCTTCAACATCAGAGAGACCTGTTCCACAACTTCATTGACTTCAAGAAGGCTTTTGACAGAGTATGGCACGAAGGCCTGTGGCAGGTCCTCAGAATGTTTGGCATTGAAGAAGGACTAGTGCAAACCATTCAAGCACTATACAACACTGCAAGCAGTGCAGTACCTTCTGAACAATCAGGTCGGAGACTACTTCAAAACCACAGTTGGGGTCCGACAAGGATGCCTGTTATCTCCAGTCCTGTTCAATCTGTTCTTGAAAACATCATGAGAGAGACCCTCCATGACTTCCACCCTACCATCTCCATTGGCGGCAGACCCCTCACAACTTACGGTTTGCCGATGACATTGACCTCATGGGCGGAAGTAACACAGAGCTGCAAGATCTTACGACCAGACTTGAGAACAGAGCTGGAGCATATGGGATGGAGGTGAGCTCAGAGAAAAGTAAAGTACTTGTGAACAGCACGAGTAATGCCACCGCTAAAATTTACATGAACGGCCAACAACTGGAGGAGGTAGACGCTTTTAAATACCTCGGCGCTACACTCACAAAGGACGGGCAATCGACGACAGAAATCAAAGTCAGAATAGCCATGGCAACATCTTCCATGACAAAACTCACCACCATATGGAAAAGTAAAGAGATCAGTTTCCCAATCAAACTAAAGCTCTACAAAGCCCTAATTCAGTCGATCCTGCTGTACGGAAGTGAAACCTGGACATTGACTGCTGAAACAGCAAAGCGAATCCAGTCATTCGAAACAAAATGCCATAGAAAACTACTGGGCATATCCTGGAGAGAACGAAAGACCAACGAATTTGTCAAGAGTCAAATAACACGGCTGGCAGGTCCACAGGAACCCCTTCTCACCATCGTCAAGAAGAAAAAGCTGACATGGTTCGGCCACGTCACCCGCCACAACACTCTGCCCAAAACAGTACTGCAGGGAACACTCGAAGGTGGCAGAAGGAGGGGAAGACAGAACAAGTCATGGATGGACAACATCAGAGAATGGACCAGGATGAATGACTCGGCACTACTGCGCAGAGCCGAGGACCGAGATGGATGGAGGAGGCTTACCACGGCATCGTCTTTCATGTCTCCCCCACGACCGCCAAGGTCACGGGTCTGATGATGATGACCATCCAACCATCACAATCAAGCAGCTCCCTCCCACAAGCCTGGAAGGCCTACCTAGTTCGCCAGGTTTGTTGGTTTTGTTTGATTTTATTAGAGACCCAACACAGTTTTGTTGTGATTATATCTAGGTCCCAGCCGAGATTTCCGATTTTGGGACATTAGTTCAGCGGGGTATGCTTGCACACTAGCATGAATACTTTATGTAAATACCATCATAAATCACAGAGAGCTAAGCATCTGGACTGGGGAGGACAGGATTGTCTAGTGGTCAGAACATTGCGCTCGCAATCTGACCACCTGGGTTCGATTCCCGTTCAAGGGGATATTTTCCCCTGGAGTTAATATCAGTGCAGACTCCACTCTCCCCCAAAAGCCCCTCGATGAGACTATAAACCAGGGTCCCGTGTGCCAACGCACGCAGAACATCTTACGCACACTTTAAATCCTGTTTCGCTTTTCGTAAGAGTAGGCCATTGTGTGCCAGTGGGAACAGATGACAGAATTTACAAAACCGCATACACACAGGGACTGGTGTAAAAAACGCATAAGTGCTTATTCCATTATCCTCGATATATAAAAGATTAAATTAAAAATGAAAAAACATTAGCAGTTCGGCACATCTATATGTGGAGTACAGCCGTAGGCATAGTAGACTCCCCTGACTCACAATCTTGTGATAGGAAGGAACAGAATTTATCTGAAGAGCTCATTTCTTCTAGAGAGGGTGCTCAGGTTAGAGTTGTAGTTTGTTCTTTCCCTATTGCTGTATTGTTTGAAATAAATCAAATATAAAACTAATTGAATATGTAATGAATTTAGTGTTACAGCTTGAAAAAATATCAATACGCTGTAGATATTGTCTTTTGTTGTAACTGTTGAATCCTTTGCTACCCATCGACCAATACGATCGAAGGGGTGTGTATCAGACGATCTTGACATCGGTCACGCGACTTTCGTGTTGGTACGTCAGGCAGAGATAGACTGTACAGTTTATAGACCTTTGTACTGCCTTATTTGTTGCAGACAAAAAACCGGTTTTCGCGCGACAAAGAAAGTAACAGCACAGACTTTAGGAACGGGACTGTCGTCTAGATCTACAGCGAGAATGTATAAGGTTTTATTTGTAATTCTCATTGTCTACCTGACATTGCCATTGGACGTTGCTGAGAGTGTGCCGTACAAAGACTGTGGTATGTACTGCAAAGTTTATGGTCATTGTAATGCTTGTATATTTTGCATTTAACTGCTTTGATATTTTGATTTTTTTTTTTGGGGGGGGGGGGGGGGGGGGATGCATTTGCCAGTTTTAAACGTAGTAAAAAAAGAAGAAGAAAAGTCGCTAGGCTAGTGTCAGTAGCAACAAAGAAGCAGTTGGGGCCTAGCAGTAGTACTACAGTTAGTAGCAGTCATCATTTCATTGAACAAACCCACAAAAAACGAATTTCTTACCCAGATAAGGTTTTTGTCACTTGTGTGACAATGTACATGGCCACCAGTCAGGCACTCAGTTGTATTCTTGAGAGGTTCAGTATGAAAAAAGCTCAAGAAAAAAATAGCATTATCACAAAGAAATTTGTACACAAAGAAACCTGCACACACCAAGAAACTGCTCATACACTGATACAGACCACAAAGTTATTAGTTTCATTTTCACTTAAAGTTTAACTTTTAGTTTTATGTTGTTTATTTTTAAGTTGGTTGCTCCTTTGATGATGTAATTAGGTTTTGTCAGTTTTGATTGGTTCCTGAAAAGAAAACAGGGCTTTTTTGTTAAATATTATGCATTATTATTAAATAATGATAATGATGTATAGTATTTATTTTCGAGCTGAATCTTGTAAAGCAAACACATCGAAGCGCTTGCATTCAAATCATTTACACACAATGTGACACATGCAACTATCCACAAAATATTAGAATTAACATTATTAAATTTATGCTCATGCACACACACTCCCCCCATACACATGCACATGCAAGCATGCACCCCCTCCCTCCCCACACACACTCATGTTTAAGTAGGGTGGTGAGATAAAGGGCTGTTGAAAAGTAGGAAAAGACATGAGGGGAAGACATCAGGTAAGAAATAAGTTTAGGAAATAAGGAAACATTGTTTTGCAACAAGACTCCTGCTGTGTGGAAGTAGATATTAAAATGGGATAATTCATGTTTCATAAACTTACAGGCTCAGTGGAGGGTAAAATCAAGTCTGTAGACATCACCCCTTGCCCAGACGAGCCTTGCATTTTCCTTAAGGAATCAACTGTGAACGTCAGCGTTACCTTCACTTCAAGTAAGATGTGGCCTGGTGAATGTCACATTGTGTGTGTTTATGTGTGTGTGTTTCCCCATGCATCTATTCAATTCGTAACAGGCACAGATGGTCCAAAAGCACCAACCAAGCTCCAGGGTACTGACTTGGTCAAACTCAGAACTGAGACACACAGGCAGGGATGAACTTTAGAAGAGGGAGTCTGTTGGCATTATATATGATTATATCATAGGATCACTTATTTCAAGTTATTCGATGATCAAATTCCACCTGTTTTATGAGGAAATTGCAGAAGAGGAAAAATGGACAACTTTTCTAAATTTACTTACTGTTGATGAAGGCGTGTGAATGCCGAGGTTTATAACAAACAAGAAGTGCTACCAATGTTTATTATTTTTTAAATTTAAAATTTTTTTATACCACTTTAAGTCATGAGATTTCTCTACGTGAAGTTCGGGCTGCTCTCCCTGGGAAGAGCACGTCGCCACAAGAGCAGCGCCACCCTTTTTTTTGTTTGAAACATCCTTGGACTTGGTGTAACTGTAAGTCTTTGGGTTGCAAGATGAATGAAGTGAGGTTGATTAGCTTGTGTTTATGGATCTGATATATAATATATATATATATATATATATATATATATATATATATATATATATGGTTTGGCTAAGTGACCCAGACATCTGTCTCTAGGTTTATGGGTCCTGGGTCTGAATGCCAGTGAGCCTTTCTCTTCAGTGCAGGCTCACAGCCCCTTCTATTCTCTTGGATAAGACTTTAAGCTCAGTTCCAGTGGGTAAAAACATGCTCAAACCGTAAGTAAAGTAGTCTTGCAAGCTTCATGAATGCATAATTAATTTTTAGAAACCTGTCTTGCTCACGTGTTAAGCTAGGGGCACATGATCCTTTTTGACCTTGCAACCCACTCAGAAGGACCATGCCAACTGGATGAATTGGACCTGTCAGTGTGAAAAGAACAACATGCCACAGAAGCATTTGAAAGATGTGTCATGTGAAGGTCAAATTTGCAAGTTACAAGGTTTCAGTCAAATGCACACGGTGCATAAAACACATTCTTGCACAACATGCTGAGTGTTGATTGGTTGAATGATGCGAGTCATCTGTTTGAAATAAAACATAACTCGATTGGAACCTGATGTCTCAAACAGCTTGATTGAGGCTAACAACCCATTTAGAATCATTTGGCATTGACTTTTCTGCAGGCCATATGGGACAGGTGCCTCATACATCCCCCCCTTCCCCCCTTTGAAACCAATTCCATATTTTTCAAAGAAGAATAGGCTGCTTTGTGCTGGTTTGAATTGATGAAGTAAAAGCACACCCTTAATGATGTGTTTCATTAAGCATCATGCCTCATTGGCTAAGTACTGTAAAACTAAAAGTGAGAAATAAGACTGGTTGTATCTAACTCTACAGTATTTGTCCCGAGTTGAACCTCAGTTCCTAACTTCAGAAGGACAATTACTGAATTCATTTTTACTCATAAGTAGAAGGGGGTGGGGAGGGTGGGGGGGATGGAATAGCCTAGTGGCTAGAGCACTGAGCTTGTGATCTGACAGCCTGAGTTTGAGCCACCACCAAAGCACCTGTTCAAGGAGATGTTCCCCTGTAGTTAACATCAGTACCAACTCCACTCCCCTGAAAGTCCTTCGGATGAGACTTAAAACCAAGATCCCATATATATACATGTGCAAGTGAAGAGATGCAGAACATCTTGCGCACACATTTAAACCTGTTCTGACTTTTGGAAGACTAGGCCATCGTGTGCTGGTAGGAATGGATGACAAAAATAAATTTAACGCATGCACTGCCACTGTTTAGACATCATTCTCAAAGTCAGAATGCAGCTACCTTAATGGTGGGCAGAAATGGCCGCATATAATGTATACAAAATCACATCATTGGTGAACAGTAGAGCTCAAGCTGAGGAATGAACAAAAATATCATAAGTGTAACTAATATACTATTAATGCAGTGTGTTAATACAGGGTTCGTACAAGTCTTAAAAAGCCCTAAAAGGCCCTGATTTTTGAAGATCCAAAATAAGGCCCCTAAAAAGCCCTAAAAATGAGATGTATTGCCCTGGAGGCCCTAAAAAGCCCTAAAAATGGGAATCATGAGTGAGAGTTTCTGTTGAAATGTAGATTAAACAGATACACAAAATAAAACTTATGAGAAATGAAAGCAAGAAGGGTGACCAAAGATCGTATTTTCGCCGATAGAATGCCTGTCGTCTGCTATTCATGCCGCGTCACCTATTTTGCCAAGGGAGGTAATTTGCCTCCATTGAAAGAGCATATACACTTTGCTTTCACCAGTTATTTTTTACATGCGAGGGACTACCTACCCCTATGGTATGTCCGTAATTTGTTTGGAAAATGATGCTAAACTATGGAACTGCAATTATGAGTCGAAAAAACACCAGTTTTCTGTTTACTGTGCTTAAGTCCTTCTCTACAAGATTTTTCAATTTTAGTACAGCTGCGCTGTGAATAGCAAGGCCTATTGTTTCTCCAGTGCGCATGCACAGTTTACAAAATGGCAATCGGGTGTCAGAATGGGAAAATAACAAAACCTGTAGCCAAATCTGTTCTTTATTTGAGGAGATTATCCCACAGATTTCCCGCAGAAGTCATACAGAAACAAATCCAGTTCATAAGGCAAGTCAGATATGCCAGCACTTTGCATATTTTCCACTGCTCAATGTGGTTGGTTCATTTGACTTTCTTTAAAATTCGCAAATTATTCAGTTATTGGCAGACTTGATTTAAAAAAACAACTGTGGGGAGAGGGTGTGGGCATCCTTTTCAAGTCAGTGTTAGGCCTACCACTCGGTCTGCATTGATGATACAGGACTTGTACATGTATTCATAGTGAAGAGAACTTGCGTCCAGCAACCTCTCTCTCTGTCTGTCTCTTTTGTGGATGCTTGTGTGCGTGTGCGTGCGTACATGTGTGTGTGTGTGTGCATTGTGTGTGAATGCCTGCACGTACGCATGTGTGAGATTGAAATAAAGGAGCAGAATTTGGAAGAGACACTGTGACTGTGTGAGGGTATTGTTATTACCAGTTCTAGTACCCGGTAACCATCTGCATCTTTGGTAAGGCAAGGAGACTAGTTCACATCAGATGAAGTTTGAGGGATAGTGTCTTAGTTCACTTTGCTAGTTGTTTGTGAAAAGTCCTATTCAAATCAGAGACACTTATTTCAGTTTTCACTTTACTTGGTATTTCAAGACATGGAGACTTCCATCACACCATGACTTGATGTTTTATTGTGTGAGGATTTTAATTCATTGTGGTATCTATGATTGAAAGACATTTTATTCTAGAATTGAAGTTGAATTTGTGTCAATAATCAATATCCAACATGCAGTTTTAGACAAGGAGACTTTGCTTACATGAGTTTGAAATTGGTTTATCAAAGTAAACGTGTACACAGGGTGATACTTTGATGCCCCGCAGCTAGGCCCTAAATTTGGAAATAAATGGCCCCTAAAAAGCCCTAAAAAGGCCCTAAATTTTCCCCCACAAAGTCTGTATGAACCCTGTAATATACTTTGATGATATGAGAAATGAGCCAACTTACATTTTCTTCATAGATCATTTTAAAGATGGTTTTTTTATTTGATTTTTTAAGTTTTATATTGATACCACTTTGAAAGTTCTTGAATCAAAATAAACTGGCGTAGACCTGTACGTGTTCTAGTAATTTGTTTTTCTTTTCTGTGTATTATTATTATGAGTGTGTGTGACACTGTGTGTGTGAGTGTGGGAGGGGGAGTGTCCTTTTTTCTCTTTTGATTGCTGTCTTCAACTTTTATCATTTTTTTATTTTAATTAAAGAGGAGGGGGCTGATGATGATGTGCAGATGTGGCTATCCAGAACGCTACGACGATGGTGTACGGAATCATTGTAGGAAAGAAAATATTTTTTCCCCAGCCTCCCTATGCCTGCCAGAACATGACGTGCCCAGTGCCAGCCAACAAGACGATCACCTACAACAATAGTGTCCATGTTCTGATGGTTTACCCTTCTGTGAGTTGTTTTGAGTGGGGCAAGAGAACTTGACAGTTGGCTGCAATGTCAGTCTTAAAAAGTTATAATCCCCATCCCCCAACCCCCCCCCCCCCCTCTCTCTCTCTCTCTCTCCCCCTCCCTGTTCAAGGGGGATATTTTCCCCTGGAGTTAACATCAGTGCAAGCTCCACTCTCCCCAAAAGTCCTTGGGATGAGACTATAAACCGAGGTCCCGTGTGCGAACGCACGCAGAACATCTTGCGCACACGTTAAATCCTGTCCTGCTTTTCGTAAGAGTAGGCCATTGTGTGCCAGTGAGAACAGATGACAGAATTTACAAAACTGCTTACACTCGGGGACTGGATGTAAAAAAGCACATGAGTGCTTATTCCATTATCCTTAATGTAAAAGAATAAAAATAAATAAAATAAAAATCTGTCTGTCTCTCTCTCTCCTCACAGATATATATATCCTCACAGTTATGAAGTATTATGTTCCATTGTTTCCAGAAGTCTGGTTGTGGATTTTTTCAATTTTTTGGTTATTAATTTGCGTTTATTAGTTGTACTGTTATAGAAGGCTGGATGTAAAGAAAAAAAAGCAACTGTCATGCCTATTCCTTCACCCTCTGAAAATAAAATCAATCTCTCTCTCTCTCTCTCTCTCTCTCTCTCTCTCTCTCTCTCTCTCTCGCTCTCTCTCTCGCTCTCTCTCTCGCTCTCTCTCCCCTCCTATTCCTTTTATTTTTGTATCGCTGTCTCTCTGTACCCTGTTTGCAAGATTTGCAAGACCATATCCTTATCCTCAAAATAAAAGAATTGAATTAGGAATTTGTAATTTTAATTTTACTTACCCTCTCTCTCTCTCTCTCTCTCTTTCTCTCATACATCACACCACACTGCACCACACCATATCGCATCACATACCATATACACACACACACACACACACACATGCACATATGCATGTATACGTGCACTCATCCACACACAAACACACAACCTGTTACTTATGAATTTGAATATGATTATATAAAAAAAAAAAGACATATTTGTATTCATGCATAGAAACATAGTGCAGCGGAAAAAACGAAAATACGAATTGGGTGATGATGGCAATCAATAATACTGTGAAAGCATTTGCAAGATTACTTAAGATTAGGCAGGTGTGCAGGCGCTAGCTTTGCTGACAGTAGGATACTAGTTTTAGCCTTTCAGAATATTTGATAACGTCTGCTGCAATAGGCAGCTCTGGGACCATAATCTTAACATCGTTCTGTAATTTCAGAAGAGACTTACTCAGTCTTAAAAAAGAGAAAGGAAAAGGAAAAAGAAGAAAACCCCATCTCGACACAAAGGAATGAAAATGTTGTTTAGTCTTTTGATAATAATTATATATCCCCCCCCCCCCCCCCCTCCCTTTCCATCTTTTGTTATGAATCGGGTCTATTATTCAATGTTCAGTATTTTGTATGTGGCTAATAACTAGGTCATTGATTAAGTGAACATCTTTGACAGGACACAAATAAGCCAAGACACCATTTGAAGAATCCCTGTGAAGGAGCCTGAGAATGGTGGGGATGGAGAGAGTGGTTAATGATGGGGGTGGGGGTGTAAGAAGAGAGGGTGGGACAGGAATGTCACAGGAGATGAGGCAGCCCAAAAAAGACATTTGAAGAAGGCTGGTTTCTGTAGAATGCAATACTTAAAAAAAAAAAAGTGTTTTAAATTTTACACACACACTCACTCGCTCACACTCACAGGCCTGCCTGCCCCCCCCCCCCCCCCCCCCCCCCCCCCCTCCTCTCTCTCTCTCTCTCAAATGTATATATCTATCAATATCCATTCGTATGTTATTCAGATTTCCCTGGAGGTGCAGTGGGAAGTGATTGACACCAACGGCAAAATGGTCTTCTGTTTCGTCGTGCCTGTGGTGATCAAACCCCAAGGCGGTGTGTGAGGCTTCTGAAAGGTTCAGCTGCTGACTGAGCTGTTTGCTGAAGTGCCTTTCATCATGGTCATTCTGTAGTGAAGGATAGCTCTAGACATTTCTGTCTGTCTGTCTTGTTTCACTGTATGTTTTGTCATGTTCATTCTGAAGTGAAGGATAGCACTAGACATTTCAGTCTGTCTTGTTTCACTGTCTTGTTTTACTGTATATCTTGATTCATTAAATGTCTTGTTTCTTTGACATAACATGTTGTGGTTTTACCTGTTCCGTCTTTTCACTTTTTACCTATTGCTTCCAAGGTATATTTTGTTATTGTGTTAACAGGTCATTTTTCCATGGGGAATGTGGGAGATATGAACACGTTTATGTCTGTCAAATTTGATGAAGTTTGACCAGTTGAAATCAGATGCCTGTATTTAAAAAAAAAAGTTGGTCTTAAAGACTAAGACAGGTCACTGCATGAGGGTCATTCCATAAAGGCTACATCATATCTGCCAAGAAATCTGCTTATCAGAAGCTTCACCAGCGGCATAACCAAATTAACGTGCTTGTGAGGCATCACATAGAGATTTACACCTTCCAGCAAAAAAAGCGAGCATGGGTCAGTATTAAAGTTGCTTCTTAGAAAATAGAATGTGAAGCTTATGGTGCTGATTTTTGTGTGGTATGCTGTCATGCCCACAGCGGCACCCTTTGAACAAGGTAGAGAACGTGGTGATCAGCAGAACTGTAGTGTATTCTTTCATTTTCTCATTAGAGCTGAGAGAGCCTGTCTGTATGTAAATCAAGGCGAATCCATAATCCATGAATATCTGTTACATGCTACATTACTGTCGAAGCTTGTATGATATTTCACCGCAGAGTCCAGGAAGACCCTGTTTCATGACATCCCACCAGGTTTTTTTCGCATTCCAGGTGAAAACGAAACAAATTTTCATTTTATGTGATTTTATAAATGTTATGTTGATTTCAAGCAATTAGTTTGCATGCTTTTGTATTTTTTAATTTTTTAAATGCCTTTTTCTTCTCCCCACTTTCTCCTGTTAAGTGTTTGCTTTATTTTATTTTATTGATTTTTTTCATGGTGAGAATATCTTGCCAGATAGTATAATTATAGTTGAATTTGTCATCAGTCAGCCCTGATACAACCTTCCATGTTTGGTTTGGCAATAACAATGTGAATGAAAGAATGAATGAGTTTTCTGTGAAGCGGGTTCAATATCAGCATGAATATAGGTATCATGAAAGGAATTTTATTTTTGAGAGCATTTACAGCTTTGGCAAAGTGGAATGCGATTTATATCAGTCAGTTTAAAGCTTCTGTTGGACTGGTTATTTCAGTTAAAAGTTCACTGGTCAGAATTTTGTTATTTTTGAGAGCATTTACAGCTTTTGCAAAGCGGAATGTGATTTATGTCAGTTTAAAGCTTCTGTTGGTCTGGTTATTTCAGTTAAAAGTTCAATGGTCAGAATTTTATTTTTTAGAGCATTTACAGCTTTGGCAAAGCAGAATGTGATTTGTATCAGTCGGTTTAAAGCTTCTGTTGGTATGGTTATTTCAGGTAAAAGTTCATTGGTCTTGATCTCTGTGTAGCCCTTGGTGGTGTGTTTTTTTTCTTTTCTTTCTTTCTTTCTTTCTTTCTTTCTTTTTTTTTCTCCATCAGACTGTAATCAACTTCTGTCAATTATATATACAGTTCAGTGCTTTGAATCCCATAATGGGCTGCCGTAATATTTTTGTTTTGCTTTTGCTTTGTAGCATGTACACCAGGTGGTTAATGCTCACTTTCCTTTTGGCTCTCTCTGTGCCTCTTAGAAAGTGTTCGGGTTGCTGAATAGCTGATTTTGAGATTACATATGGTTGCACTTTTTCCCATTTTGCATTTTTGGTATGTATCACCTGTATCATGCTTTAGAATATATTGAGACTGTTTTATTTGATCAATTTGGGGTTGTTTTTTTTAAAAACTGGATTAACATTAATGGTATCCAGACATTTTTGAGTGCAAGTTTTTTAAGAGAGCATGCAAATCTATATGTGTTTAGTCATGGGGTGACTGGAATTTTTCTGGAATCACAATTGAATGAAAATAATGTTTCCTACTGTTGTAATTTCAATCAGTGACTGGAATTTTTCTGGAATCACGATTGAATGAAAATAATGTTTCCTACTGTTGTAATTTCAATCAGGGTTTATGTATTCTCTCTCTCTCTCTCTCCAGTATATTTTCATGTTTGCAGAACTGTGGGCAACGTTTGCCTGAGCTGCTGTAAATGTACCGTTAAGCTGAATTGTTCTTGTTCATTGAAAAATGAATTGACTCAGTATGTACCATCCATTGTAATGTTGCCTCCCCCCCCCCCCCCCCCCCCCCCCCCCTCTTCGTTTTTTTATTTTTTGATTATTTTTTAAACATAACACTTTGATTTGGAACACTTTTATTATTAAAGATAGCTGATGACGTAATCTCAGACAAAATCTTTGAAAAATGGCTGCATACTTCCAGTTCAAGGTTGCAAAGAATTGTTTAATTAATGAACTAGTTACAACATCATTGTTGTAAATTTTTACACCTGGGTGAATCTCACAAAAATCAAGATATGCTTTTTAACAGCTGTGATTAAAAAAAAAAAGTTTTTTTTAACAGATTAAGAAAATATTGGTAACATCTTTCTGAACAGTTTTTCAAATTGACAGACATGTAAAATGTCCATAAACAGTTTTTGAACAGTTTTTCAAAGTTACATAACTTTTTCGAATATCTGTAGAGTGTTTAGTTTGGTATGTAGCTTTCAGAACAAATTTTTCCTTCCACAACAGAAATACTATGCTCGTCAATTGTGTGGAATTTTCCTCTTTGTGTCCGAGTTTGGAAATGTGTGCATACATCATTCCAGGTTATTTTGAATAAACTTTTTTGTTTTTTAATGTGTGTGTCATTTCATTTCACTGTGTGTTGTGGAAAATTGCTTGCTTGAAGATTAATGCAGCGATACTTTCATACATATGCAAATCTCTGCATACAGATACATATATATATATAAACACATGCTTATAGAGATGTATGATTGATGAAGATAATGAAGGGTATAACACAGCAGAAGGGGCCTTTATCTTCCCGGCTCTATCTCTATTGCATGCACACACACACACTTGCCAATAGTCAAAGAAAGACATGAAAGGGCATGACTAGGCAGGGCTATTGCAACAGTACCTGGGTACAGATTTTCACATCTGTAGGCAACGAGATTTGTTATTGGCCCCACCATCAACTAAAAAGGTATTCTGTTGGCCCCACCATCAACTAAACAGACATACTGTTGGCCCCACCATCAACTAACATACTGTTGGCCCGACCATCAACTAAACAGACTGTTGGCCCCACCATCAACTAAACAGACATACTGTTGGCCCCACCATCAACTAAACAGACATACTGTTGGCCCCACCATCAACTAAACATACTGTTGGCCCCACCATCAACTAAACAGACATACTGTTGGCCCCACCATCAACTAAACATACTGTTGGCCCCACCATCATCTAAACAGACATACTGTTGGCCCCACCATCAACTAAACAGACATACTGTTGGCCCCACCATCAACTAAACAGACATACTGTTGGCCCCACCATCAACTAAACAGACATACTGTTGGCCCCACCATCAACTAAACAGACATACTGTTGGCCCCACCATCAACTAAACATACCGTTGGCCCCACAATCAACTAAACATACTGTTGGCCCCACCATCAACTAAACATACTGTTGGCCCCACCATCAACTAAACAGACTGTTGGCCCCACCATCAACTAAACATACTGTTGGCCTCACCATCAACTAAACAGACATACTGTTGGCCCCACCATCAACTAAACAGACATACTGTTGGCCCCACCATCAACTAAACATACTGTTGGCCCCACCATCAACTAAACAGACATACTGTTGGCCCCACCATCAACTAAACATACTGTTGGCCCCACCATCAACTAAACAGACAGACTGTTGGCCCCACCATCAACTAAACAGACAGACAGTTGGCCCCACCATCAACTAAACAGACATACTGTTGGCCCCACCATCAACTAAACAGACATACTGTTGGCCCCACCATCAACTAAACAGATTCTGTTGGCCCCACCATCAACTAAACATACTGTTGGCCCCACCATCAACTAAACAGACATACTGTTGGTCCCACCATCAACTAAACATACTGTTGGCCCCACCATCAACTAAACATACTGTTGGCCCCACCATCAACTAAACAGACATACTGTTGGCCCCACCATCAACTAAACAGACATACTGTTGGCCCCACCATCAACTAAACATACTGTTGGCCCCACCATCAACTAAACAGACATACTGTTGGCCCCACCATCAACTAAACAGACATACTGTTGGCCCCACCATCAACTAAACATACTGTTGGCCCCACCATCAACTAAACAGACAGTTGCCCCCACCATCAACTAAACATACTTTTGGCCCCACCATCAACTAAACATACTATTGGCCCCACCAACAACTAAACATACTGTTGACCCCACCATCAACTAAACATACTGTTGGCCCCACCAACAACTAAACAGACATACGGTTGGCCCCACCATCAACTAAACATACTGTTGGCCCCACCATCAACTAAACAGACATACTGTTGGCCCCACCATCAACTAAATATACTGTTGGCCCCACCATCAACTAAACAGACATACTGTTGGCCCCACCATCAACTAAATATACTGTTGGCCCCACCATCAACTAAACAGACATACTGTTGGCCCCACCATCAACTAAACAGACTGTTGGCCCCACCATCAACTAAATATACTGTTGGCCCCACCATCAACTAAACAGACTGTTGGCCCCACCATCAACTAAACATACTGTTGGCCCCACCATCAACTAAACAGACTGTTGGCCCCACCATCAACTAAACAGACATACTGTTGGCCCCACCATCAACTAAACAGACGTACTGTTGGCCCCACCATCAACTAAACAGACATACTGTTGGCCCCACCATCAACTAAACATACTGTTGGCCCCACCATCAACTAAAGACTGTTGGCCCCACCATCAACTAAACAGACATACTGTTGGCCCCACCATCAACTAAATATACTGTTGGCCCCACCATCAACTAAACATACTGTTGGCCCCACCATCAACTAAACATACTGTTGGCCCCACCATCAACTAAACAGACTGTTGGCCCCACCATCAACTAAACAGACAGACTGTTGGCCCCACCATCAACTAAACATACTGTTGGCCCCACCATCAACTAAACGGAGATACTGTTGGCCCCACCATCAACTAAACAGACTGTTGGCCCCACCATCAACTAAAGACTGTTGGCCCCACCATCAACTAAACAGACATACTGTTGGCCCCACCATCAACTAAATATACTGTTGGCCCCACCATCAACTAAACAGACTGTTGGCCCCACCAACAACTAAACAGACGTACTGTTGGCCCCACCATCAACTAAACATACTGTTGGCCCCACCATCAACTAAACAAGACATACCGTTGGCCCCACCATCAACTAAACATACTGTTGGCCCCACCATCAACTAAACAGACGTACTGTTGGCCCCACCATCAACTAAACGGACATACTGTTGGCCCCACCATCAACTAAACAGACAGACTGTTGGCCCCACCATCAACTAAACATACTGTTGGCCCCACCATCAACTAAACAGACAGACTGTTGGCCCCACCATCAACTAAACATACTGTTGACCCCACCATCAACATACTGTTGGCCTTACCATCAACTAAACATACATACTGTTGGCCCCACCATCAACTAAACAGAAATACTGTTGGTCCCACCATCAACTAATCAACGTACTGTTGGCCCCACCATCAACTAAACAGACATACTGTTGGCCCCACCGTCAACTAAAAAGGTATTCTGTTGGCCCCACCATCAACTAAACAGACTGTTGGCCCCACCATCAACTAAACATACTGTTGGCCCCACCATCAACTAAACAGACTGTTGGCCCCACCATCAACTAAACAAACATACTGTTGGCCCCACCATCAACTAAACAGACATACTGTTGGCCCCACCATCAACTAAACAGACATACTGTTGGCCCCACCATCAACTAAACAGACATACTGTTGGCCCCACCATCAACTAAACAGACATACTGTTGGCCCCACCATCAACTAAACAGACATACTGTTGGCCTCACCATCATCTAAACAGACATACTGTTGGCCCCACCATCAACTAAACATACCGTTGGTCCCACCATCAACTAAACATACTGTTGGTCCCACCATCAACTAAACATACTGTTGGCCCCACCATCAACTAAACATACCGTTGGTCCCACCATCAACTAAACATACTGTTGGCCCCACCATCAACTAAACAAACATACTGTTGGCCCCACCATCAACTAAACAGACATACTGTTGGCCCCACCATCAACTAAACAGACTGTTGGCCCCACCATCAACTAAACGGACATACTGTTGGCCCCACCATCAACTAAACATACTGTTGGCCCCACCATCAACTAAACAGAGATTCTGTTGGCCCCACCATCAACTAAACAGACAGACTGTTGGCCCCACCATCAACTAAACATACTGTTGACCCCACCATCAACATACTGTTGGCCTTACCATCAACTAAACAGACATACTGTTGGCCCCACCATCAACTAAATATACTGTTGGCCCCACCATCAACTAAACAGACATACTGTTGGCCCCACCATCAACTAAACAGACATACTGTTGGCCCCACCATCAACTAAACAGACATACTGTTGGCCCCACCATCAACTACAAAGAATAATTATCCTAAGGGGAGAAGGCTCGCATTCTTTTCCTTTAACTCTGTGGGAATTACTGGGGCACTAGAGATGTTCACTAAAGTCCTTCAATTATGTTCATTGTGCTCTAAAGCCTGGGGCTTTGCTAAATGGCTTCTCTGTCCATTCTACAATGTTGTCTGTCCCCTCTTTCTTTTACCCTTTGTCTCCCCCTCTTCAGGGCTATAGGAGAACAGTTTTAGCCAGCCATTGGATACTGTAATGTGGCCTTGTGTGTACTTTTCAAAACTGATGTTGACCGACACTGTAGCTGAGTTGTTAGGACCGTTTGACTTCAATCCCATGGATCACGAAGTTGTGGGTTCGAATTTCTGTGGCATCTTGTGAATTCAGGGTGGAGATTTTTACGATCTCCCAGGTCATCTTCAATTGCAGACCTGCCTGTGCCTTAATTCCCTTCATGTACATATATACATGCAGAAGAGCAAACGCATGTTAAAGACCCCATAATCCATGTTGGCATTCGGTGAAATACGGAAACAGAAACGTACCCAGCATATACCCTGAAGTTGAAATGCGGCTACCTTCACGGTAGGCAAAAACTGTCACATATGCAAAAATCTAACCATTGATGAACCTCAGAACTTAAGCTGTGGGAACGAAACTTCCCACCTCCCCACCCTGATGTTGGCAGATGTTTCAGGATAAGTGTCTGATGGTTTGGTTACATAGCATGCAGCAATAGCTTCCAGGTGAAGTATGCTCTTCTGTGGAGAGCTATTCAGAAAAGAAAAATCTTTGCTCATTCTAAAACATCTTGTAAGTTGAACGTACTGAAAAGTTGGAGGAGGAGCATGGCCTTTGATACACTAATTTTTTTTTGTAATTTGACATGCTCAGAGTAACATGCATCTTAACAGTTGACTGCAATTTACATGAGAAAGGAACTTTTTTTCATAAGCCAAACACCTCTACAATCAGTAAACCTGTACATATTAAAAGATTTGTCATAAATAATTTTATCGATACTGTGTCAGCCCTAACGTAACCCTTGTGGTGGGTTGGACTATAAAATCAGATGATGTAGGACTATAAAGTCGGATGTTGTAGGACTATAAAGTCAGATGTAGGACTATAAAGTCATATGTTGTAGGACTATAAAGTCAGATGTAGGACTATGAAGTCAGATGTAGGACTACAAACAAAGTCAGATGTAGGACTATAAAATATGTTGTAGGACTATAAAATAAGATGTAGGGCTATAAAGTCAGATGTTGTAGGACTATAAAGTCAGATGTAGGACTATAAAGTCAGATGTTGTAGGACTATAAAGTCAGATGTTGTAGGACTATAAAGTCGGATGTTGTAGGATGTTGCCTTTCCTCCTGACAAATATGTCCTACTGCCTTCAAGACATTCAAAACTGGATGACTCAGAACAAGTTACAACTTAATGCCGATAAAACCGAAGCCATGCTCATAGGGACCCAACATAAACTTTCCTCTATCACAAAAACTTCAATAGAATTCGGCAATACGTCAGTTCCTTTGTCCAACTCTGTGAAGTACTTCGTAGTTCTTGACAACACACTCTCTATGAAAAAATTCATCACCCAGACCTGCCAGTCTTGCTATCAATTACGGCGCATAAGCGCGATTCGCAAGTATCTGTCCACTGATGCAACTTCCAAGCTTGTCACATCTCTCATTCTTTCACGTTTAGACTACTGTAATTCTCTTTTGGCTGGCCTACCAGCATCATCTATCCACTCTCTTCAACGCATACAAAACTCTGCAGCTCGACTGGTCCTAAGAAAGAAAAAATCTGAACACATCACTCCTCTTCTGCGATCTCTTCACTGGTTGCCTGTCTCACAAAGACTGGAGTATAAAATCAATACCCTCTGTTTCAAATGTCTCCACAAATCTGCACCCTCTTATCTCTGTAACTGTCTTCACCTGTACACTCCATCCCGTTCCCTTCGTTCAGCCGCAGATACTTGGTGCTTTCGAACACCCAGATTCAAACAAACCACTGTTGGCTGTCGCTCCTTCTCTGTTTCTGGTCCATCCACCTGGAATGACCTCCCTCTTTCACTTCGTCAAAAGCCTTCACTTGATTCCTTCAAATCCAGCCTCAAAACACACTTATTTCCTACCTGAGACTTTCCCCCCACATATCTGTCCCTAATTTTCAACAGCATCTTTCACCTTCTAAGTGTTGTTTCGTGTGTGTGTGTGTGTGTGTTGTGCGTGCCTGTGCGTGCATAGTGCGCGCGCATGGATTTGAAATCTGTTGCTCATTATGTTTAAGGAGAGTTGCATGCCTGTAAATGATTGAGTGCAAGCGCTTCGATTTGTTTGTTTTTTACAAGATTCAGCGCTATATAAATTCCATATATTATTATTATTATTAGGACTATAAAATAAGATGTTGTAGGACTATAAAATAAGATGTTGTAGGACTATAAAGTCAGATGTTGTAGGACTATAAATCAGATGTAGGACTAAAGTCAGATGTAGGACTAAAGTCAGATGTTGTAGGACTATAAAGTCAGATGTTGTGGACTATAAAGTCAGATGTTGTAGGACTATAAAGTCGGATGTTGTAGGTGCAGAAAAGATGGCACAAGACAGTTACACAGTTAAACATAGGCACAGACTAACATGCATACTGCTATTATAAATGCTCTCTCGCTCTCACATACAGACACACAAACATGCGCGTGCGCAAGCGCACACACATTCTGACAACAATCATAAACCAACAGTTCTGCTTGATTTAAAAAGTATTCTATTAAAATACTGAATCCCACAATCAAACAAACAGTGCTTCAGCACTAGAATGTAAAATGGATACCTGCTAAAACCACAGTAGGGTTAAATGCATATTTATTTAACTTTACATAGCAATTAAAATAAAAAGTTTCTAAATGCACTGCTTACCTTAGAACTGCTTTGAAAAAATGTATTGATCACAAATGAAAAAGATTAAAACATACAAAGTAAGTATAGTGGACCCCACTTATAAGGACCTCCGATATAAGAACCATCGCTTATAGGAACACCCAAAAGCATGTCCCTGCCAAAGTTGTTCTTTGTGATCACTTATTAAAACTTGCATAAAAGAACCCTCTGATATAGGAACCATCGCCTATATGGACAGCACTTGCAAGGTCCCCACACGAACTTCCCTCGGATATAAGAACCGAAAGTAGGAATTATCATTTCCAGGAAGTCAGATTATTCCGTTAAAAGAACCCTCGCTTGTAAGAACACCATTTGCTTGTTCCCGACACGACCTCCCCTCGGATATAAGAACCGAAAGTAGAAGTTATGCTCGTTTTGTTACCGGTATGAGTCACTTCGAAGAAATTTTCTTCCAGAAAGGCATGATGGTGGAGCGTAAGAGAAAAGCATTGTCTCTCAAACAAAAAGTAGAAATTATCAGGGAGGTCGAGCGGAACCCTCACAAAAGCAAAAGTCTCATCGCTGATGAAATGAAAGTTCCCAGGACGACTTTGCTCAATATTGTAAGAGAAAAAGCCAAAATCATTGGACAGGAATATTTCCAGAAAGCGTGCAAGAGGCTCCGGGCATGGCACTGTTGACACTGCTTTGTTGGAGTGGTTTTCTGTGAAAAGGTGAGCTCTCTCTCTCTCTCTCTCTCTCTCCCCCTCTCTCTCTAATTCATTCAGACAGCTACTGTTACATACGTTCTAGTGTTATTTGAATTGAATTCATGTTTTTGTTTGCAATACACCAAAAACGTAAACGAGATTGCATCGATATATTCAACTTTTCAACCCAACCAGCAAGTTCCATTGCACTGACGCATAAACAAGCAAGAAGTTGCCGTGGACACACACGCGCACACACACACCTCACACACAGACCATTAGAGGCCGATATACAACTCTTTTTAGCTTGTCCACGCTATTTTCTTCTTTCTTCGGTTATAAGAACACACACTTCCACAACTGACCTTATAACCGAGGTTATGCTTATAAGGACCCTCGCTTATAAGGACACCAGAATGCTTGCCCCTGCGGTGTTCTTATATCAGAGGTCCACTGTATTATAAAATTTATGTTAAGAAAAATAGGCATGCAACTGTTTTCACCCCAATTTTTCCCCCTTATGAAACAGCGCAAAGAAAAGATACAAGGAATACAGTAAAAGCAACTTGATGAGAAGAAAAATAGGAATCAACATAAATCAAAACAGCAAAAAGAAAACAAAAATTTTCAATGAAAAGTAATCCCTAACACATGCATCGTTGCTAGATATTGTAATTTAAAAACTCACTAAACTTTTCAAATCTGCTGCTCAGGTTCAAATCATTCCGACAAAACTTTTCAAGAGGTGCTGCTTAAACAAGTTATTTTCATGCAAGATCATTCAATAAGTTAGAGAGTCATTATGAAATATAAACAGCTGTTTGATGCATTCAAAGAGCTACAACACGCATTTCTTAAAACAGAGATGAAGTTCTGCTTGAAAATTAAATTATGAGAAATAAACAAGCAGACGCTTGCAAAAACACAATAAGGTAAAAAATCACAATAAATACAGAATCATGTAATAAAAATACTAGGGGATTCTGGCTAAGGTTAAAAAAAAAGGTGATAGATAATGATACAATTCAAAGGAAAATCCCACACTTTTCTCTAAGTAAACATTTTTGGATGAAAGTAGCAACCCTGAAAAGAAATACCCATGAACAATTGCATAATAGTACAGAACACTGCCCGTGTATCATGTTTATGATGAAAGTAGTCGCTTTCAAATGAAACCCTCATAAATGATTGCATAATGTTGCACAACACTGCTTTGTATATTCTCTGCAGCTTTTTCTCTATCCTTTTAAGATATCTGTTCATCCTAGATATATCTTAAACCTCGTCCTTGAATGAAGAAATAATCAATATGATTACATCAATGATCCTTTAAGAAGGAAAGGAAACGGTTTTGAAAACAATCAAAAATAAAAACAAAATCAAATCAGAAGAAATAATGAATCTGATTATATCAATGATCCTTTAAGAAGAAGGAAAGAAAAAAGTTTTCAAAACAATCAAAAATAAAAAACAAAATCAAATCAGAAGAAATAATGAATCTGATTATATCAATGATCCTTTAAGAAGAAGGAAAGAAAAAAGTTTTCAAAACAATCAAAAATAAGAAACCAAAACTACAATCAATAAGAAACCAAAACTGTACAATCTGAACAATGAAGTGAAAATTTCAGACTACGAACTTAAACAGCACACTGCATGTCATGTATTGTACACAACCAATACTGATTAATAAAAATATCAGACTTGATTTATGATTTGTCCGGAAAACAAAACGCATTCATGTAAATTGAACAAAAAAAAATTCCCTGCAAACAACAAGCAAACAAACCAGGAAAGAATACGAACAAGTGACTAACTTTGGTCCAATAAAAGCTAAACTGAGACCCTGTACAGTACAGACTGACTACACATGAAGGTGAACTTTTTCTTGGTGTAAGACCAAAGGTTTTGTGTGTGAGTGTGTGTGGGTTTTTTGGGTTTGGTTTTTTGTTTTCTTTATAGTTCATTGTCATTCAAACTGTTCTTTTTGACACGGATGACTTTGCATGTATCAAATTTAACAGTCATTATCACTAGTTGGTCGTAAAATTGATCATATGTTCTCGCCAAGGATCTTTTATCTGAAAATAATGAGCAAGTCCTTCAAACACACACACACATGCCACAGCTGTCAGCTTCCCCCACTTTCAGCTGCTCTCCATTCCTTCCCATCCCAGCCCAGCTGGGGCCAGCTGGTGCTAATCACAGCAGGACTTGGTAAAATGGAGGGGCACGCTGAATTTGGCACTCTGACTGAGTGATGTTGGATTTGCATGCTGTGATATGCATGAATGCACATGCACACAAGCACGCACACACAGGCAGCAACAACACCTAATCATACAGAAGAACAAAAGAAGCAATTTATACCGGAAAGCTGGACCAGGCCATATGAGCTTCATCAGTTTTAATTGATGTACGCAAAGTAAGAGTCAAGACCTACATTAAATGTCACACTTTGAAGTATCATGTTCAGATTGTCTTCATCCACGATAAGCTCTAAGTGTACAAAGACAGGGAGACCATGCTCACAAGCTTTTGTACAGAATTCTTTATTTGACAACAGCAAATACTGTGCTTCCTATCGTAATATCAAAGTACTTTAATAATGTGAGAAATGCACAGTGAACGCGGAGAATAAACATGATGGATAAATGCCCTATAGAGATGCACAATCAAAATAAGCAGTGTCATGATTGGCTTGAAAACACAAACAAAAAACAAAAAAAATTAGATCAATGCAGCACGGCAAAGTCAGATGGGTTGGGCCTGTCTTGTAAGGCGCTTAACCGCAGTACAACGCATTTTAACTCATAATTATGACACACAACAATAGTTGCTGTCTGAGTGTTCGATGATGAAGAAGAAGACCAATTCCTTAGCCACTTCCAAATTGTTTCCAAATGGCACAGCAAAAACAAAACCACCCCCCCCACCCCCACCCCAAACAAAACCATAAGAAAGCCAACAACATAAAAACCCAAAGCAAAAACAAGCAAACAAACAACGCCCAACAAATCAGAGATGACAAGACCAAAAGTAGTCTATGATTACCTGCTCTCTTTAGTACAGCAGACTGACTGACAACACAAAGCCATGTGTGATATCCAACAAATACAGGAACAGCACAAACAGCACAATGAGCAAGACAGGCTGACAGCTGTTTCTATCATTTTTTAATTTTATTTGATCACTCTGGAATTTCTGTTCACTTTCATATCAGTTTCAATTAATTAAACATGGTTTTGCAATCCTCCATGAGTTTGACTGAACTGAAGCAACGCAGAATGTTGATTGGCTGGAATGGCTACATAAACAGCAGCCATACAGATTTTTGCATACTACAGCTAAAAAAAAGATTATTATCATATCCTTATCATTTAGTATAAAGAGAGCAGACAAAAGAACATTTCTAAAAAAAAAGGGTAGCTACATAGATGAATAAATGAACAGAAGAACATACGGGCTAACACCCCCTTTCCCTGTCTGAAACAGCCACACAAAAGCTAATACCACAATATTCTGACAGCCTCATCATCTAGGCAAATGCACCCTGACCATGGCAAAATACTGGGCAGTGAGATAAACAGCATACATATACATACCCACACATATAGATGACACTGCAAATACAATGTCATATCGCTCACACTCACTTTCTAGTAAAGTATACCGATACAAGTACACATTTTCATACATTTTATGAAGTGCATTCATCAAGTCGGCAATACACGACAAAGGAAAAACACACCTCTGTGCTGTAATTTCATAGCACATGGCAAGAGCAAAGGAATTCCATGTTAGTGATATATCCAAAACAAAGAAAAAGTGTTAGGAAAGGTCAGATTGAGTATGGCTTTTAGTCACAAGAGATCTGATATAATTTTTTTTCATACACACACACACACACGCACGCACAAACACACAGAGAATACTTTTGATGTCAGTATATACTATTTTGGTCTCTTAAAGTGCTTGACATTTAATAATTTGAAAAAAAAACACCAGAACAAGTGAAATATAATAGTCAAGTTAAAAAGAATTTCAAGCAGTGATGATAAGAATACAAACATAAGAGGGAAAGGATGATTCAGTAGGTTTTCCAGTGAATCTTTCAACCTCACAATTTAACAATTAAAGGTACAGGTGCTTCCATAACCTATGCAGTCATTGGGGAGGGAGATGTTAGAGACCTCAGCTTCTCCAGGTGCCAGTATATTGAAGATGGCGCCCATCTCCTCTCCCTCACTGCTTTACCTTCCCTGACCTAAAGAGGGCAGGTACGCAATCACAGCTAGGTGAACTGGGGGACTGTACTGAAGCCAAGGTGCGCAAACGGTCACCCATCCACTTGGTAACCACGCTCAATGCTGCTTAACCTTAGCTGGGGGAAAGCGAGTGCTCTGACCACTGAGCTATCCCGTTCCTCTACAGTTACCTACAGGCAAACCAGTCAAAATATTCTGAAGGGTCCACATATTGTAAGAACTGTTCTCTTGCTCTGACAGTGATCATAATAACAAAAATAAACAAGTTACACATTTTCTAATATATCTCTACAATCCTTTCTGTATGTTTCATCTGCAGTAGTCTACTACCAAACACTTGATGAGTCAAAAAAAACACATTCGCCCTAAAAATAACCAAAAAATCTCCCTTCCAGAAAGTACACTTTTAAAATGCCTACTACTCAGAAAAATAATATTAGTGTATTTATCATAAGAGATAGAAAGAAAAAAAAACCAAACCCATACAATCATAAATCAGAGAGAGAGAGAGAGAGAGAGAGAGAGAGAACATAAAAAATAACTTATTTAAACATCACCAACAAAATAAAATTCTAACTGTATTCATTAATGCTTTTCCATATGAAATTAGTGAAAGAATGAAATTCACCGAGCTGTTTCATTGTGAAAGTAAGTAAAAAAAAAATTACTTTACACTACAAATCAATACATGTAGATTCACATAAGCATACATAGGTACATACATATACAGCCATATGGATATATATATCAACCAATTGATGACTCATGACACACACATATATATATATTATTAAAAAAACAAAAAAAACCCTCAAAAACCCACCAAACAAAAAATCACCACCTAAATCATGCTGTATATAAAACCCAGCCAACCACAGAGGCCATATCAGGGCCATCACTTTTTCCAAAATCAAAGCAAACATCACAAAAACCCAAAGATTAAAACCAACCGTTGGTTCATTTCACTAAGTACTCTCGAGCATCCCAGCCAACCAGCAGAGGGCCATATCATGTAAGACATGATGCTGTCAGATGTCCACACCCCTCCCCACCCAATGCATGAATCAGCACACACACACACACACAAATGCATGGCTACACACATACAGACAAGAAACTGTATCTAATACAATACAATAAGAATGCTTCCACTGATTCTTTTTTTCATTCATGAGCAATATCTTTTGGAAGGCAGAAGTTGGTACAGTATCCCTGATAATAAAATATGACTGTAAACAATGGAAAGCAAAATACACACAAGAGTGCATGCAAGCACAAACGTATGATAACACACAAACACGCATGCATGCATGCACACATGCACATGCGCATGCACACACACACAATCGTGATATCACTTCAAACACAAATGTCTCCAATAATAAACCTAAAAAAAATATCTCCCTCATGTAAAAAACCCACAAACAAACCCATAGATTTGTAAACACTGCTTATCCAACAACAACAAAACCAAATCACAAGATGCCATTATTCCCCCATTTTACAACATCACACAATCCAGCATGTTGTTTCAAGACATGGTTGCATCACACAGTGAAACTTCTTACAACAAGATCTAAAATAAAAATCCATCTTTCGACAGTATTCCAGTTGTGTCCATCAAAATACACACACAAAAAGAGACCTGATTCCTACAAGTCAAACTAGCTTATCACGTTCTAGTTTTACGTTTCTTTTTTCCAATGGAAGATTCTAGGTGCTTATCTTTCATTAAAGTGTAAGTAACTGCGTCAGACTAAAGCGATGCTGTGTGTACTATACATCATCTGGTCCTACGCTCTCGCAAGTGCGAGTATTCAAGCTGGTCATTCTATGTATGCTGTCATACATGACTATGATTTGCTTCTCCATCGCCTTGAGGATTCCTACAGCCCTACTGTTGGCAGTAGTGTTGGGCGTTGAACGTGGCCGACCACGCTTTCCTACTCCCATGTAAATTCTGGCTGAGTGTGTTTTGGCACTGACAAATCCTTGGGCTTCTTCTCTCAAGATAAGCATAGTTGTCTAGGCATTGTCATAGCACTGGATCTTCATCTTTATTGGAGTACTCAATAGACTTGTCAACCGTTGTGACAAAAATTTCCACATGGTCACATAAATTCACATCTAAACATGCGATTTTAAACGACTATGAACTTCTCCTAACCCTGAGACTCATCAGAGCCCACACAATGTGCAGGCAGTTTGGTTAAGGGACGTTGAACTTGGCAGACCCACCCTCTCCTACACCTCTCTAACATACTGGGTGTGTTTATGGCCACTGCAACAGCTGCCTTGCTCTTCTCTGACAGATAAAGCTTTCATGTGTGGACTTGACATTAAGCTCACTGAACTTCAGTTCATGGTCACATCGGAAGGACTTGTAGGGGTATAGACTTTGACCAAAATTCACCCCTGGCACAAAAATCCTCTAAACTGGCCATTTTAGAGGCGACTGAACCTCCACCCTCAACACCTTGCATCCTGAGTAATGATTTGTTCTTAGCACACACTTGATTCCTGTGGATTTTTCTACACCACAGCAGTTACTTATTTGGCTGTGTTCTCACTTTGTCATTTTAGCTTGCTGGTTTTAGTCACTATGTTGACTGCTTACCAGTTCTGGGCTTTAAACAAACAAAAGCTATGATGATTTCTCTATAATAACCAAGTGCACACACTTCTGAGACAGCAGTGCAGCTGCACTCATGGGGTACAAAGCTTCAATGTCAGATCTCAAATTTGATGTTTCAGCCACACGTCTATTCTGGCCTCTCAAAAACGTAAACATGAACAAATTGTGAAAACGCCATGCATATCAATGCCTAACTTTACCAAAAAAAGCATTTTCAAAAGTACAAAATGTTCTCCTCAATGATCAAAACATACATAACGGCTTAAAGCGATGGACCCTTATCTGCATCTACTGTACCAAACTCAGCGAAAGACACAAAGCACCAACAATACGATAATCCCCTGTATTTTTGGTAATAAATTCAATGACACAAACAGGACATGGACATCAAACGCCATCATTCTCACATGTCACAGAATCACCAAAAAAAATGGCCTTTACGAACAGAACACCAATCTCATACCTGATGGGAAATGGCCTTTAGAATACTAAACCAATCTCATGCATGATGATGGGAGACCTCAACATTTAGAGACTGACTAGTTCTTGACAGGAATGGACATGTTCATGTCATGCAGGACTTCCTTGATACACTCCAGCAGTTTCTCCATGTCTTTGGGATACAGGTGGCCAATGCTGCCGATGCGAAAACAGTCGATGTCCAGAGTCTTCCCTGGGTAAATCACTTGATCTGTGGACAAGAAGGTAGGGCAGCTTGTAAAGAACTGTTTTGTTATATTGTTGTATCAACTCTTAAACACTTTTTCACGTTTTTAGCAGTAACTGTACAAAAGACTGTCCTACAAGGAACAGCACAAGGAGGGAGACGAAGAGGCAGACAGAAAAAAAACGATGGGAAGACAACATCAGAGAGTGGACTGGCCTTGAGTGGAACGATTTGATACAGAAAACTGAGGACCACGGGGAGTGGAGAAAGCTGGTTGCAAAATCTTCAGTGGTGTCCCAATGATCTACAAGACTATGGGATAGGTGAAGGTGAATGCAGAAGTACTGAAATGCTTATCAAATGAATCAATGCTTATATGTATATGTCTCAGTATTAAGACTGCCCCCCACCACCATTTTTAATAATAATAAATGGAACTTATATAGCGCTATATCTTGCAAAGACAAATCAAACGCATGCATTCGACCTCATCTTACACAGTCAGGCAACCAATGACAATCAAAAGTTTAAATAAAAAGATATTACAAACATGGTAGGCTGCAGACCAAAATCTATGGCATAAAATTTCAATAGTCAAATGTTTTACAAAATACAATACTTAACACCCTCCTCCCCCAACTCCCCCGAAAGTATACTTACTGGCATTCAAGAAGCAAAGGAAAGTCATATCTAGAGATATCATTCCTCCCTCCTACTCTTCATTTTCTAGGGTGCGGCACACACACCCAAGCATACAGAACTACAACGCTGCTTTCCTGCAACATTTTCCTCCTCTCCAATCTCCATGCGTGTCATACATATCCTACTAACCTTTATCATTCAGTCGATTGTAGAAGTCCATGAAATCAAACTTGGGATCTTTGGGGTAGTAGTAGGAGGTGATGATGTAGCCCTGCACGGACTTGTCCAACAGCTCCTGGAACCCCAGACGTTTCATTCCCGCCGCCAATACCCTGCGGTTCTCTTTGTACCTGCAGGACAAGGTAGTTTTCAGCAGTGTCCATGGATTCCTTTTTAGTTTTCAGTCATGTCCATGGATTCCTTTTTAGTTTTCAGCAATGTCCATGGATTCCTTTTTAGTTTTCAGTCATGTCCATGGATTTCTTTTTAGTTTTCAGTCATGTCCATGGATTCCTTTTTAGTTTTCAGTAATGTCCATGGATTCCTTTTTAGTTTTCGGTAATGTCCATGGATTCCTTTTTAGTTTTCAGTAATGTCCATGGATTCCTTTTTAGTTTTCAGTAATGTCCATGGATTTCTTTTTAGTTTTCAGCAATGTCCATGGATTCCTTTTTAGTTTTCAGTCATGTCCATGGATTCCTTTTTAGTTTTCAGTAATGTCCATGGATTCCTTTTTAGTTTTCAGTAATGTCCATGGATTCCTTTTTAGTTTTCAGTAATGTCCATGGATTCCTTTTTAGTTTTCAGTAATGTCCATGGATTCCTTTTTCTTTGTTAAACGCTCAGACAGCTACTCATTGTTGTCTGTCATATGAGTGAAACTGCGTTGCGCTGCTGTTAAGCACCTGCCTGACAAGTCAGGCCCAGCGTATCCAATTTTGGTGAGGTTTCCATAAACGAACATCAAGTAAAAACAACAGACAAAAAAAATTTGAGTAAGAAGGCCTGAATAAATATGAGGCGATGATATATCAATTAAAGAGAAAAAAAGATACTTTGAAATCTTACTTCATTTCCATTCAACTCATTTCCAGCATTTTATCAGGTGTAACAAACAAAACCTCTTGAATCCAATATTTTTTTCTTTTTTCAAAAATGAGGAATTGTAAAAACATGCATCACGCATTACACCTTTGAAGGAACTTGACATTAACGACATCACAACTCATGTCACAAGAACATAACACCAATTACAGGTTACGTCTTTCTTCCTATCAGTGACTGACCTAACAGCTTGGGGGCATAAAATAATGAGTCACAGCAAGTAAATCCAGCATAACCCAGTCAAAGGTCAACGGTCCAGTGCTAAAAATGAGCACACCCCTTCCTTTTACCCAGCCCAAGTGTGGTCAGTTCCTGCCATAACTCGCACCAGCTGGCCCCAGCTGGGCTGGGATGGGATGGAGTGGATAGCAGCCGAGAGTAGCTGAAAGTTGGGGAAACTGAGAGCCATGGAGTGTCTAACTTCACCAATTCCCCACCCCCCCTTTTTCAGCCACACTCACACGCGCACACACACACATCAAACACATGCACAGAGCGCGCGTGCATGCATGCACACACACATACTCACCCCCATCCACCCACCCACGCACACATATTGTCTAATATCACTTAAAGTGGAAAGGCGTTAAATCGAAGAACACACACGCACACTCATCCCCATCCACCTATCCACCCACCCACACACACATAGTGTCTAATATCACTTAAAGTGGAAAGGCGTTAAATCGAAGGACACACACACACACACACACACTTACCTGTTTGCTCTGGCTTCCAGGCCCCCCTCTTCATCAAACTCAAAGATGGCCTGGCGGAAGGCCAACATGGCGTGTGTGGCAGGCGTGAAGCGGAACTGGCCGTTTTTGTCCAGGGCCTCATTCTGATCGTACAGATCCAAACTCAAACTGCGAGAGTTTCCTGCAACAAGTCACAAGTGAATGAATGTCTGCATGATATATGGAGTGAGGACGGGACAGCTCAGTGGTCAGAGCACTCGCTTTCCCCATCTAAGGTTAAGCAGCATCGAACATGGTTACCACTTGGATGGGATTTTTTATTTATTTTATTTATTTATTCTTTTATATCGAGGATAATGGAATAAGCACTCATGTGCTTTTTTACATCCAGTCCCCGTGTGTATGCGGTTTTGTAAATTTTGTCATCTGTTTCCGCCGGCACACAATGGCCTACTCTTCCGAAAAGCGGAACAGGATTTAACGTGTGCGCAAGATGTTCTGCATGCATTCAAACACGCGGCCTCGGTTTATAGTCTCATCCGAGGGAGACTGTTTGTGCACCTTAGCTTCAGTACAGTCCCCCAGGGGACTGTTCACCCAGCTGTAAATGGGTACTTGCCTCTTTAGGGTCAGGGAAGGTAAAGCAGCGAGGGAGAGGAGATGGGCGCCGCCCTCAATATGCTGGTCCCTTGAGAAGTTGTGGTCTCCGATGCCTCACTCCCCTACGGCCATATAGGTTATGGGGCACCTTTACCTTTTATAAAACCTCTGCACCCACAGGTGTGGCTGCAGTAATGTAGAGTTAATACTGATACTGACTCCAATCCACTGAAAGTCCTTTGGATAAGACTGTCAGTCAAAGCTCCTTGTGTAAATGCATGTAAAACACGAGTGCATTAAAACCCCATCTACCAGATTTATTTTGCCAATGACAATTGCCTGAAAAATTGATTCATATGGACACACATACAGTTACAACACATACTAAAACTCACACACATACTTTTTGTTATCATTGTTTAGCCCTTTTCTGTACTGCATAAACCATCTAGCCATAGATATATGTATTTTATAACACATTCATGAACTTTAAGTCCCCCCACTCTCTTCACATCATCAAATTTAACTATGAAAAGACATAAGACTGAAGCAACAACCCACACACAAACACACTATCTCTCTCTCCTCCCCCACCTCTCCCCCAACACACACACACACGCACACATGATTTCACCCACCTTTACACTTTGCCAGAGCTGATTTGCGGGCCACAGTGTAGGAGAACCCTGGTACGCCCTGCATGCATTTGTTGGCGGAGCTCACCATGAAGTCCACTCTGCCAGCCTCAAAGTCCAACGGTACCGCCCCAAAACTGCTCATGGCATCCACAAAGTACACAGTATCTGAAAAACAAAACAAAAAGTGAAAAAATGTACATGACAGATATTTTGAAGTAATAGAAGGGATAAGAATGAAGGTAGCAGGATGGTTTAAACGTTCCCCTGCCCAACAAGTAATCTGTGAGGTTCTAACTTCGATTCCTAGCTTTCCCCTTTCTTTCCAGTTTGAAGGGATCATAATAATAATAATGATGTATGGAATTTATATAGCGCTGAATCTTGTAAAGCAACAAATCAAAGTGCTCAGATGACATTTAAAATGTAAAATTTTTTTTTTTGTATGCGTGTGTATGCGGTTTTTAAAATTTTGTCATCTGTTCCCACCAGCACACAATGGCCTACTCTTTCGAACAGCGGAACAGGATTTAACGTGTGCACAAGATGTTCTGCATGTGTTCGCACAAGGGGCCTCAGTTTATAGTCTCATCCGAAGGAATGTCAAGTCTTTCGGAGAAGACGCTAAACCAGTCAGACCTGTATGCCTACAAACTAACTTGTGCATATAAAAAAAACCCACACGACAGTCGGAAATTGGAAAAACACCAGGGAGGTGCCTCCTGACTGTCCTGGCGAAACTGGAATGCTCAATCCCCAAATGCATCCCCGAAGTCGGAATGCTGCTACCCTAAAGAAAGGAAAAATGGTTGCATATGCAAAAATCTCACCATTAGTGAATTCCTTTGGAGCTCTAGCAGAAGAACGAAAGAACAAACATCCTCCCCCCCCCCCCCCCCCCCCCGAACAAAACTCCCCCAGGTTTGTTCCCTGCACAACAAACACAGCTATCTGGAAACACAGGCAGTCCTCTGAACAGCACACACACACACACTTTCTGTGGATTATATTATATTACTACTAGCTTCTTACTATACCACAAAACATTTAGGAACAGCTGGAAAGAAGAAATACTTCAGAGACCATCCCAATCCAACTCACCCTACATGATCCCATCCATTCCCATCCTAATCCAACCTAAACCACCCCATTCCAACCCGGTCCACCCTACCCCATCCTACTCCATACCACCCCACCCAACCCCACTCTACCCCATCCCACCCCACCTCATCCCACCCCAACTCAACCCATCCCAAACCTCACCCCAAACCCGACAGTTACCTGGAGAGTACTTCTTCACCAGCTGGCCCACTTCCTCCACAGGGTTGAAGACCCCGGAGCTGGTCTCGCAGTGCACGCTGGTCACCATGCTGAACTTCTCCTTCTGCAGGAGCTCCTCCACACGCTGCAAGTTGATGCACTCGTCTTCTGGGAAGGTCTCCATGTGGTACGGGATGGACGTCGACTCGCAGATTTTCGACATGCGTTTCCCGTATGCTCCATTTTCTAAAATCAGCACCTGGAACAATATTATTTGTTCACTACAAAGCTGAACCTCCTTCCCTCTCCCTTGTGGCAAAGAAAACCAGACTGGCGAGCACATCCTTCAGAGGTGCATGCTATACAGCGACCTGAGGAAGATGGTGTGGCCAACAGAGACGGCCCCGCAAACTAAGCTGTATGGCCCACAAGAGGAGCTGGAAAGGACTTGCCACTATTTCTCCCAAACACATCTGATGTCATGGTGTAAAAATCGAATGAGAGAAGAAGAGGGTTCATTCATTTATTCCTTCTTTTATTTTTGATTGCGATAGAATAACTACTCAAGTGCTTTGTTTACATACAGTCCTCATGCGCATGTCGTTTTGTAAATGTCATAAAACAGGTTTAAACATGTGCGCACGATGTTTTGCATGTGTTCACACATGGGACCTTGGTTTATGGTCTCATCCAAAGGATGATGCCCCAGCCAAGGCGAAAAGCGTTGTCAGATAACGATGTAAGAAAAATGGCGAGGTCTTGTATCAAAATGCTGTAGTGCTTTGAAATGATATGCTGAAATTTTGTCATCTATGGCCAACTATAAGCAAAACATAACATATACTCTCCCTAATAGGAGATAAAAGAATCTTCTGATGCTGGAGTATGACTGCCTAAAAGGCAAGGTACTTGAAAACAGTCATACTTGCACACTTCTGATCTAGTGTGTACTTTGTCTACATGAGTGAAGATAAAAGGCGAGGTACTGAAAAACAGCCATACACAAAAACTTCCCATCTAGAGTGTACTTAAGTCTCCAAGTGTGATGATAGGAAGTGAGGTACTTGAAAAGCAAACATGCAAACTTCTCATCCAGTGTGTATTTAGTTCTCAAAGTGATTTCCAGGGGTGATGAGTAAGACAGAGTGCTTATACTGGTAGACCTCTGGGGAATGCTCAACAACCAACTCACAACAGCAAGCACCTGAAAGAAGAGAGATGAAAGGAGACTGTGTCAATTTTTGTTTGGTTTTTCTTTTGGTTCCTTGGTTAGAGCTCCAAGGCTCACCATTAATGATGAGATTTTGTGTATGTGACCATTTTTGCCCACCATGAAGGTAGCTGTATTCTGACTTCAGAGATGTATGCTGGGTATGTGTATCTGTAACCCACCAAACCTGCTGAATTATGGGATCTTTAACATGTTTGATCTTCTGCATGTCACAGACATGAAAGGAATTAAGGTACTGGCAGGTCTGCACTTGAATTTGATCTGGAACATCGTAAAAATCCCCAACCTTAATTCACCAGACACTACCAAGATTTGAACCAGTGACTTCATGGACCCATGGAATTGAAGTCGAACGGTCTCAACCACTTGGCTACGGCATCCATCCATGTCACTTCAGGGGAAAATTCCCTGAAAACAAAATGACCCATTGGAGACTCGAATCTATACCCTTCATTTCTGCCACAGTGTCAGATCACCAGTGTTACGCTCAATCCTCTAGGCCACCCTGCCCCTTCCTGTTTTCATACCTTGCTGTTATCCCGGGGTACAGCGGTCTGGAACACAGCTTCCACAGCGAACGTCCCACTCCCCTGGATAGGCACGCAGGTAAAGGCATCCTCCGTCACACCTGGGGGCAGAAAATGCGTTGCGTCCATTTTCCTTGATCAGTACAATGACTAGTCATGCGTTCAGGCATGCACAGGAAAAAACATAAAGCAGACAAACATATCAATCTATATAAACACACATAGATGCAGACATACGTGTGCATGCACACAGAGACAGTCCGACACACACGCCACATAGATGGGACTATGAACGGAGGTCCCTGGTGTGAATGCATGCAGAACATCTTGCGCACATGTTAAAACTTGTTCTGCCTTTCAGAAGAGTAGGCCATGTGTCCTGGTGGAAAAGGATGACAAAATTTACAAAACCGCAAGCGCATGGGGGCTGGATTAAAAAAAAAAAGCATATGAGCGCTTATAAATTCATCATCCTCAAAATAAAAGAATTAAGATAAAAATATAAAAACTAACATAACTTAAATACACACACTGGCCCAGACCAAAAGCTGTGTCGGTTATTGATTTCCGCTAATTGCCAAGGCCTACACTAAGTGTTGTTATGTTGTAAAATGTTGTGTTGAGATTGCCTTCACCCATGACAAGCCCTTAACATAACAACCTGCACTCTCCTTTAAAGGAGAAAATATCCTCTGAAGTTGGAGTATGGCTGCCTATATGGCAAGGTACTTAAAAGCAATCATACATGCAAACTTCTCGTCCAGTGTGCAATTTCAATCTCACAGTGATTCCCAGGTGGGATGAGTGAGTCAGAGTGCACATTCTGGGTGACCCTCAGAGTGTTAAGTTGGGGAATGCACAACAACAACAACAACACACACACATATAACGCACAAACATAAACAACATACACAAACACATGTACAAACACACACATACATAATAATATACAAGCACATACACACATTTAAATAATTTACACACGCACATATATATGTATACACAACACATACAACACAACACAACACACACACACGTGTACACAAACACACACGCATGTACACAAACGAGGGAGGATACATTTCCAACACCTGGGCAGCTGGTTGCAGTTGACAGATTTGTTGTTCGATTGCTTAAATTTTGCTGTTCCTGTTAATACGCCTGCATGATCCCTGCTCTCTCTCTCTCCACACCCCCCCCCCACACACACACACACTCTATTTACATCATTCCCTTATTGATTCAGTGGTTTCACACACCAAATCACACGTTTCGTGCTTACCATCTGTTGCTCAAATCTATTTTCTCAACGTTTATGCTTGAAAGTGTGAGAGTACTTCTCTCTCTCTCTCTCTGTCTCTCTCACTCCTGTCTGTCTATCTGTTAATGTCAGTATGTCATGTATGTCTGTTGATCCATCTATCTTTCAGAGGCCTGATATTACATTATTTAGTTTCTGATTTTTTAGTCTCTCTCTCTCTGTGTCTGTCTGTCTGTCTGTCAGTCCATCTGTTTGTCTGAGGCTTGATATTAAATTATTTTTTAAATGAAAAAGGTTTTTGACCTCTCTCTCTCACAACACCTTTCACGTATGGGCCAATGGCCTTTTTGTAAATAAATCTTTCGAGTTCGAGTTTCACCTCTCTCTCTATTTCTTTCTTTCTCTCTCTCTCTCTATCTCTCTCTCTCGCATGGAAACTCTCTCTCTCTCTCTCTCTCTCTCTCTCGCATGGAAACTTACACTGTTAGTGATAGTCTTTTTCACCCACCAACCCATTTTAAACCTCACATCTATTGACTTGCAGTTGCGCATTATGTGTTCCTACACATATCTGCCCTACACATCTGAGCTATCTCATCCAACACTAACTGTCATTACTGTTAATGTTAAATTTTACATCTGAATAAAGACTCATGCCACAGCTTTATTTTCTCACTTACTTGTTAAATGCCTTTAAAAGGATCTACAATTGATTTGCACATTATATCATACAGATCTACAATTGATTTGCACATTATATCATACCTGTATATATATGATATAAATCTGCTTTTTCTCTCAACCAATACTGAATGTCATAACTACTCAGTGAAAAGATCTCAAGTCAAATGAACACACAATACTTTATTTTCTCTCTTGTAGGGTTAAATGCATTTTAAACATCTTGCCTTTTTTCCCTTAGTTCTTCTGTCCCTCTGTTTGTCACACACTGTACATGTGCACAGTGAAACACACACACACACACACACACACAAACACACATATGTGTACACACACACACTCACACACTTAGAACATCTTGCACACAAGATAAAACCTGTTCTGCTTTTCGGAAGAGTCAGCCATTTTGTACTGGTGGGAACGGATGACAAAATTGACAAAACTGCATTCACACTGGGACTGGATGAAAGAAAGCACATGAGTGTTTATTTCATTATCCTCAAAATAAACTAAAAGAATACAAAAATTAAAAAATAAAATAAAATAAACACTCACGCACCCCCACACACATAGAGCATCTAATAACCCCACCCTCCACCTCTGCTTGCCCAAAATCTCTACAAAACCTTCTGCCCACATCAAAATCGATCCTTCAGGTTAAATAATTATAAAACATACACACCTGATATCTGCACAAGACGTGATCGTATGTACTTGACAAGGTTGATGAACTCAATATCTCTGGAGCCCAGATCTCGAAGCATAGCCTCCTTCACTGTGTAAGACACTCCCAGAGGACCTGGAGTAAACAGCTTCTTGTCTGCAACATTTAATGAATATTTTCTTTAAGTCAATTATCATACAACAGTGTAGTACTGAATGAACAGTTTGTGACTAAAGTGGTATGTGTGTGTGTGTGTGTCACTGTGGTGTGTGTGTGTGTGTGTGTGTGTCTGTGTGTGTGTGTGTGTGTGTGTGTAACGTGTGTGTGTGTGTGTGTGTGTGTGTGTGATATGTGTGTGTAATGTGTGAGAGAGTGAGTGAGAGAGAGAGAGAGAGAGAGAGAGAGAGAGAGAGAGAGAGAGAGAGAGAGAGAGAGAGAGAGAGAGAGAGAGAGAGAGAGAGGGAGGGACGGAGGGATGGGGAGAGAGAGAGACAGAGAGAGAGCTAGAATAGATCCTCTTGCTTTGTACCAAACTGGCTGGTTATCATGTAGCATTGATACTTGAGTCATGATTATGTGAATGTAATTTTTAGTGGGGTTTTGTTGGATTTGGGGGATTTAAAAAAATTTTTTTTTTTTTTTTGGGGGGGGAGAGAGCGAGACAGACAGTGAGACACTGAGATAGACAGAGACAGAGATAGAATACTAAACTTAAAACAAAGCTATTGTAGAAGGCCATCAGGTCAGTTTGCGGGTCCACTGCATTGTCTTCACTCTCTGCTGGTTTGCCAAAAAAACCCAACAAACAAAAAACTCTGCCCCCCCCCCCCCCAAAAAAAAATTTTTTTTAATCCCCCAAATCCAACAAAACCCCACTAAAAATTACATTCACATAATCATGACTCAAGTATCAATGCTACATGATAACCAGCCATTTTGGTACAGAGCAAGAGGATCTATTCTTAGCACCATAGACTACAGACTTTGGGGGAGCAGAGAGGTGGGTCTGTTGAAAATTAGCAAAGGCAGGATTGAGATTGGGGAAGGGTGTGTGTGTGTGGGGTGGGTGGTGGGTGGGTGGGGGGGGGGGGGAGGTTGGTCTCCAGAACTGAAGTTGAGGTTTGTGTGATGACTGGGATCACACTGTCAAGCATTGCTGACTTTCTTTAGGGATACCAAATTTATTCAAGAGACTCGGAACATAGCAAACTGCCAAATAACCAGCATGGCAGGCGCAGAGCTCTGCATTTCTTGAGCATGGCTGTTGACTTGACAGGAGATATCAATGATTAAACTGTTGAAAGGTAGCGCAGAGTAGTTCTGTCACATTCTACATAAAATTATTTAAGTCTCAAACCCTTGCATGACTTCTTTACATAATTTCATTCTGATCATTATGCTGAATGAAAACTGTCTCTGATTCAATGGCTCCCACTGCCTTGATTTCATGATTACATAGTTTGTCCTTTTAGTTTTACTACTTTTTAAATTAAAAAAAAACTAGTTTTACTTTTTTTTTGGTTTTACTTTTAGCTCCAATTTATAATCAGCAGAACTTTTTTTTTCATTTTTCTATTTTATCTTATACTATATATAGTTTTATTATACCACTAAAAGCCACAGCACATTTCTCTGAGCTGTGAAATTTGGGCTGATCTCCTCGGGGAGAGCAGTGCCACCCATTATTTTTTTTCTTTTTCCTGTCTCAGTGTCTGCAACTGTATATTGTTTTCCTTATCAGAGTGGCTTTTTTCTACAGAATTCTGCCAGTAACAACTATCTTGTTGCCTTGGGTTCTTTTCATGTACGCTGAATAATTAAATGTAACACATTGGACCTCCGTTTATCATTTCATCTGAAAGGCTAGC
>CM054138.1:73113084-73128084 GCA_028751875.1 Rapana venosa
AGGGTTAGGAACAAAACTGTTTTCAAGTGTGAAATCAAATTGGTTTTAGATTGTAATATTCAAGATGACGACAAATAATGTGTGTGCGAGTGTGTGTGTGTATGTATGTGTGTGTGTGTGTGTGTGTGTGTGTGTGTTTGGTTGCTACAATACTCAACAGCATAGTGGGTAAACGACCTTAGAGTAAAAGTGCAGACCTGTAGAAAGTGAATTGTAAAAGGAGATGTGCACTTCACTGACAAACAACAGCGAGATAAGATGCTAGCATAAATTAATATTGACACAGCCCAGCTACTGGTTCATCCTGTCCCTTTTATATTTATTCAGCACAACAAAAGTACAGGCCTCCAACCTTAAAGGTGTTTCTGGTAAAAAAGGAAACAGGTCTCTGCTGTCAGTCAGCATATTATTCTTTCATCTTCTTTTACTTCGAGGATAATGGAATAAGCATTCATTTGCTTTTTTTTTAATCCAGTCCTCGTGTGTATGCAGTTTTGTAAATGTTGTCATCCGTTTCCACCGGCACACAATGGCCTACTCTTCCGAAAGGAGGAACTGGTCCTAACGTGTGCGCAAGATGTTCTGCGTGCGTTCGCACACAGGACCTCGGTTTATAGTCTTATCCGAAAGACTTTTGGGAAGAGTGGAGACGACACTGATGTTAAATCCAGAAGAAAATATCCTCTTGAAGGAGATTCCAATCAGTACATTACTCCACAGTGGATCGGTGGTCTAGAGGTAACACACCTCCATAGAAAGCAAATAGTTTACAATCCGGGTCCAGATTCGACCCCTGTTTGTGACTGAAGATCCCCCTCCCCCCATCCACTATTCGTGAGTGGTGGTCTGGGTGCAAGTCTTTTGGATGAGGCGATAAATCGAAGTCCCGTGTGCATTACGTATTCAGCGCACGTAAAAGAACCTACGGCAACAAGAGAGTTGTGTCTGTCGAAATTCTTAAAACCCCCAAACCAAACCACTCTGATAGGGAAACAAATGAATGCACATGCAGACAGAAAAAGAAAAAAAAATTAATGGGTGACGCTGCTCTTGTGGCAACGCGCACTCCCTGGGAGGAACAGCCTGAGTTTCACGCAGAGAAGTCTGCAGTGACTGACAGTGGTATACAAATACAGATAATATACATGGTAGCTCGGTGGCCTACAGGTAACATACTGGTCTAAGCGGGGAAAGGTCGTGTGTTTGATTCCCATCTGAAGCTGGCCCTTTATCCCCCCTCCCCCCCTCTCTATTAACAATTTATGGCCATAAGACGGACGCCATAGCCGAGTGGTTAAGACCATTCGACTTCAATCCCATGGGTCAGAGAAGTCAAGGGTTCGAATCTCGGCGTCGTCTGGTGAATTAAGGGTGGAGATTAAAAAAAAAATTGTTTACAATATCCCAGGCCAACTTCAAGTGCAGACCTGCTGGTGCTGTTATTCTCTTCGTGTATGTACGCATACAGAAGATCAACTGTGCTCGTTAAAGATCCCGTAATTCATGCAAGAGTTCGATGGGTTACGGAAACACGAAAATACCCAATATGTATCCCCGACGTCAAAATGTAGCTACCTTAATAGTGGAAAAAAATGGTCGCATACACAAATTTCACCATTGGTGAACCTCGGGGCTCTAGCCGAGGAACGAAAAAAAGGCCGGCCATAAGAGGTGGTCTGGGTGCTAGGTTTTTGTTTGTTTATCAGAAAATAACATGGTCCCATGTGCGAAACACATTTAGTACATGTAAAATGATTCAAGTTGAATAAAGAAAACCTGTAACAACTTTGTAGAGAAAAGCCTTTCTCATAATACACTACATTTGTACAACTGCAGGTTGAGGGAAAGCTAGGTGACTCTTCGCTAATGGCAGCTTGCATTTCCACCGGGAAGAGCATTTTGAATTTTATACAGAGAAGTCTGGAGTGACTGTAAGTGGTTACAAACAATACAATGCAATGCAATACAATGGAATGCAATACAATGTACAATACAATACAATGCAATGCAATAAAATACATACAATGCAATACATTCCATCACAACACTACACAGTTCATTACAGCTGTTTGTGATACAATACAAAGCAAGACAGCGCAAGTCCATACAATTCTATACAACACAACACAATACACAACTCAACATTGTGGTACACTTAACAAAAAACAACAAACCCAACCCAATCAACCAAACAAAAAGAAACTGAAACATTCTGGATAAGCACACTGCAAGGTTTCAACTGACATTTTCCCAAAGGAAACACACTCCCCTTTATTATCCTTTTCATTCCTTTCAACAAATTTTTTTTCAAATTAAAAACAAACCACACACTACTGTTAAATCTTCCCATTTCTTAATAGAAAAAATTCAACTCCACTCTCATGTAAACAGAATCTGTTCTGTCCTACCATCGAGGGATTTGCTAATAGGGCAGGAGATATGCGTGGAGTCTGGAACAAGTTAATGGAGATATGCGTGGAGTCTGGAACAAGTTAATGGAGATATGCGTGGAGTCTGGAAAAAGTTAATGGAGATATGCGTGGAGTCTGGAACAAGTTAATGGAGATATGCGTGGAGTCTGGAACAAGTTAATGGAGATGTGCGTGGAGTCTGGAAAAAGTTAATGGAGATGTGCGTGGCGTAGGGAACAAGTTAATGGAGATATGCGTGGCGTAGGGAACAAGTTAATGGAGATATGCGTGGCGTAGGGAACAAGTTAATGGAGATGCGCGTGGCGTAGAGAACAAGTTAATGGAGATGTGCGTGGAGTCTGGAAAAAGTTAATGGAAATGTGCGTGGCGTAGAGAACACGTTAATGGAGATGTGCGTGGCGTAGGTAACAAGTTAATGGAGATGTGCGTGGCGTAGAGAACAAGTTAATGGAGATGTGCGTGGCGTAGGGAACAAGTTAATGGAGATGTGCGTGGCGTAGGGAACAAGTTAATGGAGATGTACGTGGCATGGGAAAAAGTTAACGGAGATGTGCGTGGCGTAGGGAACAAGTTAATGGAGAGACCAGACTGGGAAGCAATCTGCTGGGCCCTGCTGTATGGTCCTAATCCACAGTGACCAACATCAATGCCTTTGCCTCTGTGTTCAAAAGCAAGTTGGAAGTGCTGTGAAAGGCGGGCCATTCAGGGAGCCCATTGTCTACAGCCAGCTCCGCTCCGCATCAGGCCATGTCAATTACACTGGCTTAGGAAATGGAGTATGTGGACGATTTAGTGTCCTCCTGAGTGAAGGGTCTTTTTTTAAAAATTTGATGGATGTTTGTACTCTGAGTCCTAGTATTTTAGTGTGTCAGTCAGTCAGTCAGTGAGCCAGTGAGCCAGTCAGTCCATCCATCCATCCATCCATCCATCCATCCATCCATCCATCCATCCATCCATCCATCCATCCATCCATCCATCATCTCCATCATTCAACCAATCATTCAACCAATCAATCAATCAATCAACCAATCAACCAATCAATCAATCATAACTCTTTATTTTGAGCGCTCGTGTGCTTCCTTTCATCCAGTCCCCACCCTTGGTGTTGTTGTTGCTTCGATCTGTTCCCTCAAAGTGATATTAGATGATGGGAAGTGGAGGGGAGCGGAGGGGGCATTTTTTTATGTTGATGGTTGTGTGCAGTGAAATGAGTATCTGTTGCTAAATATCGTAGGCAGTATACAGAAAAGGGCTCAGCAATGATAACAATAAATAAATACAAAATAAATGCTGCTATGACTTATAACATGTCCTATAGAAGGCCTCTGTGTGTGTGTGTGTGTGTGTGTGTGTGTGTGTGTGTGTGTGTGTGTGTGTGTGTGTGCGTATGCCTACACGCGTGTTTGCATGTGCGCCTTCATTATAAATTTTTTTATATAGATGAAGCAGTAATGTTGCTGGTCGCACGCCACTCTTTCCAATGTTTACTGCCACAGCAGTAACCAGACTTTTCTTGTCTACCTTTGCAATCAGAAACCCGAGTGAAACCATCAATGCCTGGTCCTCATGAGACCACTAACCAGAAGAGATCCTGCACTGCCGTTTCGATATTTTGGTAGTTTTCAATGGTAAAGGTTTTGTTGTTGGGCGTTCTTTAGCAAGTGGTCGGAGCACTCTCTCCCCCCCCCCCCCCCCCCCCAGCCAAGTTTAAGCAAAATCGAGCGTGGTTACCAGATGGATGAGTGACCGTTTGTGCGCGTTGGCTTCAGTACAGTCCCCCAGTTCACCCAGCTGTAAAAGAGTACCTGCTTCTCTAGGGTCAGGGAAGGTAAAGCAGCGAGGGAGAGGAGATGGGCGCCGCCCTCAATATGCTGGCCTCTAGAGAAATAAGGTCTTTGATGCCCTGTTCCCCTACGACCTTATAGGTTATGGGACACCTTACCCCGGGGGCCATCCAGAATAAGCACTCTGCTCAGCTCAGCTCAGCACATTTGGGAATGACTGTAAGACGGTAAGTACACTCATGGAAAATATGCGTATATGGCTGTTTTCGAGTACTTTGCATTGAAGGCGGCCACACTCCGACTTCAGAGGCAATGTCGTTGTTGGTTGACGGTCTCACCTCACCTGCATCACCTGCTGGCATCACCAGGTACTATGGTAGCTGCTGCACCCAATGACACCGACATGATCCTCCTTCTGCATTACATTTTGATCCGGTCTTCCCTGGCCCTGCTGACTCCATGGATTCTCGTGCCACAGGAGTTTGATGTTGCCAACCAGAGAAGCTGGTGGTTTGCTTTTTTCATTTTGCCTTGGTCTTGCCTTGAAAGACAGTCTTCGCGAAGTCTGTATCTTGGTTTCGTAGAGCATGGCCTACTTATCTTAATATCCTTTTATTTAGTTATGTTGGAAGTTTTGTTGTTGTTGCAAGTTCGCGTAGTATGCTTTCATTTATTCTTCTATCTACCGACCGCCCAGATCAGCCTTCTAAATAACCAAATCTCATCTGCTTCTATTCTTTGTTCATCTTCTTTTCTTTGTGTCCAGGACTCACAGCCATAATTATAGCACGAAGGACCGAACTAAGCATTGCACTATTTTCATGTTGAGCTGTAAGGACTGCTGCGATCCTTTCAAATTTGTTTAATTGGGTCATTCTGCTTTAGCTATTCCCTGTCTTGTTTGTATGTTTTTGGTATACGATCCGTCATTTGTTTTGCGAGCAAGATATCTAAAGTCTTGAACATTTTCTAAAGGAGTTTTGTCAATCTTTATTTTATACTCTCTTTGACAACTTGTTCTGGTAACACATAGCACTTTTGTCTTTTTGGCACTAAGCTTGAAACGCGCTCTTCTTCTTGCTACCTCTACTCAGTGTAATGCTCTCTTCATGCTGGTGATGTTGTCAGCCAGTAGTGGTGTATCATCAGCCTAGCGCAGAATTGTTATATTTCTGCCAGAGCTTGAGATCCATGTCTTCAATATAAGACTCTCTCGTGACTTACTCTGAGTGTATGTTGAAAAGATGAAGTGGGAGGATATTGTTTAACACCTTTTCAGATGTTATATTGTTTTAAACATATTTGATTTAACTTTGATTTGTTGTTGGTGGTACAGTCCCTAAATCGGATAACTCCGCTGGCACTGTACTACAATCAAACCAACCAACTTCAGAGGATTTTTTTTCCATCCTGGAGAGTACAGCTTGTCATACAAAGAGCTTGTCACGGATGAAAACAATTCAAAAAGGACTTTTAGAGATATGACATTTCCTGTTTAAGCTTTACGGATATTCATGGGACTTATTGACTGACACAACTGAAAACATTCCATCATCTCCTTGGATTTAACAGAACTTCAACTTCTAGTTAAAAAAAGATGACAGCGCCATTTCTTTGTCTCTACCATGACTGCTTTCTCCCGTTTTTCTTTTTTTCTTTTGTTTTTACCCCCTGAAGATGGCATACAGTGATGGTGCCTCTTGTGTTAATATGACACGTTACTGTTAGGACAATTCTTCACAATCACACTAAAGTTTTTTGAATGATTCAAGCAGAAAAAGGCCAAAGACTTTAGTTTCGGGGAGATATAAGGCATTTGTAAAGGATGCATTTTGGCTTACTTGTCTCATTTATCGATGTCACCAGTTCCAGCGATGACCGTTGGCTACCATGACACACCCATGCACATCACAATGACTCTGTCATGAATTTTGAGGATAACTTGTTGAATATGCAGGCTGTGGTACAATGGTTAACGCGGTAGGATGGAAGGTCAGGGGTTTGAATCCCATTAACGTCATAGGACTTTTCTGACTCCTGCCGGCTCCTACCCAGAGTGAGGTTGCTATGGGCTCATTGGAAAGACTGGGACAACAAAGTCCAGTATTATCCACTTTATAAATGCGATTTGGAGAGTGTCCTGCAAATTACTTAACCAATACTGAAAGTGTACTTCTCGGGCCTACTGCAAGTGTCTATACTTCTCGTGGCCTGGTTGACACCAGAATGTAATTATGATAGGAAGCATGTGCCAAATAGTCTTAAAACTGGTGCACTACATGGCTTCATGATTGCACCGTCCTTATTAACATTGAATATCGTGTAATAAAAGAATCTCTGATTGGGTGGCCCCTGTGACTGGTCTCAAGGTGACGTCAGATTTAGTTTTTCAAACACTTCGATGTCTGTGGTGAGTTGGTGTCAAAACCTTTGTGGTTGGAAGTTCACTGGAGAAGGTCTTTGGAGAAAGGCTGTGATGGTCCAGGTGGATGGCTTCGCCACTAAATCATCATTGTCGTAAGTAGGGAGCTTCGTAGGTGATGTCCTGTGCATGACAGCTCAGAACAGGCACCCCTGAACATCACCAGAGTGACCCAGCAGCAGTGCAGAGCATTTCTGTCTGATGGCCTCAGGGCAGTATAACATTGATAAACTCCTTTTGGACCTTTTTTATATTCTTTTATTTATTCTTTTATTTGGAGGATAATAGAATAAGCACTCCTGTGCTTTTTTCATCCAGTCCCCGTGTGTATGCAGTTTTGTACATTTTTCATCCATTCCCTCAGGCACACAATAGCCTACTCTTCCGAAAAGCGGAATGGGTTTTAACGTGTGCGCAAAGTGTTCTGCGTGCGTTGGCACACGGGACCTCGGTTTATGGTCTCATCCGAAAGTCTTTTTAGCACACTTACAAATAAGACAAACGCTTATAATACAACACATAAAACTAGTTTATTCTCCAGCAGACATTGAAGTCACGACAAACCTGCTTACCACAAAACATTCAGTTAAAAAAGTCAATGTGCCAGCGTAAGTATAAATAGTATTTCTCTTTTTTCTTCTTCTTTTAAACCAGGAGTTGGACAAGTGGAACAATTGCGGTTCTTGCTGCTAGAATATTCAATTATTACTCACCATTCACTTAGAATTGCAAACATTACTGACGTGTGCTGTTTCGGTTTGTAAAGAATGTACAATTACTAACATAGTTGGCAATGCTACTGAGAGAGAGAGAGAGAGAGAGAGAGAGAGAGAGAGAGAGAGAGAGAGAGAGAGAGAGAGAGAGAGAGAGACAGAAGACAGAGACAGAGAGAGAGAAAGAGAGAGACAGAGAAAGAGAAAGAGAGAGAGAGAGACAGAGACAGAGAGAGATGCTAAATCTGCTAGTAGAGAACATGATCCTACACTGACCAAGAGAACAGAAGTTATGACGAGCGTACAATCTTCTCTTTCTAACTAAAGCAAACAACCGTTTTCTGAACACTGAAAAGCAAACAAAGTCTGCCTGTATACTGCTGCATTGTAAATACCTCCTGCAGCTTGTCTACCGATGCCGACACTTTTCTTCTTTCCAAAACTATCAACATGTATGTACCTGTGATGTGACAAAATTAAACCACAAACGTCCCGAAGTCGGAATGCAGCTACCTTATTTTCAACAGCCACCCCCATCTCTATCACCCTTCCTTTGCGTGTGTGTGTGTGTGTGTGTGTGTGTGTGTGTGTGTGTGTGTGTGTGTGTGTGTGTGTGTGTGTGCGTGCGAGTGTGTATGTGTGTGTGTGTGTGTGTGGTGTGTTTGTGTTTTAACTATGTTATTTATTTTATTCTTTTATTTCGAGGATAATGGAATAAGTACGTGTGCTTTTGTACATCCAAGTCTCCGTGTGTATGCAGTTTTGTAAATTTTGTCATCCGTTCCCACCGGTACACAATGACCTACTCTTCCGAAAAGCGGAACGGGTTTTAACGTGTGCGCAAGATGTTCTGCGTGCGTTGGCACACGGGACCTCGGTTTATAGTTTCATCGGAAGGACTTTTATGGGGAGTGGAGTCGGCACTGATGTTAACTCTAGAGGAAAAAATCTCTTGAACGAGATTTGAACCCGGCACAGCGCGCGTGTATATGTGTGTGTGTGTGTGTGTGTGTGTGTGTGTGTGTGTGTGTGTGTGTGTGTGTGTGTGTGTGTGTGTGTGTGAATTTAATATCTGTTAATCCTATTCGTTGATGGCTGCATACGTGTAAATGATTTGAATGTAAGCGCTTTGATTTTTCTTTTTTGCTTTACAAGATTCAGTGCCATTAAATTCCATACATCCTGATTCTTTTTTTGTTGCTGTTGTTATTGTTGTCCTCCTCCTTATTCTCATTATTATCACTATTATTAGTGAACCTTGGAGCTCTAGCCAACGAACACCCCCCCCCCCCCACCCAAAGCCAAAGGAAAACAAAACTAAACGAACTAAAACAAAATCACACGAACTAAACAATAAAACCAAAACGAACTAAAACAATACTACACGAACTAAACAACAAAACCACTCGAGCTAAAATAAAAACCGCACGAACTAAAATAAAACCAAACGAACTAAAATAAAACCACACGAACAAAACCCAAACCACACGAACTAAAACAAACCACACGAACTAAAACAAAACCCAAAACCACACGAACTAAAACAAAAACAAAACCACACGAACTAAAACAAAACAAAAACAAAACTACACGAACTAAAAACAAAACAAAACAAAAACCACACAAACTAAAACAAAACAAAAACAAACCACACGAACTAAAACAAAACCACACGAACTAAAACAAAACCACACGAACTAAAACAAAACCACACGAACTAAAACAAAACCACACGAGCTAAAACAAAACCACACGAACTAAAAGAAAACCACACGAACTAAAACAAAACCAAAACCACACGACAGTAAAAAAAAACCAAAACCACACAACTAAAACAAAACCACACGAACTAAAACAAAACCAAAACCACACAACTAAAACAAAACCACACGAACTAACACAAAACCACACGAACTAACACAAAAGCCAAACCCTTCGATGAGACTATAAGCCGACGTCCCATGTGCGAACGCACGCAGAACATCTTGCGCACACGTTAAACCCTGTTCCGCTTTTCGTAAGAGTAGGCCATTGCGTGCCGGTGGGAACAGATGACAGAATTGACAAAACCGCATACACACGGGGACTGGATGTAAAAAGCACATATATGCTTATTCCCTTATCCTCGATATAAAAGAATAAAATAAAATAAAATAAAATAAATAAAAAACCCTAGCTCACCTAGCAGCAAGACCCTAAATCAGAGGCGGGATGAGGCAGTACACACTGGTCAGGCAGGGGAGAGCTGACTGCAAACCTGTCATCATGGCCTGCCTGCCTGCCGGCCGGCCGGCCAGCTCTCTAAAAATAATCTACAGCCTATTTCAGTGGCCTGAGCTATCTATCTATCTATCTATCTGTCCCGTAGTCTGATGACCGTGGGGGCACCCTCAAAGACTCAACAACCAGTTCCCTCCATTCCTGTCTCTGTTCTGCCTTTCTCAGGGTTTTGTTGAGTTCTAGGCCTGTCCATTCACTGATGTTATCCTCCCAGCTCTTCCTTGGTCTGCCTCTTCTTCTTCCTCCTTGGACAGTGCCTTGTAAAACTGTCTTTGCAAGTCCTTTGGATCTTGTGACATGCCCATACCATTTAAGTTTACGCTTTTTCACGATCGTTAGAAGGTTCTCATAGGGTCCAATGGTTTGCTGGATTCTGTTATGCACGCTTTCGTTGCTTATGTGGTCTTTGTAGGAGATGCCAAGGAGTCTCCGAAAGCATCTCATCTCCACCGCCTGTACTCTTCTCTCCAAATCTGCAGTCAGGGTCCATGATTCACAGGCATACAGAAATATGGATATGACAAGGGAGCGCATTAGTCTGATCTTGGAGATAAGTGAGATATTTTTATCTCTCCAGATGGTGTTTAGTTTTGACAAAGCTGTTATTGTCTGTGCAGTCCTGCATACTACTTCTGGCTTGGATCCCTGGTCTGATACAATGGCTCCCAGGTACTTGAAGCTTTGAACTGTTTCCAGCTTCTGGTCATTAACCCTGATATCAGTGCTAATGCCGTTGGTGTTATTAGTCATCAGTTTGGTCTTCTCTGCACTGATTTCCATGCCGTATGTTTTGGAGACCTTATTCAAGTGTTCTGTTAGGCTGGCAAGCTCTTTTTCTGATCCTGCTATTCCATCAATGTCATCTGCGAAGCGGAGGTTTGTGATCGTTCTGACACCAATGCTGACTGATCCTTCATGATGTTTCAGTGCATCAGCCATGATTCTCTCAAGGAAGATGTTGAAAAGAGTGGGTGAGAGTAGACAGCCCTGCCTTACTCCAACTGTTGTTCGAAACCATTCTCCAATGTTGTTGTTGTAGTACACTGCACTGGTGGCCTCGCTGTACAGCTGTTTGATGACTCTGATCAGGTTTGCATTGATGCTGTAAAAATTCATGGTTGCCCACAAAGCTGCATGCCACACCCTGTCAAATGCCTTCTTAAAATCGATAAATACGTGGTAAAGGTCTTGTTGATGTTGAAGGTACCGCTCACATAGTATTCTGAGGTTGAATATCTGTTCTGTTGTTCTGCGCCCTGCTCTGAAACCTGCTTGTTCCTCAGCAATGATGGTCTCTGCTTGTGGCTTCAGTCTATTCAATATTATCTGCATCATGACCTTGCTTGGGTAGCATATGAGGCTGATTGTGCGGTAATTATGGCATTGTTGTAGATTTCCTTTCTTGGGGAGGGTGATGATGAGTGACTGTGTCCATGGTGTTGGCCATTTTCCTGTCTGCCAGATCTTGTTGCAGATTCTTAGTAGGGCGCTGATCATGGCTTCCCCTCCAGCTTGAACCAACTCAGCTGGAATGTTGTCAGCCCCTGCTGACTTCCCCTTTTTCAGCGATCTGACTGCTGTTTCCACTTCTTCTCGGAGGATAGAGTGACTGTCTGTGTCTTTGCTTGCGGGTACATTAAGGACTTCTGGATCTCCTGCGGTTCTATAGTTATACAGGTCGGAGCAGTATTCTGTCCATCTGTTCAGAATATCCTGGTCGTCAGTGAGACACTTCCCATTTTTGTCTTGGATTGTTAAACCTTTTCCCTGTTTTGTGCTAGTCAGGTCTTTCACCAGCTGATATGCTTTCTTGCTATTGTTTTTCTTGATGTTCTCTTCAATGTCTTGGCACTGTTCACCGATCCATTTCTCTTTTGCCTCCGTCATGGACTTCCTGATTCTTTTGTTGACTGCCCTATATTGTTCTGCTCTTTCTTTTGTTTCACCTTTCCCCCTCTTCAACTCTCTACGCCTGTCGCACAGCCGTAGGACGTTAGGTGTGACCCATGGTTTTTTGACTGGTCGGTGTTTGCCAAGAAGCTCGCTTGCTGTTTCAGTCACTGCTGTATTGAAACTATTCGTCAGTGTATCTATGTCTGAGTCTATCACAGTGAGTGCTGCAAACTTTCCACCTATCCTTGCTTGAAAAATTTCTAATACCTCTGGGTCCTTCAGCTTCTCGAGGTCAAATTTGATCCCGATGCTGCTCCGCCTGTTGATTTTCTTTAGACGTAGTCGAAAAGTCACCATCACAAGACCACGATCACTCCCTATGTCTGCTCCCGGAAAACTTCATGTCTGTGCGATGTTAACGCTAGACTGAAACCGTCTTTTCACCATGATGTAATCCATTTGGTTGCGGTGTTCTCCATTTGGGCTATGCCATGTCCATTTTCTGGATTTCTTGTGGGGGCCAAGTGTATTCACTAGCTGGCCTGAGCAGGCCTGTACAATTTCTGTATTTTCACTTCATTCACACTGGATGTTAGTTCATTTTTACCAATGCATTACTTTTTTTCTGTTGACTAAAACTTATGCATATTGATGAGTTAAAGTTTTAAATGGTGTTGACCACACACAGACTGTTTCTACAGCCCCTGACCTATAATCATACTGTACTTCTCTGAGCTCAGTGGATAGCTCAGTGGTCAGAGTACTCGCTTTCCCTCAGCCAAGGTTAAGAAGTATCGAGCCTGGTTACCACTTGGATGGGTGACCGTTTGCGTGCCTTGGCTTCAGTACAGTCCCCCATTTCACCCAGCTGTAAATGGGTACGGGACAGCTCAGTGGTCGGAGCACTCACTTCCCCCCAGCCAAGGTTAGGCAGCATCGAGCGTGGTTACCACTTGGATGGGTGACCGTTTGGCACCTTGGCTTCAGTACAGTCCCCCACGCTGGGAATCAGTTTGATTTGAGAGAGAAAACCTTACACATGTTGTAGAAATGTTAATCTGTGATCTTGCATAATTGCAACAACAAAAAAGGCACCTGAAAAACTGTTCACCTTATGATCCTGTATAATGAAAACAGGTATAAAAAATGTCTTGGCTAATGGCACAAAACAACAAACAGCTATTCTATATTCACTCACTGAAATTAGAAATAGAAGGAACTCGATTTTTTCTTTCGTTCCTCGAGGTTTACCGCTGGTGAGATTTCTGTGTATACAACTGCCCCCCCCCCCTCCCCTCCCCCACCATTTCTGAAGCCCCAGCCCCACTTCAGGGAGGACTTGACTGTAGCTTGACTCCTGTCCCAGCCCCTCCTCTCTTGCTCCCTTCCTACCTCCCCCCCCCCCCCCCCTTTTCATCCCCCATTTCTGTCTTTTTTTCCCCCTCATATAAACTTGATTATTGTTTTTATTTACTTCTTCATTTCTTTATTTACCACTTCTTGCAAACTCCAGCCAGATTTTGTTGGCAAAGTCGACAACATCTCTGCCACTCCTCAGAACTCCTGCAATAAATGTTATCATGATATTCTTTGCTGGACAACATTGACAGTAACATCGAAAAATGTTTGAAAGCTGGTTGCAAGGTACACACTATTTTTTGTTGTTGTTGCTTAACTTGTAGTTCATTTCTCAGACTGGGTACTTGGATGCAGCATCGGCGAGATCAGAGACACTGGGCACAGGGTAAGAGACGGAGGAGATCCTGGTGGTGGAACTGTGCATGGCCGAAGTCTCCGCGGTTCCAGAGCTTCTCTTCTTCCATCTGCGCCAGCAAAACAGACTCTGCACCCCGTGGCGGAACTTGGTGCCGAAAGTGTAGTAGACGAAGAAGTTGAGGGAGGCGTTGAGGTAGGTGAGCAGCTGCTGCACGTTGATGCACAGCAGGTAGGTGTTGTACAGCTTCCCTCCCAGACTCAGCTCCGGCACAGCAGGGACAGCAGCGTGGAAGCCCAGGGGAGGGAAGGTGCAGACCAAGTACAGGACGGAAGCGCCGATCAACATCCGGGTCAAAGCCACGTCCTTGACATTGCTTGCGGTTCGGTTGGTGGTCGTATTGGTGGCGGAGGAAGAGGAGGTGGAGCTTCGGTTTCGCCATTGAGCCATTTGTCGCAGTTTGAGGACGATGATGACGGTGAAGACCAGAACACCCACCACACTCACCCCGGGGATGAGAATGCCGAAGATCACACCGTCAATGAGGTCGACCAGGAACTTGTTTTTCAAGTAAAACTCCCCGGAGTAGAACGCGTCCGTCGTTCCACCGATCAGCGAGTCGAACATGCACACCACGCGCCATTTGGTAGCGATGAAGTAATGGCCGGTGAGGATGACTACATGAGCCGTGACAATGGTGATGAGCGTGGTTCTCGTACGAAGAAGAATATGAGCTTGAAGAGGATACACGACGCACAGAAAACGCTCAAAAGCAATGAGCAAAGTCAGGAACCCAGAGATGTAGATGAAAGCGGCCAAGTTGTGAATCATGTTGTTGACGTTGAACTTCATCACCACCAGCTTGGGAGGGTCCCTGTGATCTCGGCATACAGCTCGTCCAGGTTCCATTCAAAGTGGCTCAGGACGGTGACCAGGTCGGCAAAAGAGAGAGAGAAGAGGCAGAGGTTGATCCTCTCCTTCAGCCCCTGCTTCCAGTAGATGATCATGTTGAGCGTGTTGGTAGGGATGCAGATGAAGAAGAGCAAGGTGAGCAGATAGACGTTGACGAATTTTTGAAACTTTTGCTGGGTGTCCCTGGTGACTAAATCTTCAGGGTCGGCCCAGGGAGCGAAGACAGAAAAGTTGAAGGCGATGCAGCCCTCTGGAGGGATCATGGCTATGGTGACGCTGCCGTTCACGTCAGGCCACGATGACGTCATGTTGGTGGTGACGTCAGTGAGGGCAGTGGCCATGGAGGGGGTGATGGTATGGGTGTTGGATGATGATGTAGTCATGTTGATGCAACCTGGACTGTAAAAATATAATAAAAAGTAATGAACAAACATACAGGATAACAAGTAAGTAACAAAAAGCAAAAACTAGTGAAGTTTTTTAATTGTTTATTTTTGTTTTGTATTTTTATACCTTTTATCTTATAACCCTTCATATCGCGGCAGATTTCTCTGCATAAAATTCGGGTTGCTCTCCCTGGGCAGAGCGCGTCGCCACAAGAGCAGCGCCACGCAATTTTTCTTTTCCTGTCTGCAACAATATTTGTTTCCCTATCAGAGTGATTTTCATTTCTACAGAATTTTATCAGGGGTAACCCTTTTGTTTCCATGGGTTCTTTCACGTGCGGTAAATAATTATGTGTAACACATGGGATCTCGGTTTATCGTCTCATCTGAAAGACTAGCACCTAGATCACCACTCATGGTCTAATGGGTGGGAGGAAAAGTTCTTGGCCCAAGTGGGGATTAAA
>CM054138.1:73133084-73150584 GCA_028751875.1 Rapana venosa
TGTAATGTAATGCAGTGTAGTGGAGTGGAGTGGAGTGTAATGTAATGCAGTGTAGTGGAGTGGAGTGGAGTGGAGTGTAATGTAATGCAGTGTAGTGGAGTGGAGTGGAGTGTAATGTAATGCAGTGTAGTGAGTGGAGTGGAGTGGAGTGATGTAATGCAGTGGAGTGGAGTGGAGTGGAGTGTAATGTAATGCAAATGGAGTGGAGTGGAGTGTAATGTTATGCAGTGTAGTGGATGAATGGAGGATGGAGTGGAGTGGAGTGTAATGTAATGCAGTGTAGTGGAGTGGAGTGGAGTGTAATGTAATGCAGTGTAGTGGAGTGGAGTGGAGTGTTAATGTAATGCAGTGTAGTGGAGTGGAGTGGAGTGTAATGTAATGCAGTGTAGTGGAGTGGAGTGGAGTGTAATGTAATGCAGTGTAGTGTAGTGGAGTGGAGTGAAGTGAGAGAAGTGTAGTGTAGTGGAGTGAGTGGAGTGAAGTAGCAGTGTAGTGGAGTGTAGTGTGAGAGTGGAGTGTAGTGAGAGAGTGTAGTGGAGTGGAGTGGATGGAGTGAGTTATGTAATGCAGTGTAGTGGAGTGAGTGGAGTGTAATGTAATGCAGTGTAGTGGAGTGGAGTGGAGTGTAATATATGCAGTGTAGTGGAGTGTAGTGAGTGTATGTATGCAGTGTAGTGAGTGTATGTATGAGAGTGGAGTGGAGTGGAGTGTAAGTGCAGTGTAGTGTAGTGTAGTGTATGCAGTGAGTGTAGTAGGAGTGGAGTGGAGTGAAGTGTAGTGACTGGAGTGTGGTGTATTGTAGTGTAGTGTAGTGTAGTGTGGTTGTATTGTATATGTAGTGTAGTGTAGTGTATGATGAGTGTAGTGTAGTGTAGGTGTAGTGTAGTGCAGTGTAGTGTAGTGTAGTGCAGTGTAGTGTAGTAGTGCAGTAGTGTAGTGTAGTGCAGTGCAGTGTAGTGCAGTGTAGTGTCATGATTCAGTCATCAGCTGTATGTAGTCTATGTGCATGATTAGTCAACCCATGCCAACTCGAATATTTTTTTTCGTTATGATTTTATGATGTCATGATGGAGAGATGTGGAATGGGTATGATGACAGCACGTACAATAAAAAAAATACCCAGGAAGCAAGCAAGCAAGCAAGCAAGCACAGCCCCACCCAAACAAATTCCAACCAACCAGCCATGTAACTAGCCAGGCAGCTAACCAACCAACCAACCAACCAACCAACCAACCAACCAACCAACCAACCAAACAGCCAGTCAACAAGCTAGTCAGACAACCAACCAGCCAACCAACTAACCAGCCAGCCAGTTAACAAGCTAGTCAGCCAGCCATCCAACCAACCAACCAACCAGCCAGCCAGCCAAACAGCCAGTTAACAAGCTAGTCATCCAGCCAACCAACCAACCAACCAACCAGCCAGTCAACAAGCCAGTCAGCCACCAACCAACCAACCAACCAACCAACCAACCAACCAACCAACCAACCAACCAACCAGCCAGCCAGCCAGCCAACCAACCAACCAACCAACCAACCAACTCAACCAAACTGTCTCCATGTAACCATTGCCGCTGTCGTCGGTAGGAGCTCCATGCAATGCCACCAGGGTTCGCCATCTTTCTCTGTCTCTGCTGAGTTCTACCATCTCCTGTAGCCCTCCTCCCAGACCACTGATCTCAGTGATGTTGGCAGTGTAGGATGTTGGTGGTAGTCTGCCTCTTTTCCTTCTGCCCTCAACCTTACCTTGGAGAAATGTGGTCATGGGACTTGTCTGTCTGTTTCTGTTTTGCGTGACCAGCGTATCTCAGTCTGTGCTTATGAATTTCAGCCAACATTTGTCTTTGCACTGAGAGTTCTTCAAGAATGCTTTCCTTTGTTCTTCTCTCTGACCATTTGACTCTTAGAAACCCCACGTAGAGCCACATTTCGGCTGCGTTTATTTTTGTCTCTTTCCAATTTTCGAAGTGTGCGGGTTTCTTACCCACACAGCAATACAGGACAGATTAGTGTTTTGATAATTCTTATTTCGAGATAATTAGGTATGCCTCTGTCTTTCCAAATGTTGTTTAACTGAAACAACCATCAGCAAAAGAAAAACCCCATAAACAACAACAACAGTAAAATACAGGCAAGATCTCAAATCATATCTGAAAAGACAATATTATTTGTAAGATTTATTTGAATAAAAGCAGGAGTATGGACTAAGAAGGCAGAAAAGTAAGCAAGAGAGATAATGGAAAGGTAAAGAAAAGAGACAGACACACAGAGAGTGATAGAAAAGAGGAAACTTTTAGCACAGAATTTCCAGAAGATGGGGATACTATTTACACTGAAAGAGCCTCTGGGGGATTTATAAAATCATGCTACAACGTATTGATCTTTCATTGTGTTAAAGAGTATCCAAAGAATTAAATGGACTGAACTGAACTGAAATGTGTGTCACCTCTGTCACTCGCCATAGCTGGTCTACATTTCTACTGGAAGTGGGTTTTCGTGAACGGACCACATTCAGAGGAACAAAACATTGATGGCTTATTCAGTAGTTTACCGTACACATGGGGAATGCAGGTTAGTGAAACACACAGGTATACAAACAACGTCGTTAATCAATAGCTTTTTCGTGTGTGTGTCCTAGCTTTTATATCACAGTGTGCCTGTCATTCATTCGGTATGTGTGTGTGTATGTGCGTACGTGCGTGTGTGCGTGCGTGCGTATGCGCGCGCTGTGTGTGTGTGTGTGTGTGTGTGTGTGTGTGTGTGTGTGTGTGTGTGTGTGTTTTTCTCTATCAGAGGGGCTGTTTTTCTACAGAATTTTGCCAGGACAACTCTCCTGTTGTCCCAGATTCTTTCACGCGCGCTGAATACGTCTTGCGCAGTACCTTGGTTTCTTGTCTCATCCAAAAGACTAGCACCTAGACCACCACTCATGGTGGTGATGGTAGGGGGGTGGGTTGGTGGGTGGGTGGGGGTGAATAGTTTCGGGCACAAACAGGGGTTAAAACTGTATTTCTCGTTTTATAGGGAGGTGAGTTATTTTTAGACTTCTGATCTAACAAACACACACACACACACACACACACACACACACACACACACACACACACACACACACACACACACACACACACACACACACACACACACACACACACACCACACACACTTCGGATGAGACTATAAACCGAGGCCCCGTGTGCGAACGCACGCAGAACATCTTGCGCACACGTTAAATCCTGTTCTGCTTTTCGTAAGAGTAGGCCATTGTGTGCCGGTGGGACAGATGACAAAAGTTACAAAACCGCATACATACATAATATATATATATATATATATACACACGCAGAGACACAGACACATACATATATACACATACAGACACACGCACACACAGACATATATACACACAGACACACACACACATATACATATATACACACACAGACACACACACATACATATATACACACACGCAGACACACACTCATACATATATATACACACACAGACACACACATACATATATACACACACGCAGACACACACACACATACATATATACACACACAGACACACACACAGACACACACACACCCATACATATACATACACACACAGACACACACACACATACATATATACACGCACAGACACACATACATATATACACACAGATACATATGTACACACACAGACACACACATACACATATTTATACACACACAGACACACACACACATATTGTGTGCCGGTGGAAACAGATGACAAAATTTACAAAACCGCATACACACGGGGACTAGATGTAAAAAAAGCACATGAGTGCTTATTCCATTATCCTCGATATAAAAGATTTGAAAAAACAACAAAATACACACACACACACACACACACACTGACTTGACTTCACACACACACCATTTGACTGACTCTACACACACACACACACACACACACACACACACACACACACACACACACACAACACACACACACACACACACACACACACACACACACACACACACACACACAGGACAGACGAGGTCAAAGCAAAAAGTAAACAATGAAATCTAACAATAAATCAGACAGACCGACAGACAACCGTGACAGCAAATACGGAAACGTAACACGCATACAATAATGGATAATGCAACAGGGAGTTCATGTCCACATCGCCAATGAATGGGAGGGATATCAGATAGTCATAGGCCGCTTAGTTGGTGTGTGCTCTGCGGCTTCCAATTATGTTTATGTTTATGTTTGGGTTATGGTCGTCTGCCTTCCCCTTCCCTCTCCCCCCCCCCTTCCCCACCCAGCCCTTCAATCTTTATTTAAAAAAAATTTAATATTTTATTTTATATCACTTTAAGTCACGGCACATTTCTCTGCGTGAAATTCGGGCTGCTCTCCCCGGGGAGAGAGCGCGTCGCCGCAAGAGCAGCGCCACCCATTCTTTTTTATTTCTTTCCCTGTCTGCAACTGTATTTTGTTTCCCTATCAAGTGTGGCTTTTTCTACAGACTTTTCGCCAGGGACAACTCTATTGTCGCCGTGGGTTCTTTTACGTGCGTTTATTTACTTTTATTCTTTTATTTATTCTTTTATATCGAGGATAATGGAATAAGCACTCATGTGCTTTTTTACATCCAGTCCCCGTGTGTTTTTGGTTTTTGTAAATTCTGTCATCTCTTCCCACCGGCACACAATGGCCTACTCTTTCGAAAAGCGGAACAGGATTTAACATGTGCGCAAGATGTTCTGCGTGCGTTCGCACACGGGGCCTCGGTTTATAGTCTTATCCGAAGGAATTTTGGGGAGAGTGGAAATAAGTATATGTGACATACGGGATCTGGTTTTATCGTCTCATCCGAAAGACTAGCACCCGGACCACCACTCATGGTCTAATGGAACAGGGAACAGTTTCGGGCCCAAACGGGATTCGAACCACCGCACACTTCCGACCCGGACTTTTCGCTTTCTAGGCAGGCGCGTTACCTCTAGACCACCGATCTACCAAATAGACAAAGAAGCAAAACCCCCAAAACTGGAACAAATGCACGCTAAAAGCTGAAATAAGTTTGCTTTTAGAATATAGTGTGAGAGTGTGTGTGTGTGTGTGTGTGGTGTGTGTGTGTGTATGTGTGTGTGTACGTGCGTGCGCGCGCGCGTGTGTTGCTGTTGTCTTCAATTTAACGTCTGTTAATAATACTAATACTAATAATAATGTATGGAATTTATATAACGCTGAATCTTGTAAAGCAACAAATCAAAACGCTCATATAACTTTTTTATTTTTATTTTTTTATATCGAGGATAATGGAATAAGCACTCATGTGCTTTTTTTTTACATCCAGTCCCCGTGAGTATGCGGTTTTGTAAATTTTGTCATCTGTTCCCACCGGCACTCAATGGCCTACTCTTTCGGAAAGCGGAACAGGATTTAACGTGTGCGCAAGATGTTCTGCATGCGTTCGCACACGGGGCCTCGGTTTATAGTCTCATCCGAAGGACCTTTGGGGAGAGTGGAGTCTGCACTGATGTTAACTCCAGGGGAAAATATCCCCTTGAATGGGAATCGAACCCGGGTCATCAGATTGCGAGCGCGATGTTCAACCACTAGGCTTTCCCGTTTCCCATGTGTGTGTTGTGTGTGTGTGTGTGTTGTGTGTGTGTGTGTGTGTGTGTGTGTGTATGTGGTGTGTGCGTGCGTGCGCGCGCGCGTGTGTTGCTGTTGTCTTCTATTTGACGTCTGTTCACTCTTAGTGATGCTAGGAGTGCGTGTGTGTACACAGGCGGGGGTGTTTTGTTTCTGTGTTTTTCTTTGAATTAGTCATTGCTTTTCTGTATTTGTTTCTTCATCTCATATTGCTCTCTGCTTTAAAAAAATTTAAAAATTCCTGTTATTCATTCATATGTCCGTTTTCATTTACTGTGTTTTGTCATTTTTGTGTTATTTATTTTCTCATTCATTCGTCGATTTATTCATTTGATTGCCTTTGATCTATGCTGATCTATCCCACAGATGCCAGTCTCCCCCACTTTTAGCTAACGGGGTAGCCTGGCGGTTAGAGCGATGCGCATTGTACTCGTGATCTGCTGACCCGGGTTCGAATCTCGTTCAAGAGAATTTTTCCTCTACAGTTAACAACAGTGCCGACTCCACTACCCCTAAAAGTCCTTCGGATGAGACTATAAGATAAGCCGAGGTCACGTGTGTGAACGCACACGGAACATCTTGCGCACACGTTAATACCTGTTTCGCTAAGCCTTTGTATGCCGATGGTAACTGATGACAAAATTGACAAAACTACGTGTACACGGGGACTGAATATAAAATAGCACATGAGTGCTTAATCCATTATTCTCGAATAACAATAATAATAATAATAATAATGATAATAATAATGATAATGATAATAATAATAATAATAATAATAATAATATAATAATAATGATAATAATAATAATAATAATAAACAACCCCAGCCCAGCCCAGCTGGGGCCAGCTGGTGTTAATTAATTATAGCAGAAACTGACCACACTCGGACCTCGTAAAAGGAAGGGGGGGGGGGGGGTGCTGATTTGTAACACTGGGCCCTGGACCCTTGACCACTGGAGGTATGCTGGCTTTGCGCGCCGTGATCTGCCCGTTCATTGTTCTGTCCCAACGGTTGCAAAAGCAAAAGTAGTGTTCCCCATTGATGAACCTCGGAGCTCTAGCCGAAGAACGAAAAAAATACGGAACGAAAAACTACATCGTTATGATCTCTCTCTGTGGACTCATATGACCCGAACCTCTGTGGCATTTTCATGATGATGATGGCAGCTGCTTGATGGCGAGATCTTCTGGCTACGAATTGAGATTCAGGTAGCTGCATTCCGACTTCGGGAATAAGGTCTAAAATCGACACCAGTGTACATTAAAAAAATAAAATAATTCATTCTTACCGGCACGCAATGGCCTACTCTTCCGAAAGAGAATGGATTTTGATGTGTGTGCCTGATGTTCTGCGTATTTGCGTGTTCGGGACCTCAGTTTTTCATCTCATCCAAAGGACTTTCAGGGAAGTGGAATAAGCGCTAACTGACGTAGACTATATACCACAAGTCCTTCGGATGAGACTATAAACCGAAGTCCCATGTGCAAACGCGCTCGTGATCTGCTGAACCAGGTTCGAATCTCGTTCAAGAGATTTTTCCCATGGAGTTAACATCAGTGCCGACTCCACTCCAACCTAACAGTCCTTCGGATGAGACTATAAATCTAGGTCTCGTGCGCTAACGCACGCAGAACATCTTGCGCACACGTTAAAAACCGTTCCGCTTTTCGGAAGATTAAGCCATTGTGTGCCGGTGGGAACTGATGGCAAAATTACAAAACTGCATACACATGGGGACAGGATGTAAAAAAAGCACATGAGTGCTTATTCCATTATCCTCGAAAAAAAAAATATATATATATATAGGGGGAAAATGCCCCTGAAGGGACGTCTTTGTGGTGGCTGGAACCCGTGCCGGCAGATGGCGAACTCAAACGCTCTAACCACTAGGCTCCCCCCTTCTCTTGGGCTCTGTTATCATGTTGGTTTCAATGTGTTTTGGACGATTTTTTACTTCAGCTTTTTTTTCATTTCTTTTATGCCAGGCTGGACATACACTAAAACTGGTAGGACAATTTCTTATTGTTGACGTTCCTATCTCCCGTTGCGATTTTAACCGAGATTCCCTTGTGTTCCAGTTCTGTATAGAGGAAGTTTTTCACAGTTTTAACAAACTGTTTTTTCTGGCACCTTTTTTTTGTTTTGCCGGGGTCTACTCTTCCAAAAGACGGAACAGGTTTTGAGTGTGTGTGTGTGTGTGTGTGTGTGCATGCGCGCAAGGAGTTCTGTGTGCGTATGCATGCACACGGGACCTAGCTCGGTTTATAGTCTTATCCACGAATATAGTCACGACAGCAGCAGTAGCAGAACACTGCAGGTAGGCAGGTAGGTAGGTAGGCAGCCACTCGTGCCACAGGTAAGCTTCCTTCCTTGACGTTTCAGCATTTCTCCCCATAGGCTTGCTTGGATTATGGAATAGTTCAATAGTACATGGGCCTTAGACCACAATACATCAGTAGGGAGTGGGGGTGGTGGTAGCAAGGACAGAGAAGAGAGAGAGAGAGAGAGAGAGAGAGAGAGAGAGAGAGAGAGAGAGAGAGAGAGAGAGAGAGAGAGAGAGAGAGAGAGAGAGAGAGTTGCACAGACATATTTTATCTTTTGTATGGCAATTTTTATTATGTGAGCACACGTATTTCAAATTTTAAATAAACGCCCATGAACACCGTAACAAAAAAATAATTACTTCAACATCAAGTTTAAAAACATGCATCACTTAGGATGTGCCTTTTTCATTCGTTGAAATATATCTGTGAAATTGTCAACAACAAAATAAATTGAACTGCCACAAACTTCAGACACTTGATTCATTCCCCAATTTCAGTATCTGTGGGTAAACTTAGTACAGTGGTGATACCGAGACTTAAAAACAGAAAGAAAAACACACAAACATACACACATACATATCAATGCGCAAGTATTCCTACCCGAACATACCAGGCCTCTTTTACACACACACACACGCACGCACGCACGCACGCACGCACGCACACACACGCACGCACGCACGCACGCACGCACACACACACACACACACACACACGCACGCACACAAGCACGAGCGAATCGCAACACAATAAAAGATGGAAAACCTGATTTCATTTCAATACCAAGGTAACTATCAAATTTACTGCACGTATACAACTGATAAAAAAAAGTACTCCAAAAAACCCACACACCAAAATATTTCAGGAAAAAACTCCAATTCCCCACATCACTAAACTGAAAAACTGCACAGCAGCAATCTCTCTTTGGTTCCGATCTGTTCAGTTATTCCAAACTTGGTTGAAATGAAAAAAAAATGTTGGAAAAATGTTTTAAAATGGTATCGCATGGTGCGTTACGTTTTACACGCAAAACACTCGTCACAAACATTGAAAAAAAAGCTAGATAACGTAAACAGTCATATTAAGCATACAAATGAAATAAGTTGTAGCCACCCTCTCTACTATAACACACACACACACACGCACACACGCACACGATTAATTCAATTGCCAGCTACCCCTCCTACCCTCACACACACACACACTCCTCTCTCTCTCTCTCTCTCTCAAAAAAACAAAAACCGAACAATTCTACCATTCTTTTCCTCACACACAATTACTATAATAAAATAACACAGCATTGTCTTTTGTACAATTTTTTCTCTTAAGGTATCTGTGTTGGTGTAAAAATCAACCGACTGTCATACATCCAAATCTCCTGTAATCCAATACCAATATAACAACCCACCATATCGTCACAAGCATACAATCAATAAAAAACAACAACCCTGCCCATATCCACCTCACTGTCGAGTTTTTCAACAAAGTCGAACTCACCCACCCTGAGATATACACGCTACTTGACTTAAAAGTGTACAGTAGTAGCCATTCACGTTCTGATCTACTCAGTTATTCTACACTTTATCCGACTAAAAAGAAAATAAGTTGAAAAAGAGAAACAAAAGGAAAAATTCAAAAATCTTCCATGGTGTATCTCACACACACACACACACACACACACACACACACACACACACACACACACACACACACACACACACACACACACACACACACTATAAAAACCAGAACAAATTCAAATAAACATATCAAACACAACCAAATGTGTAACCACGCTCAATACTACATACACGCACATCAGCTCCTTCCCTTGCCAACCCTCCCCCCCCCCTCCTTCCTCCTCTCTCACACACCCTTCTCCTTCCCCAAAATAAAATTGTCAACATTGATCAGTTCCTCCACTTCCTCCCGCTTACACAAATCACTGCATTAACCCCATGTACAGCATTGTCAGTTGTACAACATGTTAAACTACGATATGATTATGTGTTGGTGTAAAACCTGCAATGATACGCCATGCAAAGGCAGATCAGTACGCAGAGTTGCCACCATCACAAATCAATGACATTCTTACTAATATCAAAAGACATCACTGGTACACTGATACTTTATGTTCTTCGGTAAAAGAAAAAAATTCTAAAAATCAACAACAACCGACAGTCATATATTAAACATATACAATGTTTGCCGATATCAAAGGCCATCACAAGTTTAGATTTTTTGTTTCAACGGATATTTCATTTAACTTGGAACCAGAAACAATCTCAAAAGAAACAAAACAAAAAAACCAAAAGTCATAAAATAAATAAAATGCATGCCAACATGTGTTTTCAACTGGTATTTCATCCAATTCTCTCACACACACACACAAAACAATTATGAAAAAACCCAAAATAGTCGCATGCACACACACACACCTGAACAAACTGCTTTGCTTAAAAAGCTGCACAACAATAATCTTGTAGGTTCAATTTGCACACACTTACGAATTTTTTTAAAGGAGAAAAAATCTATTAAAGAAAATCTCGCCTGGTGCTTTATACTACACACACAAGTCAGGAAACCAAAAGTAATTTGACTAACCTAAATATACTACACAAAAACGATTTTGTACCCACTGTACCATACACCAAGCACTTTGATTCTTTCCCTGGTCAGCACACACCCCTCCTTACTCACACGGATACCTTTCTCCCTCACACAAAATATAGTACTCTTAAATATTAATATTGATTCCGCCACTCCCTCCCGCTCACCCAAAATATTCTCTTAATTCCGCCACTCCCTTCCGCTCACACAAAGCATTTCTCTTAATTCCCGCACTCCCTTCCGCTCACACAAAGCATTTCTCTTAATTCCTCTACTCCCTCCCGCTCACACAAAGTATTTCTCTGAATAATTCCGCCACTCCATCCCGCTCACAAAGTATTTCTCTTAATAATTCCGCCACTCCATCTCGCGCACATTAAGTATTTCTCTGAATTCCGCCACCCCATTCCGCACACACAAAGTATTTCTCTTAATAAATCTGCCACTCCATCCCCCTCACACCAGTCACAAAATTAAATCAACGAACAGCATTGCCTTTTGTACAACATTTTCTTTCCATAATGAATGATAATATGTTGATAAAAAATCTATCTGCTCGTTTTGCCAATCAGTGAAAAGTCAGTTCACAAACTGGCCACCAGGACAAACTACTGGTATTCCTCGAAATCACTCCCACTTCCTATTGCACATTATCACTATAATTAAAAACTATACGGTGGTCGTCATTTAGATCTGATCAGTTAAGATATTCCACAATTTTATTCCTATTTTTAAAATATCCAAACATCTTGTGTGGTGCATTACACTACCCAAATAAAAGTCAGAAAGCCAAAACAAATTTGAATGGATATTAAACATATATACAAAATGTGTAACCACACTCACAACAGGAAACCCCGATGAAGAGCATTGTCTTTTGTTGAAAAAAACCAACCCAGCACTATCTTAAGATCTAATATGTGTTAGGGTAAAATCTGCAAAATTAACACAAGACCAGTACAGAGTTTCATCACCAGCACCAAGTACAAACTGTTCACGCCGACATCAAAAGCCACCATAAGACCCGATTTGTGTTTTCAATTATTACTCCACATAATTCACAGAAAAAAAACACAAAAAAGTCTGAAGAATAACTGTTGTCCTTATCCCCCCCCCCCTCCCCCGTCTCCTCCATGTACACAACACTATCCTTAAAACTGTACAGTAGTAATCATTTCAGTTCCGAACTGTCCCTTATTCCACATTTCATCCCATTAAAGAAAAAAGTAAAATAAAAAAATTCAGATTAAGAAAGTAAAAAAGGAAAACCCTTAACATCTTGCATGGTGAATCGTATTGCACACACAAAACACTCAAGTCGGAAACCCAAACAAATTTTCGATAAACATAAACATATAAACAAAAATTTAATGTGTAGCCACTCATTCAAATACGCTTGGATTACTTCCCTTGCCAACTCCCCCACTACCTACTCACAGACACTCCCCCCCCCCCCCTCCCTCCCCCTACAATGTTATTTATTCCACCTCTTCCTGCCGCACATAAACTCATTACATTAAAACTACACAGCATTCTGTTGTATAATGATATAACTGTTTCTAACGATATCATGTGTTGGTGCAAAATCTGACAGAATCCGCCAGTCATACAAAAGCACACACTCACACGCACATGCCAGCCCTCTTTCTTCATTCCCACTGACCTGAACTTGCTTCCTACCCCTCTTTTTCAACACCCCTTATCTTTAATACATCTTCACTACCACCCCTCCGCCCCCGACCCCCAGTTCCATCCCCCGTCATATTCCCACCGATTATTTAATCATGTATACAGTAATCAGCAAGTCCTATCTTTATCTTTACATACATTCTCTTTCTAGATCAATCTGGCCCATGCAAGCAGGCTATGGCAAAGTTGTGCAGGGCTTGGAAAAGTGAGAGATGATTAACCCAATCCAAACCATTATGTTTATAATCCTAACGATCACAGAGGCCATACCAGAACTGTCAACACGTTTACAAATCTTTGGTTAAAACTGAGCTATACACAGATTAAACACAAATTTTAAATCAATAATTCTGTCGTTTGTATGGACACATAGAACGAGATAAAACCAAGACTCAAAGCCTAAAACCCACGTTGTTCGTATAACTATGACATGCTAACTCAATCATTAAACAGAAAATGCCGGATTCTCTCAGGAAATACAATGCAGTAAGCAAACAGATAAACTTCCTAAGAAAAATTTGTTTAGAGCACTGGACATTTCCATACTGCTGTACAGGTGTGACACCTGAACCTTGACTTCAGAAGTGAAAAACAAAAATCCGCGCCTTTGAGATGACCCTGATATTCAGAACACTTCTATTCATCTGAGGACCACAGATCCAACGAGTCAGTGTGGCAAGAGGTGATCATGAAAGCTGGGCCACAGGAACAAACCCCTTCTGGCCGTTTGTAAAGAGGAGGAAGCTGGCGTGGCTTGGCCACATCAGCGCTCTCTTACCAAAAATATCTTTCTAGGGACACCTGAGGAGAGAAGAGACAAAGACAGGGGCAGACAGAATAAGGACTGGACAGAGGACATCAAAGACTGGACTGGCCTTGACATGGCGTTGTTGCAACTAAAGGCTGAAGACAGACCAGCCTGGAGAACACTGTCAACCAGCCCCTACCTGTCCTCCTGCCCCCTTCCTACCAACTCCTCCCTAAAATTCCACTCCCACCTCATGAAAAAAGTTGCAATGTGTCAGCCAGCATCTACCATGTTTTCTACCTGCTTTTCGTGTCCACATGAGGGGCCAGGGTTAGAGTTGAGTTTAGTTAACAGGTTAGTGTTAGTTCAACAGTTAGCATAGGGCAAGGGATGTCAGTCGGCTGATCTGCCAGTCTGAATGCATGTGGACACAAAGAACACATAGACACCATGATGTGTAGCTGTAGACACAAGGCTGTCCATTTAAAAAAAATTAATATTCATACCAACAGCCGTTATTTGTTGGACTTAAGTGTTAGGTTTTTTTTTAATCACCAACTTCCAGTTCAGCTATCAGTGGGGTGATTTCCGGCCTTAAGGCGTTTTCGAATACATTTTATCCAATTAAAAGAAAAAAATTGTCCCAAAAAGAATTTTGAAAATGAAGTCCCAAATAAACAATGTCAGAAAACTGTGAAGTATTGCATTAATACAGAGATTGAAAAACTTGGTCTAAAGACTGGCAGGGGATGAAATCACAGATACGCGTTTAACACTGCTCTCGAATCAGGCTGCAAAGATGGGGCCTAATACTACTTCTGCTAACACTACTTGTCTTAGTGAATAAAGAGGACAGAACTGCTGGCCTTAAAGCTAACGTCCAGAAGACTTCAGGTCATACATATTGCTGAATCCATGCAGAGAAATGCACAAGGTAACGGAGAGATCTCGAAACTGTTGCACATTTCAAATACTTAGGGTCATGAACTTCTCCGATGGCTCATTGTATCAAACACATAAAGGCAAGAATTCTTCAAGCTAGACAAAGTTAAGACATCTTACTAACATGTGGAAAGGCATAATGTTGAACATGGTCTTGAACTTAATAATGCAAACACCAGAGTGGCCTGTTGTTTTAGATAGAAGTAGAAGATGAGACGCTTCAGATGAAAACTGAATAAAAAGAGCAGAGATGGGGTTCTACAGAAGACTTGGCAATTGAAAGAACTCGACAATCTGAACTTTTGGGCCTGGTTAAGAAAAAGGATCTTGGACACGCTATGAAATATCAGAACCCATGTCATGAAGACTGTGGCCCAAGCAAAAGATGGAGGGCAAGAAATGATAAATAAAACCGGCAGCTTCCTATGTAGAGGAAAATCAAGCAGACGAGGTTGGTAGGTAAAAGGGTAAAGGAGTCCCATAACCTATAAGGTCGTAGGGGAGCGAGGCGTCAGACACCTCACTTCTCTAGGGCCAGCATATTGAGGGCGGCGCCCATCTCCTCTCCCTCGCTGCTTTACCTTCCCTGACCCTAAAGAGGGCAGGTACCCATTTACAGCTGGGTGAACTGGGGGAACTGTACTGAAGCCAAGGCGCGCAAACGGTCACCCATCCAACTGGTAACCACGCTCGACGCTGCTTAACTTGGCTGGGGGAAAGCGAGTGCTCCGACCACTGAGCTATCCCACCCCCACGAAAATCTACAGAAAGACCAAGGAAAATGGGAACAGGGCATGCATCAGCGGCTACCACGAAAAACTAATGGCACCAAGAATAATGAATGATAAACCGAGTGAAGAAACCAATCCACATAATGTCTTGGTCAACTTTTTAATTTAAATTTTTTTTATCTACACCGACCCAAATCTGTGTATTTTACGCTCTACCCCAACACCACCCTTTCCCTTTATTACCTCCCTTACCTAACCTCATGTCTGCTCTTCACTACCTCCCCTTCACATAGACACACACACACACACACAATTCGTATAAGACGTTCTGTCAAGTATGGGAGAAGTTCCTCATTAACAAGATAATTACTTTCATTAAATTCAACTTTTTGTGCATTTCCTTTACATTACAGATTGCCTTGCAATCAGGAATTATCTACCAGTGGTTTAATTATGGGGGCCATCATGGGGCAAATTACGACAAAAATAGTTTCCCAAGCTATCAGTTAAATTCATAATAATATCAAACTTTGAAAAAAAACCAACACCATCTGAAATTACTGTCAGTCCTTCGAGGCATGTTAAGACAAGATCATTTTTTTCACCAATTGCTTAATCTGTTTCACTTTAAATAAAAATCAAACTTGGGAAGAAAAACAGAACATCACGACTAACTGCCACTGTATATACTGCCAGTCTGACAAGGGTCTTAGTGACACGTGAGGACAGTATTCTGTCAACAAATCATTGGCTCTAAGTTATCTAAAAAAAAAAAAAAAGCAAAGCAACAAAGACTGCCGTTCTCATAAAACTCATTTCAAATTATTTCCAGTCCTAATTTAACAACAACGACAACAATAAATAATAATAAAAAAAAACGTAAATGGAGTTTATACACCGCTATATCGCAATATAGCACTATATCTTGTAAAAACAGATCAAAGCGATGTAAAAAAAACCCCACCATATAATAGATATAAACATATGACATTTCTCGTTTACCATTAGAGGAAAAGAAATCTTACCAATCTTTCGACATATTGCTTTTCTTTTCCTTAAATCTGTTTTTTTCAAAATACAGAACTAAAGCCATAAAACAAAATATCAAATCACTGAGCGACTGGAATGAGCGGCGTGGAAACGGTATGACAGAAACGTCACAGAAGATGAGGCAGCAACAACAACAACAACAGCAACAACAACAACAACAACAGCAACAAAAACAACACCACCACCAACAACAAAACCCCCGTCAAACCGCTCCTATCAAAGTTACCAATGCATCACTGCATGCATTTTCCAGGAGCGTGCAGTGTTGCTGTCCAATCTGCCATGGAAGCCACTGACAGATCCTTGCAGAGATATACCCCCAGCATGTGCAATGTTGCTGTTAAATCTTGCAGCGGCGCGTCAACGGTGTCCACAGCATAAATCGATTTTGTCAACACCACTGATCATTTCAACTCCCGTTTCCAAAACATTTTCAATCCTACTGAAGTTATCCAAGTCCTTTAGTCCTTCCGTTTAGACTATAAACCGAGGTCACCGTGAAGGAACCCATGCAGAACATCTTGCGCATACGTTAAAACCTGTTCCACTCTTTGGAAGAGTTGACCATTGTGTGCCGGTCGGAGCGGATGACAAAACTGACAAAACCGTATACACACGGGGACTGGATGTTAAAAAAGCACACGAGAGCTTATTCCATTATCTTCGAAATCAAATAATAATAATAATAATAATAAAACCTAAAGCATACAAATCCATTTTAAAACAAAACTCTCTTAAACACAAACAAAATCAATGTAACAAACATGCAGCATAAACATAAACTCTCTCAACATACACTTTGTAAAGCACTATTTTTTCCTAGATCCTTCTGTTCCTCTACCTTTTTTAAAAACAATTTTTAAAACTGTTTTCTTGTTTCTTCCAATTTTTATTGCACTTTTTCTCTAGTTTTCTTTTCCTTTTTTCTTTCTTCCTTCCTTTCAATTTTTTTTAAACTTCGTTTGGGTGCTTTACACATCTCTCTTTATAGGCGAAAACAAGAGCAACAGAAAATACGGTCCCTCATTTTGTGTCTACCGTCTAAAGCAATAACTGCCTTGTGTGGATTGTCACATGCTGGCTAAGATATTATGACCTCTGATTACATTTCATCTGGGTTTATTGCTGCTCTAGGTTATGCTCAATGCATGCAGCCTAACTGGGTGATTTGTGATAAAAATTGTCTGGGTTTGTTTGTGCTCTAGTGGGAGTTGCACCTCTTCTGTGTGTAATGTATTAATCCTTTTTAAACAGAAACTGTCAACGAGGGACGCGCTTTACATAAACCAACATGCTTGTTTGACTTTGGCAAATTGAGTGTGTTTCACTCGTGGGCTAACATATTCGTAGTATTGTTTTTTCTCTCCTGTGAACTATTGCTTTCCTTGTGGTGTACATTTTATGTCACCGTTTTCACCCCATTCTTCACATGGTTCAGCCGTTTTGTAAACTCTTGTTTTATCTGCTCCACACAATTTGGAGCTTCTGCTCCAAGATATGTTGGGGATTTCCTCGATGATTGCAGGTGTCGCAGGTGTCATCTTTAATGATTGCAGGTGTCGGTGTCTTCGATGAGTGCACGTGTCTTCGATGATTGATTGCAGGTGTCTTCAATGATTACAAGTGTTGGTGTCATCATCGATGATTACAGTTGTCTTTGATGATTGCAGGTGTCTTTTAGATGTTTGCAGTTATCTTTGATGATTGTTGTTGTCGCCTTCCGATGATTGCAGGTGTGGTCTTTGATG
>CM054138.1:73159370-73175089 GCA_028751875.1 Rapana venosa
TTTTTTTTTTTTTTTTTTTTTTTTTTTTTTTTTTTTTTTTTAAAAAAAAAAAAAAAAAAAAAAAAAAAAAAAAAAAAAAAAAAAAAAAAAAAAAAAAAAAAAAAAAAAAAAAAAAAAAAAAAAAAAAAAAAAAAAATCAAATTAAAAAATAAAAAAAAAAAAAAACCAAAAAAAAAAAAAAACAAACAAAACCAAAAAAATAAAATCCCAAAAATAAAAAAAAAAAAGGAAAAATAAATAAAAAAAATTGGGGGGGAAAATTTTGGGGGGGAGGAAAAATAAAAAAAAAAGGGAAAAAATGGAAGGGCGGAAACAAACAAAAGAAACCCAAAAAAAGATTCCTGAACCCCCCCCCCCCAAAATCCCAAAACTCAGGAGCATGGGGGAAGCTCCGCTGCTGCTCAATGCAGAGAATGGAGGAGCAGGGCCAAAAGGAAAGAGAAAGGGAATCGTAAACCCAAATACGCCCCGCAAAAAAAAACCAAGGGGAAAGGGGACTTGGGGAAAACCTCCCGCAGAAATTTTACACAAAATTTTCTAAGAAATTGGGTCTGTGCAAACCTAAACATTAAAATAAAGAACCTAATAACATCCTTTTTCCCAGCGCATGGATTCCCCTAACCCTTCATCCAGCAATGAAAATAAAAAGCAAGTAAGCAGATAAACCAAAAACCCCCCTGCCTCGAACAAACCATATTAATTTCAAGGAAAAGCAAAACACTACCCACAGCCTACCTTTAGCAGGAAAAACCCGGGTAATTTGAAAGAAAGGAAATGGTTTAAAAAATTGAAAATGGAAAAGGTATCATGTTTTGGGAAGGAGAAGAAACCCCAAACCCGCAGACAGGGAGGGGCAACAGTGAGGGAATTGGGAACCCAACCCAGAAGGAAATTGGACGGGCCGGGGACCCAAGAGTCGGACATTCCTTTGGGAAGGTCTTGTGAAAAATTGTAACAGAGGTACAGAGTTTATAATCTTCTCTGTTCACAGCACAGTGTGAGGTTGAGAGAAGGGAGAGAGATTTTTGAGAACAGTAGAGGGAGTTTATATTGAAGGATGTGGATAATGTTGCCTCGACCTAAAAGAGAATTCAAAATAGTAGCTGAAAAAGAAGAAAATTTGGTGTTAAACAGTGACAAGTACTTTCGAATTGCACTTAATACGCTCGTAATTGATAGTAGCACGATAACGGTTGGTGATTTTTCCCAAAAATGTGTTGTCGCTAACGACACCTATGATACAACGGAGTGGATGAGGGACTGATTATTGCCAAGTTTATGAAGTTGTTTAATGGAAGGGTCGTTAAACATATAAACTTCATTCTTTACAATTCATTAACCCGTTTTGGAACCAGGTGGAGACTGAGAGAGAAGGAGAGTGTGTTTAAAAATGGAGAGGGGGGGAGGGGTTGGGGTGGGGAAATTTGAATCTGAGAGGGTGCGGGGGGGGGGTGGGGGGGAATTTTTGGAAAGGGGGCCGAGAAAAGTGAAGACAGGGCGGTTTTTGGGGGGGGGTGGGGGTGTTGGGGGGGGACTGCGATGGTCAGTGAGGGGGAAAGGGGGGTGGGGAAAGTTTTTTGGGGGGAAAAGAAGAGAAAAGGGGAATAGCGAGGGGGGGGGGGGGGGGGGGGGGGGACCCCGGGGAAAAGGGGGGGGGGTTTTGGGGGGGGGGAAAGGGGGGCGGGGGGGGGGGAAAAAGGGGGGGGGGGGGGGGGGGGGGGGGTTTTGGGGGGGGGGGGGGGGGGGGGGGGGGGGGGGGGGGGGAAAAGGGGGGGTTGGGGGGGGGGGGGGGGGGGGGGGGGGGGGGGGTTTTGGGGGGGGGGGTTTTTTGGGGGGGGGGGGGGGGGGGGGGGTTTTTTTTTGGGGGGGGGGGGGGGGGGGGGGGGGGGGGGGGGGGGGAAGGGGGGGGGGGGGGGGGGGGGGGGGGGGGGGGGGGGGTTTTTAAAGCGGGGAAAAAAAAAAAAAAAAAAAGGGGGGGGGGGGGGGGGGGGGGGGGGGGGGGGGGGGGGGGGGGTGTGGGGGGGGGGGGGGGGGGGGGGGGGGGGGGGGGGGGGGGGGGGGGGGGGGGGGGGGGGGGGGGGGTTGGGGGGGGGGGGGGAAAAAAAAAAAAAAACCCCCCTTTTTATGGCAATCTTTGGGGGGAAACAAAAATTTTTAATTTTTTTGGGGTTTGAAGGGGGGGTAAATTCCCAAAAAAGGCGTTGTGTTTTTTTCAAATTTTTCCCCCCCTCCAAAAAAAATTTTTTTAAAAACCCCCGCCAAATTGTAAACCGGTCCTTTAACCTGCTTAAAATTTTAAATTTTTTTTTTTTTATTTTTTTTTTTGGTAGTGTGTGTGTATTTATGTGTGGTATGTGATCCTTAAGAAAAGTGTGGTGTGGTTTTTCTTTTATTTTTTTCTTATATCGAGGAAAATGGGGAAAAGCCTGCTTTTATACATCCAGTGCCCTTGTGTATGCGGTTTTGTAAAATTTTGTCACCCTTTTTCCCCCGGAAACAAAGGCCACTCTTTTGAAAGCGGAACGGGTTTGACGTGTGGCAAGTTTTGTTCGCGTGTGTGTGTCGTGCTGCTTTTCTCTGCGTTGGGGGTAGTTGTGAGTGTGTGTTTCCTTAAAAAAAGCAAAAAAAAAGGTTTCTCCCAAAAAAGAGTGATTTTTTAGCCATCAGTTTTTTGCTCGGGGCACAACCACAAGCCAGCAAGAAACAAAACATCTTTAATTAATTCATGGGATCGGGGGCTAGAGGTAACGGCCTGTCAGAAAGCGAAAAGTCCGGTTGAAGTGGCGGGGGGTTCGTACCCCGTTTGGACCGGAAATTTTTCCCCCTCCATTAACCATGGTGGGGGGTCGGGGCGTAGCTTTCGGATGAGACGATAAACCGAGGCCCTGGTTACACGTAATTTATTTAGCGCACTAAAAAAACCAACGGAAACAAAGATTGTCCCTGGCAAAATTCTTAGAAAAAAGCCACTCGATGGGAAACAAACAGTGCAGAAAAAAAAAAAAAGGGTGAAGGGGCGCGCGCTAAGTGGCGACGCGTTCTCCCGCTCTCCCCCCCCGGGGGGAGAGCAGCCGAATTTCACCCGGGGAAAATCCTTTTCCGTGATTAAAGTGGATGAAATAAAATCTGACGCTTGATTTGTTGCTTTAAAAAAATTGGCCAAAATTCCCATTAAAAAAAATTTTTTTAAAATTTTTTTTAAAAAGGGTTTTGGGTTAAAAATATCAGAGGTGTGGTGATAAATTTAAGGGTAAAGACCAAAATTAATAGATAAAATTTGTTTTTGAAGATTGGCAGAACTTTGCATTTTAAAAGACCACCAATTCCCAAAACGATCAGAAACAGGTTTTTCAGAAAAAAAAACGTTTCAGAAACGAACTTTATCTTGACAGTTACCCCCCCAAAAATAACAAAAAAAAAATAAAAAAAAAAATTATTAAATTTTTTTTTTTATCAAAGTTAAAAATTTTGATCTTTTAGGGAAAAACCTTTGGGACCAAACCTTACGCACTTTGCATGTCTAAAAACCCAAAACCCGGGATGAAGGGAAGGTTTGAACCCCTTCCACAGGTTAAAAGAAAGTCACATGAAGACGGGAGTGACCCGTCTGGCAAAAAATTTTGAAAATTACCAAAATGAAATTTAAAAACCAAAAAAAAAAAAAAAAAACCCAATTTCCAAAAACCAGGAACCCCAGCAGATGTAAAACAAATGTGACGGGAAAAAAACCACCAAAAAAGTTTATTTCAAAAACCAGGGGTTAGGGAAAAAAAAATAGATCAATACAATACAGTGAAATGCGTTAGAAAAAGTAAAGGTAAAGGTGTCCCTAACCTATAAAAGGGCGTAGGGGAGTGAGGCGTCAGAGACCTCACTTCTCTAGGGCCACATATTGAGGGGGGCGCCCATCTCCTCTCCCTCGCTGCTTTACCTTCCCTGACCCTAAAGAGGGCAGGTACCCATTTACAGCTTTGGGTGAACTGGGGGAACTGTACTGAAGCCAAGGCGCAAACGGTCACCCATCCAAGTGGTAACCACGCTCGACGCTGCTTAACTTGGCTGGGGGAAAGCGAGTGCTCCAACCACTGAGCTATCCCGTTAGAATATATTATTGCAAATAATACGATGCAATATGATACAATAAATAGAGCAAAATGTAAACAATACAATGCAATAGAAGCAATGCAACATGAAAAGTAACGCAATGCAATACCTAAACGCAACACAATATGATATAATGCACTATAATACAATTCAATCCTTTGCAATACCACACAACACAATGCAACACAACACAACATAAAAAGATACAACAAAAACAAGCCAAAAGGGTAGCAGAATACACAGTTATTCGATTCCAAAGCAAAACTCAACACATTCCACCCATCTGAAATAACGTTTCAAATCTTTTCCCCTAATGACCCAACCAGTCTGAGCGTGGCTTATCCCAACTATCTCTCGATTCTCACCCCCACTCACGCTCCATTAAGATCGGAACACCGCCATTATGATCACTATCACGTGACAGGATATCCAAGCTGGATCCTCGATAGCTCCCCACTCTTTGTCATCACCTCGTTAATGACGTAACAAGATGGCATCGGCTTGCCTTGATGGGGCGGAGTCAGGGTCTTTTAAAGGTAGAATCAAAATTCAATAGTGTTCGGGCTTTAAGGGGTCAGAATAACTTTAGGAAGAAAAGAATGGACGTTAGAGTTGATGAGAATGTCTACCTGTGTGGCTTATCTGATGATTTGGATGGCATTTATCTCAGAATGCGGGAAATCAGCCTGGCTAGAATCTGTGGATGGGACTGTATTTAGGAATTCTGTCACTGGGGAGTGGGCAAGAACTGATGGCCACCTGTTTTTACAGAAGGGTAATCAGCAGAGGGAACTGGATAGCTCAGTGGTTTGAGCACTCCCTTTCCCCCTAGCTAAGGTTAAGCAACATCGAGCGTGGTTATCATTTGGATGGGTGACCATTTGCAGGCCTTGGCTTCAGTACAGTCCCCCAGTTCACCCAGCTGTAGATGGGTGCCTGCCTCTTTAGGGTCAGGGAAGCTAAAGCAACGAGGGAAGGAGATGGGCGCCGCCCTCAATATGCTTTCTGGCCCCTTGAGAAGCTGAGGTCTGATGCCTCACTCCCCTACGACCACGTTGGTTATGGGACACATTTACCTTTAATCAGTCAGATTATAATAGTATACAACCTTGGGTTTTTCCTTTCTATATCTCCATCAGGTGACAGATCGTCTGCCATGAAGGCACAGTACGCTGCTGATTCTTCAAGTTGCATACAAGTATAATGATTGAAAAAAAAAGTATAATGATTGTGTGAGAGGTGCGTGAATGGACGTGTTGGGAGAGGGGACAGGGGAAGACAGAGAGAAAACAAAAAAGGGGGGCGGGGGGGCACAAACAAAACCCCCCGAAGGTTAACATCCACACAATAACTCTTTTTCAAGGGTTTCAGAGACGTAAAGAAATGTTTAGCAATATCTAACACCAGCTCTAAAAGACAAATTGGTTAATCACAAACACTTCAGCTTCCTTAGTTCAAACGATCATTACGATTGTTGAAATTGTTAATCATTTAAAGCTTTGAACCAAATTATTCTTCCAAGTTTTGTCGCCCCCTAAACTAAACCATTGAACTTCCACAGATTGAAACTCACAAACGCCATGTATTTGAGCTCCCTACAAACTGTTCATTACAATTGTTGAAATTGTTAATCATTTAAATCCCTGGGACTTAATCATTTTTCACAGTTTTGTCGCCCGACAGACACAGAGAGAGGGGACCAGATTGTTTGATAGCCATCAGAGAGAAACCTATGATGTGTGGTGTCAAACCTGACAGGGCCTCAGTTGTCCCATCACTGGGGTCCCTTTGTTGAAAGTTGTCCTGCTGTTTGCAGGAAGGCAGGGAAGCATCTTCACACTCCAGGAGGGACTGGGAGGGGAGAAGCTTAGCAAGATTGCAGCAGGACGGTCAGGCCATGCTGATGTTCTTTCCTTTTATTAAAAGGACACAAAGGAACCAAATGAAGGTTTCTGGGACAAAAATGTTATTTCACACACGGCACGTCACACTAACATCTGGGCTGGCCAAAACTGTCCATCAGGGAACAGTACAATGAAGGAGAAGAGGCAGACAGAAAAAATGATGGAAGACAACATCAGTGAGTAAGTGACCAAAAAAAACCAACAAATAAAAAACCCAAAAAAAACCAAAATGGAACGTACATACTATGGAAAAACTGAAAACCTCGAGGAGTGGAGGAAAACTGTTGCAAAGTCTTCAGTGGGGCCTCAACGTGGACTAACAACGGGATGGGGAAGTGGAGGTGAAGAAGTGGGGTCTTGATGCTAGTCATAAGGCGACTGAGACAATAAACCAAGGTCTGTGTGCAACATACCTTTCCTTCATCTTCACCTACCCCTAGTCTAGTTGTTGGGGCACCAATGAAATTTACAGGTATCTTCCTCCTCTCCCTGCAGTCCTCTGCTTTCTGTAGCAAGTTTTATCCACTCAAGGCCAGTTCACTCTCTGATATTGTCTCCCCGTTGGGTTTTTCGTCTGCCCCTTTTCTCCTTTGTACTGTTCCCTGTAGGGCAGTCTTGGCCAGTCGAAATGTTTATTTATTTATCATTTATTTTATTTATTCTTTTATATCGAGGATAATGGAATAAGCACTCATGAGCTTTTTTTACATCCAGTCCCCGTGTGTATGCGGTTTTGTAAATTTTGTCATCTGTTTCCACCGGCACACAATGGGCTACTCTTCCGAAAAGCGGAACAGATTAACATGTGCGTAAGATGTTCTGCATGCGTTCGATGTTGTTTGACGTGCCCGTACCACTTCAGAAGGTTTACGCTTTCTCCTCTTCTTCTTAAACTGAAGTCAGGAGCCGATGTGTTTTCAATTATGGTTTTTACTTCCTCGTAGTTATGTAATCTCTATATAAGATACGAACATAATTGCTAGCCCTGGCAAAATTATGTGTGTGTGGGAGGGGGGGGGGGGCGGTGTCATAAGTAGACTGTAACATCCAAACTGGACAGGAATGTAGAAACAAAATGTTAATGAAAAAAGCTGTGGCTCTACTTGTGGCGACGCCCCGCTCTTCGGGGCTGAGGCCAACCCGACTTTCATGCTGAGAAATCTGCTGTGGCAATGGCTTCTATATAATACAATACACTACAATACATTTCATTACAATGCAAAGTAATATAATGTAATGCTATACAATACATGAGATACACTACACTACAATACAATACAATGCATTCCAATACAACTCAATACAATAAATACAATCTATATACAATAACAACACAACACAATTGTAGGTATTGTTTCACACGCCCACATGCCAAGTTTGTGCTATGTTAAATTTCATGTACTACCTGGGGGGGGTGGGGGGGTGGGGGGGTTTTGAACGTGAAGTCTTGAAAGGATACACTACGATGGATTACATACCAATCTAATCACATCGCCATATAATAATAAACATACATGCAATAAATAATAACATAATCAAAATGTTGAAAGGATTATATATCATTTGAAAGACAAAAAGCTTTTTTAATGTGAGATAACTACCAAATTAAGGAGGGTCTATAGCAAATGCTACTATAATTTAAAACAGCGATGTTCCTCTGTATTCTGCTGTTGTTGTTCACTCGTTTTGTTGTTGCCGTGTTGTTGTATCTTCTGTTGCGATTGTTTGTGACATAACAATAGTATGAGTAGTAGTGTAGTAGTAGCTAGTAGTATATATAGTGTAGTATCATTGGCATGGTGATGGAGAAGATGGAAAAAAATATCATTTTCTTTTTCTTTCTCTTCCTGGTTTAATCACAATTGTTTTTTGTTTTGGTTTCTTTTGTTTGTCGGCGTTGTTTTGTTTCTTTGTTTTGTTTGTTTGCTGCTTTTTATCCCACGGAATAATGCACACTGCAACTACATACCTTACTAATTAAGTTCAAGTTATAAAAAAAACAAGAAGAAATTTTTTTCTTAAAAGACTATTCCACCTACTCCCCTTCCCTCCTCCACCTTCTCTTCGACCCATTCAGCCTAGAAAGAGTGAATGACACATAGCCTAACCAGGCTAAACATCCCTTGATGACTTAGGTCCCGTTTCATTCGCAACAGACTGGCGGGGTTGAAATGTGAAGACTGGGTGCTTAAAGGCAAACACAATTAGACACAGTGTGTTCAAGTCATTATCCCAAGTGGTGGCCTGCTCAGAAAACAAATCAGCCACTCTTTTTTTTTTTTTTCTAAGTACATTAACCAAGCCTAACACTTTCTCCTCCACAAGGTCAGGTTGGACCATGCTTGACATAACTGAAGGAACAGTTTGCTGTAATATATCCTTAAACAACCATCACATTAACCACTGATAGAGAGAGCAAGCTCTCTGAGAAGGAAAATCCTTGCACTTGATTAAACCTTCAAGTCTCCCTCCCTTCTAGTTTTACTAGAGTGGAAAAGCCCTGTCCCTAAACTAGTCTCCATTGCCGTCCTCACTGCGACAGTGGTCTCCCTTGGTGACGGCTTCATTGTCGTCTGCTTCTCTCACTGTGAAACCAAATGAGGTAGATAAACTTTTGGAGGTAAGTGGTCAGGGAGGGGAAGGACCTGGCCTGTTTGCCTCCAGCTGGAAGTCAATGGGATCAGTGCTGTGCAGAAGCAGTTGTGGTGGCTGCTAGCTCCTTGACAACTCTGGGAAAGTAAACTCTTCAAGTGTGACACTTGGTTTTCTTTGACTAAGTCATCCTTACCACAACAGCTTTCTTGGCTCTCAGTCTCCCCCTCTGTCCCTGCCCACTTGTTTCTTTAATGGTTTTACCATTCCTTGCTTACTGCAAAGAATCTCTTAGCCAAATTGCTAGGCTGAAGTAGTTGTAAGGAGGGGGGGGGGGGGGGGGGGGGGGTCAGTGTTAAGCCTGGAGCTGACATGAAAATTAACTTTAGATACAGCAATTTGGAGTAAGAGTAGCCTGGTGGTAGACTGTAAGAGAAGTGCTTGCAAAACAAGCTTGCTCACAGAGCTGGAAGGAGCACAACTGAGCAGATTTTTAACTGCAAGCTTGATATAATTGAGAAGTATCTATCAAGCACTTTGATTTGTTTGCTTTACATGATGCAGCACTCTCATAATTCCATATAATATTAAACTCCCAAACCACCAAAATCTGTTTCATAAATTGATAGACTTCAAAAAAAGCGTTTGACAAATTATAGCATGGTGGACTGTGGCAAACCCTTGAACTTTTAACATTGAGAAGATTGGTGCAGATCATTTAGGCACCTTGTAACAATGACAGCAAATCAGTTCTGGTGAATATTCAGGTCCAAGGCTTCCTTTGAATAACAGTTGGGGCAAACAGGATGCACACTCTCGCCTATTTTATTCAACCCCTTTCTTGAGAAGAAACACACAAAATGCATACCTTGAATACCATACTGCTGTATTTCTTTGTGGCAGATCCATTTTCGATCTGCAGTTTGCTGACGACTTTGATCTTTGGATGCGGTAAAAGCAAACTCCAAAACCTCACTAGCAAGCAACTAGAAAAACGAGCTGGTGCCGATGGTATGACGATCAGTGCAGAGAAGAACAGGACATGGTAAAAAGTAATACTACAGTGATGCGATTTGTTTGTTTTTACAAGATTCAGCACTATACAAATTCCATATATTATTATTAGTAGTAGTAGTAGTATTAGTATTATTATTATTATTATACTAAAGTTAGCATTGTCATGACTGGCTAACACCAAGAAGTAGGCTCCCTCTGATATCTAGGTTTCACACTGACCGATGAAGCTCATTCTTTAGCTGAAGTGAGGATTAGTTAGATTGGCCCTTGTAACCACAACTATGACCAAGATGACCAGGATTTGAAGAGTAAGGAGAGAAGCTTCCCAACAATTTTTTTCTAAAACACTCGTTATTTTTTCCTATATACAGGTGTGAGAGCTGGACCTTATTAATTTTGACTTTGAAACAAATCGCTCAAAGTTCTTCTCAACATCTGATAGGGTTTAGGGCACAGAACCAATCAATCAGTGTAGCAAGAGGTTATTATATATAAACGATGGACCTCTGGCTGCACTGTTGTAAAGAGAAAGTAATTTTTCTTTTATTTTTATTCTTTTATTCGATGATAATGGAATAGCACTCATGTGCTTTTTTGTTTACATCTAGTCCCGTTTGTATGCAGTTTTGTAAATTTTGTCATCCGTTCCCACCGACACACCATGGCCCCACTCTTCCGAAAAGCGGAAACGGGTTTTTTAAAGTGACGCAAAATGTTTGCGTGCGTTCTCACACGGGGGGCCTCGGTTTATATAGTCTCATCCAAAGGACTTTTGGGAGAGTGGAGTCGGTACAAATGTTTAAATCCCGATGAAAAAAACTCTTGACGAGATTCGAACCGGGTAGGGAGATCACGAATACATCACTCTTAACCATCAGGCTATCCTGTGATTTAGTCACCCACATTTCCATATTACTCTTGCCAAACAATCTTCAGGGACACTTGAGGGAGGGTGACGGAGAGGGACAGAGGGGGAACTAAAGGGAGAACGTCTGTGATAGGGTCATGTAGTTGCCCTTGACATGGCTGTGTTGATGCAGAGAGCTGAAGATGGGCCATTATTTACTAATGCTCATCAGCTGCCGAATTAAACGATTGAAATATTTATTTATTATTTTTCTTGTATATCGAGGATAATGGAATAAGCACTCATGTGCTTTTTTTTCATCCAGTCCCCGTGTGTATGCGGTTTTGTAAATTTTGTCATCTGTTCCCACTGGCACACAATGGCCTACTCTTTCGAAAAGCAGACAGGATTTAAAGCGTGCGCAAGATGTTCTGCATGCATTCGCACAGGGGGCCCCGGTTTATAGTCTCTCCGAAGGACTTATATATAAATAAAATATTTACATAGAAATGTAAATTTCGAGCAGGCCCTAAGCTATTTGCTTGTTATTGCTCTCAATTTATGTATGTATAATATTCATTTTTTTCTGAATAAAAAATCTATTTAAACCAGGGGCAATTTTGGGAGAAAACTGTCGCCCCAATAACTTCTTTACGTCCCCTCGACGACCATCTAGGTCGAGAGACTGATGATGATGATGATGATGATGATGACGATGACGATGATGATGATGCAAGCAGGCAGGCATGCAGACAGACATACATACAGACAGACAGACAGGTAGGTCTACATACATACATACATACATACATATACATACATACTACTACAAAATACATACATACATACATACATACATACATACCAACACTACATACATACATACATCATGCATACATACAACATACATACATACATACATACATACATACATACATCATACATACATACATACATACATACATTACATACATACATACATACATACATACACACTACATACATACATACATACACACATACATACACATACATACATACATACATACCATACTAAAATACAAAACATACATACATACATAATCATACATACATACACACACACATACATACATCATACATAACATAAAATACATACATACATACATACATACATACATACATACATACAAAACATACATACATACATACATAATCATACAAAAACATAATACATACATACACACATACATACATACATACATACATACATACATACATACATACATACATACACACATACACACATACACACATACATACTACATACATACATACAACATACATACACACACACATACATACATACATACATACATACATACATACATACATACATACATACATACATACACACATACATACATACATACACACACACCACACGCACACATAATAATACATACATACATACATACATACATCATACATACAAAACCTTTACATACCTACATACATAATAAAACACATACATACATACATACTTTACATACTTTCCCCAAAAGAAAAAGTAAACACACTACACTCCCGAAGTCGAATGCAGCTACTTTAATGGGGGGGCAAAAATGGCGGCATACACAAAAATTCAACATCTTTGACGTCAGAGCTCTAGCTGAGAAACAAAAAACTTAAATTATTTGTTTGTTTGTTTGTTTGTTTATCTATTTGTTTGTCTGTTCATGATATCAGATACGGTTCCAACCGTCATAATATGTTTTTACAAGAGCACAAAACATTATACTTCCGTTTCGAGATAATTATTTATTCTTCCCCTTCTCGCCGTCCTACTCCTCCATTTCTTCCTCTTCCTCCTCCCCTTTCTCCTCCTCCACTAAAATCATCATCATCGCCGTCGTCATCGTCGTCTCGTCGTCGTCGTCATCATCATCATCATCATCATCATCATCATCATCATCATCATCATCACTTTCTTATCTGTCATTGTTCATTGTTGCTGACCATACTCTCGACTTGCTCGATGTCTGATTAGCAAACAATTAAAGGGAACTAACCGAACAACTAAACTGGTACCGTTTTTTTCCCTTAACAGGTCACTTTGATTTAGATTCGTCTGTCATCAACTTTTGTGTTACCACTTTTGCAAAAACACGCGCGCGAGTGTGTGTGTGTGTGTGTGTGGTGTGTGGTTGTGTTTTTGTTTTGGGGGGTGATAGGGGGGGGGAGTGATGGGGGGAAAGTTATAGGGGAGGGGGGATTAAAGACTAGAGGGGGAAGGGGGACAGGGGGGGGGGGGGGGGGGGGGGGGGGGGCAGGTTAGCCTCCTGGTTAAAGTGACACGCGTTCCCCTAGTGATCTGTTGACCTGGGTTTGGGAAATTCTGTTCAAGAGGATTTTTCCTGGGGAGTTAACATCAGTGCCTACTCCACTCTCCCAAAAGTCCGTGAATGCACGGGGATGACAGAATTGACAAAACCGCATACACAAGGGTACAGGCGTAAAAAAGCACACAATTGCTTATTCCTGTTATCCTCAAAATAAAAGAATAAGAGATAACTCTCAGACCACAACTGACTCATGACTGTCATGCAAAAAGAAAGGAAAAGTCCAGCTCCAGACGGGATTCGAACCTGCTCTTTTGGATTTTCTCAATAAGTGCATGAGTGTTGGGTTTTCATTCTTTACCAGATGAGATTTATATGTGAGTGTCCATGACTTCTTTCTTTAGTTGAAACTATTATTTTTAAAAAATTATTTACTGTTTTTTTGGTATGGGTTTTTTGGTTTGCTTGTTTCTTCAAGACTCATGACACCACAAACGCGCTTCCAATCATTATGTTGTATGAAGGTAAAAAGGGTAAAATGTGTTCCCAAACATATAATAATAATAATAATAATAATAATAATAAATAATAATAATAATAATTTAAAAATAATAATAATATAATAATAATAATAATAATAATAATAATATAATAATAATAAAAAATAATGATAACAACAACAACAACAATAATAATAAATAATAATAAAAAATAATAATAATAATAATGAAAAGAATTTATATAGCGCTATATCTTGCAAAAAAATCAAAGCGCTTGCATTCACACACCCATACATACAACCAATAACAATTAAAAGAGTTAACAATTCAAATGTACATACACCCGTGCACGCACGCACGCGCGCGCGCGCGCACGCACGCGCGCGCGCGCACGCACGCACACACACACACACACCACACAACACACAACACACACACACACCACACACACACCCACACCAAGATTATACACTCTGGCAGGGTGATGGATTTTGGCTGTTTTAGGCAGGGGATATATTTTAGATGAAACAAGAGGGGGAAAATCAGTCTTGGAATAAAATAATATGTCTTCAGGCTGAATTTAAAAGTGTCATAAGTAGGCCCTTTTTGGGGAAGGGAGAGAGGAAGGTCATTTCCCGATCCTGGACCAGAAACAGAGAAAGCGACGCCAACATATGCGGTCGTTGAGGAGCGAGGTGTCAGGGACCTCAGCTTCTCCAGGGGCCAGCATATTGAGGGTGGCGCCCATCTCCTCTCCACTAGGTGCTTTTCCTTTCCTGACCATAAAGAGGGCAGGTTGCCATTTACAACTGGGTGAACTGGGGGACTGTACTGAAGCCAAGGCGCACAAACGGTCACCCGTCTACTTGGTAACCACGCTCAATGCTGCTTAGCTTGGGGAAAGCCAGTACTCTGACCACCCTCTTCTCCATCATCTTATTTTCCCCCTCCTCCTCTCCTCTCCTCCTCCTCCTCCTCCTCATCATCATCATCTCATCATCATCCCCACCACCACCACCACCATCACCACCACCACCCCACCACCATCATCATCATCATCATCATCATCATCATCATCATCTCATCATCATCATCATCTCATCATCATCATAAACAACAACAACATCAACATCATCACCATCATCATCACCTCCCTGTTTAATGAACGTGGCATCCAACCATTCTCTTCACTTGGGGCCCCCTACTGGCTTTCACAATTCAAAAACAGTTTATTCCCATGTACTCTTTTGAGCTATAGAAAAACAACAAGCATACATATCAATGAATGACGAATATCAAGAGGGAGAGGGAACACAGTCAACATAGCAGTTAACGGGAAACAACCCAGTCACAATGGCAGGGTTAACAAAAACGATCTGTTGCTTTCCCTTTTTCCTTCTTTTGTCGCTTGTGTGCTCGTCAGACTTAAAGTAAGGACAACAGCAAAAACAACAACATGCTGCTGCTACTGTGCTGCTGCTGCTGCTGCTCTACTACACTATACTACCACACAGAGTTTTCCCCAGTAGAATCGATTTAAAACTGAAGCCTTTCAGCTACAAACACACACACACACAACACAAAACACCCACACACAACACACCCCACACACACACACACATCACAAACACACACACCCACACACACACACACACACAAAACACACACACACACACACAATATTCAAACTTGTACACGCTTTCAAAACAAAAAATATTACAATGATGTTTTCCGGGAAAGCTCAATTCTAAAACCATTAAATTTTAAAAAAACGATCCAAAGTTCCACATGATTTTTTTTTTAAGCTCATAATATTTGAGTGTGTGGTGTGTGGTGTGTGTGTGTGTTGTGTGTGGGGTGGTGTGTTGTTTGTGTTGTGTAACAATATGTTTATTCGGGGTTTTTGCGGGTACTGGGGCCCTCATAAAAATTATGTCTAAAAACTTTTTTTTCGAAATAATTAAAAAAAATCCGATTTTTTATTTTTTTTTCATCCATTCCCCCGGGATGTGTTTGTAAAATTTAGTCATCCATTTTCACCCCAACAAGCCCACTCTTCGGGAAAAGGGGGAAAGCTTTTTAAAGTCTTGCAGGGGTACTGCAGAGTTTCCATGGAACTTCGTTTATAGTTTCTCTAAAAGACGTTCGGGTTTGAGGGTCGGCACTGATACTAAAAGTCCCAAAAAAACCCCCTTGAACGGTAAGCTCGGGGCAACAGTACCAATTTGTTTTTTATAGCCCCGCCAACGGTAGATACGCAAAAACCATTATGAACCTTGGAGCTTACTGAAATGAAAAGACAAAAAAAAAACTCCCAGGCCCAAAATTTAGGCTCTCCCTTTTAAGTGTCTTTGGGGCCCCTGGTTAATTCACCACTTTTCTATGCGCCCGGGGCTATCAAGCCCTACTTTGGTTTTTTCTTTTACATGTCTTT
>CM054138.1:73175589-73275436 GCA_028751875.1 Rapana venosa
CTTCTCTCGCTGCAACATTTTTGATGCTGTCTCCAGATAAATTGAGAAGCGAAAGATAACACAAAGATAATTAGTTGAAAGAAACTCATGTCATATGACCGATAATGACGTCTGTGTGGCTTAGGTCCATATCTGCTGGTTCAGGGTTCTATAGTTAACTCTTTCGTGTGTGTGTGTGTGTGTGTGTGTGTGTGTGTGTGTGTGTGTGAGAGAGAGAGAGAGAGAGAGAGAGAGAGAGAGAGAGCTATGAACTCTGCAATGATTTTGTTCATAAATTAGCCATCGACCTTTATGAGTGGGATTACTAAGAACTTGTAGTAAAGTATATCTGTAACAAATTTATCAGTCAGAAAATTGAGAGTTATGTACAAAATAACCCCTTAAGGCTGTATATGTAATGTCTCATTTTAAAGGCTTTGTTTACAAACGTAAAGCTGCATTGCCAATGAATGATACTTTCGCTAGGACTACAAGACTCAAGGAGTCCACAAAGTCTGGATGCATTAGGTTCGCTAGTATATTTTGCTAAGGCAGGTTCTTGCCTCAGTAAATTATTAAATGCTGGGCACCGTAAAACATAATTAAACTTCATTCTTTAACAATTCATTACACAGAGGGGAGAGAGAGAGACAATTGACAATTGACACAATTTTATTGCTATTTAGCGATCAAGCCATATAGGGCTGCAGCGCGGTAACAATTACAATGACATGGAAACCATGGCAGTAGTGGTATGTACATCAAGATTGGATACATTATTGTCTGTGTCTCAAGTGTCCCAATTTTCAAACCAGCCTTTCCTTTTCCAGTCTACAGCCAGCGAAGTCAGCCCATGTAAGAGGAAGTCAGCCCATGTAAGACTGGATCAGGTCCCTAAGATGATGTAACTTCTGCTCAGCACTCGCCACCACTGTCCCTGTGTGTTGTGTGTTAGTACACTGTTTCCCTTTATGAAGTCTGGCAAGCCTAACACGTTCTTCTGGCAACATGTTTTTCTCTTCTTGCTTGATGTACCAGAACACACACTTAGATTCCTCGCCAGGATCTCCATTCCAAGAGTATTCCAGGGTGATGTCATCTGATTCACACATCACAATGTTTTGATCAACCCAACTATGTACCACCACCTTTCGAAACCGTGTGTTTCTCTTGCTGTCCCTTAATCTACGCTGCACACGTTTGTCAGTTAGAGTAGACACATACTGTTTCACAATACCAGTATGAGAGTCATCCACTGTGCAGCCAACTGTCAGCTCTTCCTGCACATCAGACGCCTCAGAAGACACACCGATCTTACTGTCTGTTGCTGGTTCACATGGCAAATCAAGAGAATCTAGTGTGGCTGGGACATTCACTGCACTGTCAACACACAGCTCTGTGTAGCACTGGCTTGTTTTGATTCGGCATCCACTCTCTCACATGCAGGGAGTCACTGTCAGACAACACTGGCTCTTCCAAAACACTGTCCTTGTCACACTGACGACTTGCCTGTCTTTCTTGATGTTGTTTACTTCTTTGGACGTCACGACGGATTTGGGAAGGGCACTTGATTCAGCACTGGGTCCGCCATTTCTGTTGATACTGACTTGTCAACTGGCTTCAGTCGCAAGACGAAGACAACGCTGCCGCTCTCCCCCGCGACTTTCCAGCTCGATAGGACGTTGTCGATCAGCAGGGCGTTTAAAGTTGTTACTACAGTTGCTGGAAGGCCAGTAACTGACATTTTGAAGCTTAAATGCAAAAATTTGCAGCAGCTTACTAACAGCACCCCTTTTAGTTCTCGTCCCGTCACGCTCGCCCAGGGAGAGAGAGAGAGAGAGAGAGAGAGAGAGAGTGTGTGTGTGTGTGTGTTTAAAAAAAATAGGGGGGGGGGGGGGGGGAGCAAGCATAAAATCACAGGCCCAAATACGAAACAAGCCAACAATAATTATCTCTACCTTTTTCATGTTGATGTGCAATCTCTTTGAGGTGCAAACAAATCGCCATGGGGTGTAGGCTAGGGGTGTGCCGATATTCAATTACCCGAATATTTGCTGTCGTCTGATAGTGCTTGAATTTTCAAATGAATTCCTCCACATACACACCGACATAATTGTAAAAGCCTGTCTTCACATTCTGATGAAAATCGGCTGCCTTTAAGCCATGTCTTGAAGATTTTTATTGCCATTGTTTGATTTCAATGTTTGGTGTAGTGTAGTGTAGTGTGTGTGTGTGTGTGTGTGATCCTTAAAGAAAAAATTCGCGCGCTCGCGCGCGCGTGGGTGTATGTGTGATCCTTAAAGAAAAGTGTGTGTGTGTGTGTGTGTGTGTGTGTGTGTGTGTTTTCTTTTTATATTTTTCTTATATCGAGGATAATGGAATAAGCACGTGCTTTTATACATCCAGTGCCGTTGTGTATGCGGTTTTGTAAATTCTGTCACCTGTTCCCACTGGCACACAATGGCCTACTCTTACAAAAAGCGGAACAGGATTTGACGTGTGTGCAAGATGTGTTCGCGTGTGTGTGTGCGTGCGTGCGTGCTTGCGTGCGTGTGTGTATGTATGTGAGTGTATGTGTTCCTTAAAGAAAAGCAAAAAACGGATTTCTCCAACATAGAGTGATTTAATAGCCATCAGTTTCGCTCTGGTCACAAACCACAAGCCAGCAAGAAAGCAAACATACATTTAATTAATCTCACTGGTGTATAATATATCTGGTATTGAGCAGCTTAACTAATACTCTGTGAGTATGCTCTTGCGTGAGTTCAAATTATACACGCTAAAGACCATGCATATCACATCAGCATTCAAACGTTGCCAATCCCCGAAGATGGCATGCGGCTACCCTCATAGTGCGCAAAAACGATCCCATTAGCCAAATCTCACCATTGAGAAACCTCAGAGCTGTAGCAGAGGAACTAGAAAATAAAACTTGTTTTTCCAGAATTAACGACACAATCTTCTTTCGACGGAGATATAATACCCCCCCAAAAAAAACAAAAACAAACAACAACAACAAAACAAAAAAAAACAAAACAAAAAAAAAAACCCAAAAAAAAAAACCCACCAAAAACACCCAAAAACCCCAAATAAAAAAAATTTTACCTTGGGGAAAAAACAAATTTTATTACGCACCCAAAAATTTTTTTTGAGCAAAAAAACGAACAAATTTTTCTATTCCCTTTAACCCCCTTGGGGCAGCCAAAGGGCATCGAACAATTTCTAAGTTCCCCCCCCCCTTACCCCAGGCCACCCCCAAAAAGGTTCTGGTTTAACCCCCCCCCCCCCTCCCTTTTCAGGGGGTTTAAGAAACTTTATGGGGGGGATGGGAGGGGGGGACCTGCATCCTGCTGTTTCCTTTTTATTGCGAGATGACTGGCTGTCCGCTGGGGGAAACCAAAAAAAAAAGGGAAAGGAAAAGGGAAAGGGGTTTTTTCCCGGGAAAAAACCAAAAAAAACTGCCACCGGAAAAAAAATGGAAAAAAAAAAAAAAAAAACCCAAAGGGGAAAGGGGTAATGGGGGGGTTGGGGAAAAATTTTTTCCGCTGAAGTTTTTATTTCAAAATTTTCTCAGAGAAAAAATTTTGTTTTTAAATATTTCCAATTTCGATTTCAAATTCAAAAAATAATTTAAAAATAAAAATAAATGGAAAAAAATTTTATGCGCTATATCTTTGCAAAGACAAATAAAAACGGGATGCATTTTAAAACCCAAAATTTTCCCGTCATGCAATCAATGATAAAAAATCAAAAAAATTTTTAAAAAAAGCAGTTATTTAAAAACATTTGGGGGCGAATTTTCAACAAAAAACTTTTTGAAAAAAATTTTCGATTGGTTTAAAAAGTTTTTCAAAAGGGACACCTCCCCTGCAAGGCCCCTAATTTTCTTTTAAACAGGGGGATTTGAAAAAATTTGGGTTTGGAAAATTTAAACAGGAGGGGGGAAAAAAAATTTTGGTTTGAAAATAAATAAAGGGTTTTAGGGGGGATTTAAAAGTTTTCATAAAAAAGGTTTTGGCGGGGGAAATGAGGGGGAGGAAAAGGTTTTTTCCAGATGGATGGGGCCCGAAAAAATAGAGAAGAGCGGGGGCCCCAAAATTTGGATTGGGTTTTAATCTTTGGGTTTTTTAAGTAGGCAAAAAGGGTTTTTGGCCAAATAGATGGAGGGGGAAAGTGGGAAAGGGGTTGTAAGGTTTTTAAGGGTTTTCACATGGGGAGGAAGGTTTTCGTTTTTTTGGAGACATTTTTAAAAAGGAAAAAGGGGTTTTTTTTTCTGATTTTTATTTTTAAACTACTCTTGTGTCCAGGGCCAGTTGGGGGAGTTTGCCAAAAGAAAGGGGGTAATGTGCTTTAGATTTTTTTCTTTCTGAGAAAATAGGTTTTGAAAATTGGGGAGTTTTTTTTTACGTTTTAAAGGGTGGGAAAAGATGTTTTTGGGGAAAAACCCCTAAAAAAGGGGGAAATTTGGGAATAGGGCCAAGGGGGCTGGGAAGGGAATGAGAGAAATGGAAAAATTTGGGTTTTTTGCAAACAGTGGGGGGCAAAGGTTTCTTTCGGGAAATTTACTTAATTTTCGCCCCGTTTAATTTTATAGTAAACCCCCGGGTGGGGGCAGGGCTGGGTGATTTAATTTTTTTATAGAGGAAGGGGTGGTTTTTCGTAAAAGGAAAAACCTAAGATACTTCACGGAAGTGGGAAAGGGACTGAAAAGTATTGCCCCAAATTCTTTTTGGAAGTTGTTTTTAATGGGGAAAAGAGTTTGGGGGGTTTGGTCCCCTACAGCATGGGGTTTGGTTTTTTTTCTGCGTTTAATGTAATTGGGTTTTTTATTATCCAGTTTTTTGGGTATCTTTGGGGAAAGGGCCGTAGGGGGCCCTTTTTGCAAAAGGGGAAGGCGAATTTTTTAGGTTGGTAACCAATTAAAATTTTAATCTGAGGTCATTGCTTAAAAAATGGGTTGAAAAAGGGGGAAGGTTTTTTTATATGTTTATAGTGGAGCCCGTATAGAGGGGTGAAAAGAAAAGGGCCCAGGAAAAAAGATCCCCGGGGGGGCCCACATTTTCCCGTTTGGCAGGTTTTGACTGTTTTTCGTTTACTGGGACTGTTTTGGAAAAAGGTTTAGTGGGAGGGATGAACTGAAAAAAGGAGAGGGGGGCTTTCCTAGTAAAACGAAAAGTTTTTTGAAAACAGGAAGAAGGAAATTGAAAAAGGGGCAATTAGTTTCGAAAGGCCTTTTCAGGATAAATTTGGGTAGGAAGTGGGGAAAAGGGGGATTTTTTCCCCCAGTCAGAAAAAAAAGTAGGGAAAATGTATTTAGGGTAAAGGGAAAAAAAGGGTTTGTTTCAGTGCTATGGTTTGGGGCCGCGATAGGCAAGGGGTTTAAAAATCAGGAAGGGGGGACTGTTGGGAGGGGGGGGGGGGTTATTTTTGCTGTTTTAGAAAATTTCTTTTTAAGGGAAATTTAGAGTTAAGGGTTAAAATTGAAAACAGGTTTATAAATTTTCAGGGGAAAGTTTTAGGGGGCCCAAGGGGCTTTCTTTTTGAGTTTGAGGGGGTTTTAAACTATTGCAGTTTTTGGGGGATTGATGTGAAACATTTCCGAAAAAAAAGAGATGAGTTCACTTTTTTTGTGTGCGGGTTTTAAGTTGTGGTTGGGGACGGTTTTTAAAAAGAGGGAAACGTTTTGGGGTGGGGGGGTCGCCCTGTTTTTTATTCATTTTTTTTCAGGGAAATTTTCCCTTGGTTTTTTTTTCTCCCTTTAAAAGGGTTGGGAAAGGGGAAAGGGGAGGGAAATTTTCCAGAGGGGAAATTTTGGATCAGGAAAATGCAGGCCCGGAAAGGAGGGTTTGATCCAAAAACTTGGGCGGTTTTTACGGGTTTTTTTCAGGAAAAAAAATGTAAAAAAAAAATATTGGGAAAGGGAAGGGTTTAAAAGGTTTGGGTTTTGGATGGAAGGCAGGGGGGCTTGCCCTTTAAAGATCCAAAAAGAGGGAGAAGGGGGAAAAAGAGAGTTTTATAGGGCGTGGATTAAGAACTTTAGAAGGTAGTACTTTGTTTTTTCTGAAAGGGAAAAAAAGATTTGACTTTTGATTTTTTTTGGAAGAAACTGTTTTTTTTCCTTTTTTTTGTTTTTTTTTCGCCCTGCCGCTTAGCTGCCCGCCCTTTTTCCGCCCTTTCCCACCAGGATGTCGGGGGGTGAACCATTTGGGGCCAAAAGGGCCTGTCGGGGAGGGGGGACCGGGGCAGGGGAGGTGGGATGCTATCAAGGGGAGGGTTTGGTGGAAACAGTTATTGTTTGTGTTGGGGGGGGGGGTCAGTGTTTTTCAGGGGGTTTGTGATTTTTCGCCCCCAGCAGCTTGTGCAGAGAAAGTTTTCAAAAAAATTTTAAGCCTTTTAAAATTGCGACGGGGGGGACACTTTTTTTTCTTTTGATTTTGGTTTTTGCCCAAAGTTTTTAGGGGGGAAAAGAACGCAAGGGGAAAGATAGGGGGTAGTTTTTTCAGGTTTTGGAATTTTGGGGATTTAAAACCAAAACTTTTGAAAATTTTTAATGGCCCGTCTAAGGGGTATGTCCTGGGTTTTGTGTGGTTTGGGTTCAGGGTTTCCCCCGCCCGTTGGAAAAAGAAAGGGGGGGTTTTTGGGGCAAAAAAAAAGAGAAAGGGCCCTTTTGGAAAATAGGGGGAAGAGGGTTGTTTGGGAATGGAAGTTAAAATCACCCACCCAAAAAATTTGGCTTTCTTTTGGGGGAGGGGGGCCTGTAGGTTTATTTTGGGGGGTGGAATGATACTTTTTTGATTGGGGGAAAATGGTGATGTTCAGGTTTAAATTTCTAGGGTTGGAGGTGGGCGGTTTTTGACAGCAGAAAGTAAAAGAGTTGGGCCCGGGGGTGTTGAGGGTTTTGGTTTTACCCGCTTTAAAGGATTTCCCGGGTTTTAGGAAAAAGGGAAAAAAGCGACAAAAAAGGGAAAAAAGCAGGTTAAAATGTATCTTTATTTAAAAGACGGGGGGGGAATTTCCCCCCCTCCCCGGGGGGTAGGGGGGGGGAAGAAAGGGGTTTTATAACCCGGTTGGGGGGGGTTGGTTTTGGGTTTAGGGTTTTTTTCTTTTTGGTTTTGTGGCCCCTTTTTGGTTTCAAAACCCCGGTTTTTGTGAGAAAAAAGGGGATAAAAATATTCCGGGGTTTTAGAGATGAATTCCCGAAATTTGGTCAGCTTACCCTTGGACAGACAGGGGTTGCAAAATTGAAAAAAACAAGTGAAGAAAAATTTGGGGGGCCCGAAAAAGGGTTTTATTTGAATTGTTTGGGGAGTTAGGGTTTAAATTTTAGAGGAAGGGGGATGTAGGTTTTATGGTTTGGGTTTTGGAGTGTGGTTTTAGAGCGTCCAAAAGTTTAGATTGGGGGAGTCAGGTTTTGGTGGATTGTTTGGGAAAAAAAAGCAAACCCCCCCCCCAAAAAAAAAAAAAAAAGAAGGCACTTTTTAAAAATTTTCTTTGTTATCTTGGTTAAAAATTGGGGTTACGGGGGTGTGGGTTAGGAAATAGGGGGGAAAAAGGGAAAATGGGGGCCTTTTCGAGTTTTCCGCCCCGGAGGTTTCATCGTTGGGGGCGGCGTGTTTGGTTTAAAAAATTTTTGGGGGTTTTTTTTTTGGTTTTAAGGGGGTTAAAAAATTGTGGGGCAAAGCCAACCTGGGATGTTGGGTATTTTGGGAAAAAAAGGGAAAATGGGGTTGGGTTTTGGGGGGTTTTAAATTCCAAGGGTTTTTTTGTTTTGTTGGGTTTGGGGGAAATAATTTGGGGTAAAAACCCGGGGAAACAAAGTCAGTTGCCCCGCTGTTTGGCAAAAAATTTTTGGAAAAAAGTAAAAAGAAAAAATTATTATTGTTTTAAAAAAAATTTTTGGGAACCCTTTTAAAAGTCCCAAAAGGGGGCCCACAAAAAACACCCTGAAAATTTTTTTGGGGAAACCCAACCCCCGAAAAGGGGGGAGGGAACAACCCGGGAAGGAAAAACAAAAAATTTGAAAAAAGGTAAAGGGGGAAAAAAAAAAAAATTAAGAAAAAAACAAAAAAATTTAAAAAATTCCCAAAAGAAACCCATTCTTCCCGTCAAGGGGAAAGGGCAAAAAACACGGCAATTTAAAAAAAAAATTATCTTGTAAAAGAAAGGAAAACCCAAAAAAAGGTTTTAAATGGGGGCTGGAAACCTACTTCCCAGGGCCGGCAAAGGGGGGGAAAAATTTTTTCTCCAATTCGTGCTTTTTTTGGATTTAAAATAAAAGGTTTAATTTTGCCTTGAACCCAAAGTCGAAAAAAGGGGGTAAAAAGGGGACCCTTTCCAAGGGGGAACCCTCAAACCCTTCTCTGGGGCCTTGGGGGGCGGGTCTCCCCCCCACTGACTTTATTCCTTGAATAAATTGGGGGTAAACATTTAAACTGGTTAAATGGGGAAATGTATAAAACCCAAGGGTGAAGGTCCCCCCCAAATGGGTAACAAAAGCTACCTTTAAAAGGGGGGAAAACAAATTTTTAATTGGCCCATTTAAATTTTTAAAACCTTTTGCAATTTCCCCAAAAAACACCAAAAAAAAACAAACCCTTTAAAAAAAACAAAAAAAAAACAAGCCAAAAAGGGGGCAGAAAATTTTAAAGATTGACCCAAACCTAAACCAAAAAAAATTTTTTAACCCCCCTAATAAACTTTTAAAACTTTTCCCCAATTTTCCAACCCCAACCACCCCCCCCAAATTTTTCCCCCCCCCACCAAAAGGCTCCCTTAAAAAAATCAACCAAAACCCCCCCAAAAAGGGAAGGAAAACCCAAAACTGGGGTTCCAAAGCCCCCACTTGGCCTTCCTTTTGAAAAAACGGGGGGCCAAAACCCCCCCCTTTTTGGGGGGAAAAAAAGGGGCTTTTTAAAGGGGTTTTGGGTTCCCCAAAAAAATTTTTGTTTTCCCCCCTTTTGGGGGCGTTGTTAAAATTTTTTGGGGAAAAAGAAAATGGGGTTTTAATTGGGTTTAAGAAGGTTTTCCGTTGGGGATCCCCGGGTTAGGGTCCCCCTTTTTATCCCCGAAAGGCGGGGGAAAAGTGGCAAAACGGGTTTTGGGGGTGGGGGGGGGATGTATTTTTTAAAAGGAAAAAATTTTTGTTTTGGCAAGGGGTCAAAAAAATTGGAAGAAAGAAGGGTTAGAGGGGGAAACTGGTTTCTAGTGGTTTTGGGGGTTTTCCCCAGTTTGGTTGGGAAACTCGAAGGGGAAATTTTTTGGGTGAATTTTGGAGGGCTTTTTTTAGTTATGTTTTTCCCCCCTTGTGGATTTGGGTGTTTGGCCCCCTTTTTTAAAAAGGGGGTTAAACTAAAACAACGAGGAAGGGAAAATGGGGGCCCCCTTTTCCCCCCCGCTTTTGGGGCCCCTTTGGAAACTTTGGTTTTTTTTGGTGGGTTATTCCCCCCGGCCAATTTTTGGGGGAACCTTTTCCTTTTTTTCAGGTTTAAAATTTATAAAGTTAAAATGGGTTTTTTTCCTTTTATCAACTAAAACAGGAAGAAGGGCTGGGGGCCGGGGCCCCAAAGGTTAAAAAAGGCTTGCCCCCATTTCTTCCCTTTTTGGCCCCCTTTTTCCAAAGTTAAAAATTTAAAATTTTAAAAAATAAGTTTTTTTTTAATGATTGGTGTTTTGGGAAGGAAAAGGTGCTGAATTTACCGTTTGGGGGAGGGGGGAGGGGGAAGGGACCGGGAGAAGAAGGGGGAAGGGGAAAAGGGAGGGGGAGGGAGAGAGGGAGGGGGAGGGAGAGGGGAGAGGAGAGAGGGGAGAGGAGGGCACACACAACAACCAACACCCCCCACCCAACAGGGTTTAAACATTTCCCCCAAAAAAACTCTTTTTTCAAGGGTTTTTAGAAAGGAGTAAAGAAATGTTTAAAAAATATCTAAAACCAGCTCTAAAAAACAAATTTGGGGTTTAAACACCCAAAAAACTTTACTTCCTTAGTTCAAAAAAATTTTATTACGATTTTTTTTGAAAAATTTTTAATCCCTTTAAAAATTTTTAACCAAATTTTTTCTTCCCAAATTTTTGGTTCCCCCCCCTAAAATAAAACCATTGAATTCCACAGATTTGGGAAAAAACTCCAAAACCCCCCCAATTTTATTTGGTTTCCCTTTCAAAAAATGTTCATTCCAAAATTTTTGAAAAAAGTTTTAAAACATTTTTTAAATTCCCCCGGGATTAATCATTTTTTAACCCGTTTTTTCGCCCCCACAGGGGCAACAGAAAAGAGGGGACCCGATTGGGTTTTATAAAACCCCTTTAGAGAGGGAACCCATGATGTGTGGTGTAAAACCTGACAGGGCCTCAGTTGTCCCATCACTGGGGTCCCTTTGTTGAAAGTTGTCCTGCTGTTTGCAGGAAGGCAGGGAAGCATCTTCACACTCCAGGAGGGACTGGGAGGGGAGAAGCTTAGCAAGATTGCAGCAGGACGGTCAGGCCATGCTGATGTTCTTTCTTTTATATTAAAGGACACAAAGTGAACCAAATGTAAGGTTCTGGGACAAAAATGTTATTTCACACACGGGCACGTCACACTAACATCTGGACTGGCCAAGACTGTCATCAGGGAACAGTACAATGAAGGAGAGAAGAGGCAGACAGAAAAAAATGATGGAAAGACAACATCAGTGAGTAAGTGACCAAAAAAAACCCAACAAATAAAAAACCCCAAACAAAAACCAGTGGAACGACATACTATGGAAAGCTGAAAACCTCGAGGAGTGGAGGAAGCTGGTTGCAAAGTCTTCAGTGGTGCCTCAACGGTGGACTAGACAACGGGATAGGTAAGTGGAGGTGAAGAAGTGGGGGTCTTGATGCTAGTCACTAAGGCGACTGAGACAATAAACCAAGGTCTGTGTGCAACATACCTTTCCTTCATCTTCACCTATCCCCTAGTCTAGTTGTTGGGGCACCAATGAAGATTTTACAGGTAGCTTCCTCCTCTCCCTGCAGTCCTCTGCTTTCTGTAGCAAGTTGATCCACTCAAGGCCAGTTCACTCTCTGATATTGTCTCCCCGTTGGTTTCTCTGTCTGCCTCTTCTCTCCTTTGTACTGTTCCCTGTAGGGCAGTCTTGGCCAGTCGAAATGTTTATTTATTTATCATTTATTTTATTTATTCTTTTATATCGAGGATAATGGAATAAGCACTCATGAGCTTTTTTTACATCCAGTCCCCGTGTGTATGCGGTTTTGTAAATTTTGTCATCTGTTTCCACCGGCACACAATGGGCTACTCTTCCGAAAAGCGGAACAGGATTTAACATGTGCGTAAGATGTTCTGCATGCGTTCGATGTTTGTTTGACGTGCCCGTACCACTTCAGAAGGTTTACGCTTTCTTCCTCTTCTTCTTAAACTGAAGTCAGGAGCCGATGGTGTTTTCAATTATGGTTTTTACTTCCTCGTAGTTATGTAATCTCTATATAAGATACGAACATAATTGCTAGCCCTGGCAAAATTATGTGTGTGTGGGAGGGGGGGGGGGGCGGTGTCATAAGTAGACTGTAACATCCAAACTGGACAGGAATGAAAGAAACAAATTTTAAAGTGAAAAAGCTGTGGCTCTACTTGTGGGGACGCCCGCTCTTCGGGGCTGAGGCCAACCCGACTTTCATGCTGAGAAATCTGCTGTGGCAATGGCTTCTATATAATACAATACACTACAATACATTTCATTACAATGCAAAGTAATATAATGTAATGCTATACAATACATGAGATACACTACACTACAATACAATACAATGCATTCCAATACAACTCAATACAATAAATACAATATAATACAAGTACAACACAACACATTGTGGGTATTTTTCACACGCCCACATCCGCAAGTTGTGGCTATGTTAAATTTCATGTACTCCTGGGGGGGGGGGGGGGGGGGGGGGGGGGTTCTTGAACTTGAGTCTTGAAAGGATACACTACGATGGGATACGATACAATCTAATTCAATCCAATACAATACAAAACGATACCATGCAATACAATACAACATAATACAAAATGTTGAAAGGATAATTATCAGTTTGAAAAGACAAAAACTTTTTTTTAATGTGAGATAACTACAAAATTAATGAAGGGTCTATATGCAAATGCTACTATAAAAACAGCGAATGTTCTCTGTATTCTGCTGTTGTTGTTTCACTCGTTTTGTTGTTGCCGTGGTTGTTGTATCTTACTGTTGCGATTGATTTTGTGACATAACAAGTAGTAGAAGTAGTAGTAGTAGTAGTAGTAGTAGTAGTAGTAGTAGTAGTAGTAGTAGTATCATTGGCAGTGGTGATGGAGAAGATGGAAAAAATATCATTTTCTTTTCTTTCTCTTCCTTGGTTTAATCACAATTGTTTTTTGTTTTGGTTTCTTTTGTTTGCTGGCGTTGTTTTGTTTTCTTTGTTTTGTTTTGTTTGCTGCTTTTTATCCCACGGAATAATGCACACTGCAACTACATACCTTACTAATTAAGTTCAAGTTATAAAAAAAACAAGAAGAAATTTTTTTTTCTTTAAAAGACTATCCACCTACTCCCCTTCCCTCCTCCACCTTCTCTTCTACCCATTCAGCCTAGAAAGAGTGAATGACACATAGCCTAACCAGGCAAACATCCCTTGAGACTTAGGTCCCGTTTCATTCGCAACAGACTGGCGGGGTTGAAATGTGAAGACTGGGTGCTTAAAGCAAACACAATTAGACACAGTGTGTTCAAGTCATTATCCCAAGTGGCTGCCTGCTCAGAAAACAAATCAGCCACTCTGTTTTTCTAAGTACATTAACCAAGCCTAACACTTTCTCCTCCACAAGGTCAGGGTTGGACCATGCTTGACATAACTGGAAGGGAACAGTTTGCTGTAATATATCCTTAAACAACCATCACATTAACCACTGATAGAGAGAGCAAGCTCTCTGAGAAGGAAAATCCCTTGGCACTTGATTAAACCTTCAAGTCTCCCTCCCTTGCTAGTTTTACTAGAGTGGAAAAGCCCTGTCCCTAAACTGGTCTCCATTGCCGTCCTCACTGCGACAGTGGTCTCCCTTGGTGACGGCTTCATTGTCGTCTGCTTCTCTCACTGTGGAAACCAAATGAGGTAGATAAACTTTTGGAGGTAAGTGGTCAGGGGGAGGGGAAGGACCTGGCCTGTTTGCCTCCAGCTGGAAGTCAATGGGATCAGTGCTGTGCAGAAGCAGTTGTGGGTGGCTGCTAGCTCCTTGACAACTCTGGGAAGAGTAAACTCTTCAAGTGTGACACTTGGTTTTCTTTGACTAAGTCATCCTTACCACAACAGCTTTCCTTGGCTCTCAGTCTCCCCCTCTGTCCCTGCCCACTTGTTTCTTTAATGGTTTTACCATTCCTTGCTTACTGCAAAGAACTCTTAGCCAAATTGCTAGGCTGAAGTAGTTGTAAGGAGGGGGGGGGGGGGGGGGGGGTCAGTGTTAAGCCTGGAGCTGACATGAAAATTAACTTTAGATACAGCAATTTGGAGTAAGAGTAGCCTGGTGGTAGACTGTAAGAGAAGTGCTTGCAAAACAAGCTTGCTCAAGAGCTGGAAGGAGCACAACTGAGCAGATTTTTAACTGCAAGCTTGATATAATTAGAAGTATCTATCAAGCACTTTGATTTGTTTGCTTTACATGATGCAGCACTCTCATAATTCCATATAATTATTAACTCCCAAACCACCAAAATCTGTTTCATAAATTGATAGACTTCAAAAAAGCGTTTGACAAATTATAGCATGGTGGACTGTGGCAAACCCTTGAACTTTTAACATTGAGGAAGGATTGGTGCAGATCATTTAGGCACCTTGTAACAATGACAGCAAATCAGTTCTGGTGAATATTCAGGTCCAAGGCTTCCTTTGAATAACAGTTGGGGGCAAACAGGGATGCACACTCTCGCCTATTTTATTCAACCCCTTTCTTGAGAAGAACACACAAAATGCATACCTTGAATACCATACTGCTGTATTTCTTTGTGGCAGATCCATTTTCGATCTGCAGTTTGCTGACGACTTTGATCTTCTTGGATGCGGTAAAAGCAAACTCCAAAACCTCACTAGCAAGCAACTAGAAAAACGAGCTGGTGCCGATGGTATGACGATCAGTGCAGAGAAGAACAAGGACATGGTAAAAAGTAATACTACAGTGATGCGATTTGTTTGTTTTACAAGATTCAGCACTATACAAATTCCATATATTATTATTAGTAGTAGTAGTAGTAGTAGTATTATTATTATTATTATTATTATTATTATTATTATTATTATACTAAAGTTAGCATTGTCATGACTGGCTAACACCAAGAAGTAGGCTCCCTCTGATATCTAGGTTTCACACTGACCGATGAAGCTCATTCTTTAGCTGAAGTGAGGATTAGTTAGATTGGCCCTTGTAACCACAACTATGACCAAGATGACCAGGATTTGAAAGAGTAAGGAGAGAAGCTTCCCAACAATTTTTTTTCTAAAACACTCGTTATTTTTTTCCTATATACAGGTGTGAGAGCTGGACCTTATTAATTTTGACATTTGAAACAAAATCGCTCAGAAGTCTTCTCAACATCTGATAGGGTTTAGGGCACAGAACCAATCAATCAGTGTAGCAAGAGGTTATTATATATAAACGATGGACCTCTGGCTGCACTGTTGTAAAGAGGAGAAAGTAATTTTTTCTTTCATTTTATTCTTTTATTTCGATGATAATGGAATAAGCACTCATGTGCTTTTTTGTTTACATCTAGTCCCCGTTTGTATGCAGTTTTGTAAATTTTGTCATCCGTTCCCACCGACACACCATGGCCTACTCTTCCGAAAAGCGGAACGGGTTTTAACGTGAGCGCAAAATGTTTTGCGTGCGTTCTCACACGGGGGGCCTCGGTTTATATAGTCTCATCCAAAGGACTTTTGGGGAGAGTGGAGTCGGTACAAATGTTAACTCCAGATGAAAAATACTCTTGAACGAGATTCGAACCCGGTAGCAGATCACGAATACATCACTCTTAACCATCAGGCTATCCTGTGATTTAGTCACACCACATACCATATTACTCTTGCCAAGACAATCTTCAGGGGACACTTGAGGGAGGATGACGGAGAGGTGGACAGAGGAGGAACTAAAGGGAGAACGTCTGTGATAGGATCATGTAGTGCCCTTGACATGGCTGTGTTGATGCAGAGAGCTGAAGATGGGCCATTATTTACTAATGCTCATCAGCTGCCGAATTAAACGATTGAAATATTTATTTATTTATTTATTCTTGTATATCGAGGATAATGGAATAAGCACTCATGTGCTTTTTTACATCCAGTCCCCGTGTGTATGCGGTTTTGTAAATTTTGTCATCTGTTCCCACTGGCACACAATGGCCTACTCTTTCGAAAAGCAGAACAGGATTTAACGCGTGCGCAAGATGTTCTGCATGCATTCGCACACGGGGCCTCGGTTTATAGTCTCATCCGAAGGACTTATATATAAATAAATATTTACATAGAAATGTAACGTTTCGAGCAGGCCATAAGCTATTTGCTTGTTATTGCTCTCAATTTATGTATGTATAATATTCATGTTTTCTGAATAAAAAATCTATTTAAACCATGGGCAATCTTGGAGAAAACTGTCGACCAATAACTTCTGTACGTCCCCTCGACGACCATCTAGGTCGAGAGACTGATGATGATGATGATGATGATGATGATGATGACGATGACGATGACGATGACGATGATGATGATGCAAGCAGGCAGGCATGCAGACAGACATACATACAGACAGACAGACAGACAGGTAGGTCTACATTATCATACATACATACATACATACATACATACATACATACATACATACATACATACATACATACATACATACATACACACACACATACATACATACATACATACATGCATACATACATACATACATACATACATACATACATACATACATACATGCATACATACATACATACATAATAACATACATACATACATACATACAACATACACACATACATACATACATACATACATACATACATACATACATACATACATACATACATACATACATACATACTATACAATACATACATACATAATACATACATACATTACATACATACATACATACATACATACATATACATACATACATACTACATACATACATACATACATACATACAATACATACATACATACATACATACATACATACATATACATACATACATACAACATACATACATACATACATACATACTACACACACACACGCACACATACATACATACATACATACATACATACATACATACATACATACATACATACATACATACATACATACATACACACATACATACATACATACATACATACATTCCCAAAGAGAAAGTAAACACACATACACTCCCGAAGTCAGAATGCAGCTACTTTAATGGTGGGCAAAAATGGCGGCATACACAAAAATTCAACATCTTTGACGTCAGAGCTCTAGCTGAGAAACAAAAAACTTAAATTATTTGTTTGTTTGTTTGTTTGTTTATCTATTTGTTTGTCTGTTCATGATATCAGATACGGTTCCAACCGTCATAATTATGTTGTACAAGAGCACAAAACATTATACTTCCGTTTCGAGATAATTATTTATTCTTCCCCTTCTCGCCGTCCTACTCCTCCATTTCTTCCTCTTCCTCCTCCCCTTTCTCCTCCTCCATTAAAATCATCATCATCGCCGTCGTCATCGTCGTCTCGTCGTCGTCGTCATCATCATCATCATCATCATCATCATCATCAATCATCATCACTTTCTTATCTGTCATTGTTCATTGTTGCTGACCATACTCTCGACTTGCTCGATGTCTGATTAGCAAACAATTAAAGGGAACTAACCGAACAACTAAACTGGTACCGTTGTTTCCCTTTAACAGGTCACTTTGATTTTAGATTCGTCTGTCATCAACTTTTGTGTTACCACTTTTGCAAAAACACGCGCGCGAGTGTGTGTGTGTGTGTGTGTGTGTGTGTGTGTGTGTGTGTTGGGGGGGTGATAGGGGGGGGGGGAGTGATGGGGGGAAAGTTATAGGGGGAGAGGGGATTAAAGACTAGAGGGGGAAGGGGGACAGGGAGGGGGGGGGGGGGGGGGGGGGGGGGGCAGGTTAGCCTCCTGGTTAAAGTGACACGCGTTGCCCTAGTGATCTGCTGACCTGGGTTGGAATCTGTTCAAGAGGATTTTTCCTGTGGAGTTAACATCAGTGCCTACTCCACTCTCCCCAAAAGTCCGTGAATGCACGCGGATGACAGAATTGACAAAACCGCATACACATGGGTACAGGCTGTAAAAAAGCACACAATTGCTTATTCCTGTTATCCTCAAAATGAAAGAATAAGAGACTAACTCTCAGACCATAACTGACTCATGACTGTTATGCAGAAGAAGGAAAAGTCCAGCTCCAGACGGGATTCGAACCTGCTCTTTTGGATTTCTCAATAAGTGCATGAGTGTTAGGTTATTCATATCTTTACCAGATGAGATTTATATTGTGAGTGTCCATGACTTCTTTCTTTATGTTGATCTATTATTTTAAGAAAATTATTTACTGTTTTTTGGTATGGGTTTTTTGGGTTTGCTTGTTTCTTCAAGACTCATGACACCACAAACGCGCTTCCAATCATTATGTTGTATGAAGGTAAAAAGGGTAAAATGTGTTCCCATAACATATAATAATAATAATAATAAAAACAATTATGATGATGATTATAATAATAATAATAATAATAATGATAATGATATAATAATAATAATGATAATGATAATGATAATGATAATAATAATATATAATATGAATAGAATTTATATAGCGCTATATCTTGCAAAAAAAATCAAAGCGCTTGCATTCAACACACCCATACATACAACCAATAACAATTAAAAGAGTTAACAAATTCAAATGTACATACACCCGTGCACGCACGCACGCCGCCAGCCGCGCGCGCGCGCGACGCACACACACACACACACACACACACACACACACACACACACACACACACACACAAAAGATTATACACTCTGGCAGGGTGATGGGATTTTGGCTGTTTTAGGCAGGGGATATATTTGAGATGAAACAAGAGGGGGAAAATCAGTCTTGGAATAAAATAATATGTCTTCAGGCTGAATTTAAAAGTGTCATAAGTAGGCTTTTGGCGAAGGGAGAGAGGAAGGTCATTCCAGATCACTGGACCAGAAACAGAGAAAGAGCGACGGCCAACATATGCGTGTCGTTGAGGAGCGAGGTGTCAGGGACCTCAGCTTCTCCAGGGGCCAGCATATTGAGGGTGGCGCCCATCTCCTCTCCGCTAGGTGCTTTTCCTTTCCTGACCCTAAGGAGGGCAAGTTGCCATTTACAGCTGGGTGAACTGGGGGACTGTACTGAAGCCAATGCGCACAAACGGTCACCCGTGTACTTGGTAACCACGCTCAATGCTGCTTAGCTTGGAGAAAGCCAGTACTCTGACCACCCTCCTCTCCATCATCTTATTTTCCCCCTCCTCCTCCTCTCTCTCTCCTCCTCATCATCATCATCATCATCATCATCACACCACCACCACCACCACCAACCACCACCCACCATCATCATCATCATCATCCATCATCATCATCATCATCATCATCATCATCATCAACAACAACAACATCAACATCATCACCATCATCATCATCACCTACCTGTGTAATGAACGTGGCATCCAACCATTCTCTTCACTTAGGCCCCCCTACTGGCTTTCACAATTCACAACAGTTTATTCCCATGTACTCTTTTGAGCTATAGAGAAACAACAAGCATACATATCAATGAATGACGAATATCAAGAGGGAGAGGGAACACAAGTCAACATAGCAGTTAACGGGAAACAACCCAGTCACAATGGCAGGGTTAACAAAAACGATCCTGTTGCTTTCCCTTTATCCTTTTCTTTTGTCGCTTGTGTGCTCGTCAGACTTACGTAAGGACAACAGCAACAACAACAACATGCTGCTGCTACTGCTGCTGCTGCTGCTGCTGCTGCTACTACTACTACTACTACCACACAGAGTATCCCCAGTAGAATTCGATTAAGACTGAAGCCTTTCAGCTACAAAACACACACACACACACACACACACACACACACACACACACACACACACACACACACACACACACACACACACACACACACACACACACACACACACACACACAAGTATTCAAACTGTACACGCTTTCAAAACAAATAATTATTACAAATTGATTGTTCCAGGAAAGCTACAATTGTAACCTATTAACTTTGAAATAGAACGTACTCCAAAGTTCATGCACATGATTTTATTTGTTAAGCTGCATAATATGTGTGTATGTGTGTGTGTGTGTGTGTGTGTGTGTGTGTGTGTGTAACAATAATGGTTTATTCAGGTGTTTTTGCAGGCTATCTGGCCCATCATAAATTTGATGTCTAAAATCTTTTATTTCGAAGATAATTAATAAACACTCCGATTTATTATTTTTTTTGCATCCAGTTCCCACGTGCATGTGGTTTGTAATTCATGTCATCCATTCTCACCAGCACACAGTAGCCTACTCTTCGGAAAGGCGGAACAGGCTTTTTACGTCTGTGCAGGATGTACTGCATGAGTTTGCTCATGGAACTTCGATTTATAGTTTCATCTAAAAGACGTTCAGGGTAGAGGAGTCGGCACTGATACTAAAAGTCCAGGAAAGAAATCCCCCTTGAACGGTAAGCGTCAGGACAACAGGCTAGCCAATCTTGTTGTTTATAGCCCCGCCAACGGTAGCATACGCAAATTCTCACCATTAGTGAACCTTGGAGCTGTATCTGAGGAATGAGAAAGACAAAAGAAAACTGCCCTAGGCCCAAATTCAGGCTGCTCCTCATGGGTAGAGTGTCTTGTGGAGCCCTGTGTAGTAAGTATCACCTACTTTTCTATGCATGTCCTGGAGCTATCATAGCCCTACTTCTGGTTTTTACTTTGACATGTCTTTTCCTAGGGTCAAGCCGTTTGTTGCAGCAGGCTTTGCTACCTATGTTAAAACGATTTTTTTAATTAAAAAAAATAATAAAAAGAGACAAAGTAAACAAATCTACAAACAAGATATCGTATTTAGTTCAAATCACCCAAACAAGCAAATAGACCAAAACAAAAACAAAGTCAAGTCAAAGTCAAAGTCAGTCAAAAACGCTTAAATCATCCCATGAAGGGCAATTACAATACTGACAGGCAGATTGATACCCATCAAAAATCTCAAAGACACAAGCTTGCTGTACTGTACTGATTTCATGTATTGGTACTATAATATTTCTGAACTAATAAATTTTGTTTAAACCAACAACCCCCCCCCCCCCCCCCCCCCCCCCCCCCCCCCCCCCCCCTACAACAACCTAAATCTAGTTTTGGTTTCAATCGACAGATAGATTGAGAACGCTGCATGTGCGCATGTTCTCTTCTGCGTGGTAGTGGGTGGGTAGTTGGTGGCGGTGGTAGAGTGTGGGAGGAAGGGGGTGGTGGTGGTGGTTGGAGGCCCCCCCCCCCCCCCCCCCCCCCCCCCCCCCCCGGTGATCAGAGGGGGAGGGAACCCATGAGCTTCGAAGTTCATTTGAGTTACCTACCCTTGAAGATTAAAAAAAAAAAATCATCATCCAATGAAACTCTCAGGATCTCAAAACGCGAAAACATGGCATGCAAACTGAAACTTGGATGCTTGAAACGAAACTTCTTGTTCTAGTCGTTTGGTCGATGTTAGAATGAGTGATGAGCTGGACATGAGAGGCGAAATGCAGAGCAGTGGCTGGCAGAACACACTACGCAAATACATCGATCGAAAACAAAGTAAGTAATGCGTTGGGTCTGCCGGATTTGTCCTTGCTCCCCGAACAGCATCAGAGAACTAGGACACACTTTGTGAAACTAGACGAATGAGTAGGCTAAAGTCTAGATTCACTGCGATGGACCCAGTAAGATTTAGGAAGTGAGAACAGGAGAGCTTTGTAATCGTTTCAAGCGAGGTTTGATATGTAGGGAAAAGGGATTGATGGGTTGTAGGTAGTTTTGTTACGATGTAAAGATTGTTATTATATTAGGTTTGTTGTTGAATGAACTGTTACGTTAAAACAAAAGAAACATTACAGACCAGCATGGCGAAATACTTCCTTGTGTCACAGGATACATTGGAGTAGTAGTATTTATAACTGTAGTGTGTGTTTGTGTGTGTGTGTGTGTGTGTGATTTCTTTATTTCCAAGATAATGAAACACACACATACACACACACACTCACACACACACACACACACACACACACACACACACACACACACACACACACACACACACCACACACACTCACTCAGAGAGAGAAAGAGAGAGAGAGAGAGAGTGTGTGTGTGTGTAAAAGCTCTATGGATTGATTTCTGTCAATGAAAGTACACACATCAGATAGCATACAGTACAACCATCAGAAGTCTTGTTATGAATTGAACTCTGCTAGATCTGGGGGGGGGGGGGGGGGGGGTGTTAGCTACTTTAAATTTGACTCTGAGAGAGACTTAAGCCCCCCCAAAATCATGTCAGTTGATATGTTATGACTTGGCTAGATTTTTTTTTTATCGTTCTCAGTTTTTCTGGCAATACTTAACACTGTAACTTGTAAGAGTCAACAAACATGTACCCTCATCAGAGAGATTCTTGTGATTTAATTTTCTGATACCAACAAGTTACATGCAAAGAAGACTCAGAGACTGAATCTAATTTTGGAGAAAGTGACCAATAACTAACTCAACTTCTAAGTGAACATTACTGAAAAGTGCATTTTTGTGCAAAGAAAATTTTATATTATCAATAAAAGCAAAAAGAAGTTATGATAATTGATATTTTTCATTTAAATATCTTATTAAGTTATTGAAATAATGTATGTTTGTCCGTCGTGTCCGACGATGACCTCCAAAACAGCAGAGGAGGCAGCTACTGTTTTGGAAATTGGGCAGAAATTTGATTGTAGTGGAGATGCCTTGCCCACAGTACATCCCCAATCTCTCGGCCAAGTGGGCATAAGGACAGTCAGCATTGGAGATGTTCTCCAAAGGCCAACCAGCCCCCATGGCTGCAGCACATAAGGACTGTGCGAGTCAAGCCTCCTAGTCAGAGTCATAGTCGATCACTAAAGACTAAGCGGTAAAGTGGAATTCCATGAGTGGGAAAGCCACTGATCATACAGCCTCTCACTTTGCTGTTGCCCCCAGCATCAATGGTTTAATCAAGAACTGTGATAAAGCCCAGGCGCTGACGGCAAACTATTGAGATTAAAAAGCTGCAACAACAACATAATGTCATAAGGCTTGATAAGCTATACAGAGATGATCAGTGGGATCAGTTACCAACTGCTACAGTACTACTACTAGTTGTGTGGGGGTGCTCAAGAATTACAGTTAGTGTTCTTTCCCAGCAAGAAAAGTCAGCTATCCCAAGATTTAAAAAGAAAAAGTGAACAAGTTAGTAGACTACTGTGATGCTAATAATTGAAGCTGAACAGTATCACTTGTGGCCAAGTCAGGTGTGCAACTTAGACAAAAAATGTGAGTTCATGCATATTTATTTCTAAGTTAAAACATATTTTTTAAACTACCAGGCTGTAATCACCATAAAGCTGTATGATGGGATCCACCCCACCCCCCAATCCCCCACCCCCCACGAGTTAACATTAGTTATGAAAGTCTCCATTTCTCTGCAAGCTGTTCAGATGAGATTATTTATTTTTTTAAACTGAAGTTGATTGTGGAAAGACACACAAAATATTTTGCACAGTTAATGTTGAATTTTAACCCTTTCATATTTGTTTGTTGTTGGAAGAATAAGCCAAAAACAAAACAATCAAAACAAAGTAAAGGCATGTTGTTAGTAGACAATGAACAATATCTCTACTCATATCATAATATGCCACTTAAACAAAATTGTTTAACACCCCAACCCCCCCCCCCCCCCTCCCTTCTGAATTCACACTTGAATTTTAAAAAAATATTGTTTAAAAAAATATTGTTGTTGTTGTTGCAAAAGTTTATTATCAAGTATTCAACTTTTCAGAATGTTTCATCTTAAAAATCACTCTGATATTGTCCTCTGAGTGAGCATATATATATTGTTCACAGTGTTGACCTGGTTGTGTAAGTACTCTGTAATTTTCAGTCAGAAATACTCCGCACGTTAACAGAGTAATTATCATTCATTAAATGATCCCTATCCTTATCACAAAAAACACAAGTTCCAGAGGGTGACAATTAGTGAATCATGTTGTACCCCTACAGGCTACAGGCCTGCATTTTTGACCTACTTGATAATTGGTACCACAGCAGTCACCTGTATTGTATGTGTGCCTGGTGTGGGGTTTCTTGGGGTCAAATCATGCTCCTTTTGCAGGTTACAGGTCGACCATTTTCCTCTTTTTTTTCTGCAGTTGTTTGAACTCTTTCTTTTTCTGATTTTTTTTCTTTCATTCAGCACTTTTTTGGTCTTTTTTGCAGTTTTTAAAAAAAGTATTTTTTCTTTCTCTTTCTTTCTTTCTTTCTTTCTTTCTTACTTACTTTCTTTGTTCTCTCTTTCTTTGAAGTTTTACTTTTATTCAGCCCATTTTTGTCCTTTCTAGCGGTTTTTGCAGTTGTTTTTCTTTGTTTCTTTCATTGATTGATTGATTGATTTATTCATTCATTCATACACTATACAGTTAAATTAATTCATCCATTCTCTCTCTCTCTCTCTTTATTCATATTACTTAATTATAATCAGTCTATCAGTTTTCATGTTAATGTTTAATTCATTTGAGAATTATATGTAAGTATTAAGTTATTAATGCACATATCTTTTCTTTTAAATTTTTTTTTTATAATCTATGTATTTCTTGAAATTAATGTTCAAGTCAGTTAGGGATTATGTATTGTTAAATATAATAATACTTATCTTTTTTAAATCATGTTGTTGTTGTTGTAGTAGGGTTTACCCCCTTGTTTTGTTGATAGTCCCTAATCAGAGCAAGGGCCGGATAAAAAAAAATTGCTTGCACATGCTTTTTTTGTTACCCTTGAAAAATAAAAATAAACATTCATGCATTCATTCATTCATTCATTCATTCATTCATTCTCTCTCTCTCAACTAGAATATATGTCTTTTCTTTTATCATGACTTTTTTCTAGTAATTATACTTTAGGCTTGAACAACATTTTTTAAATGTATTTAATGTCATTTTTCAATGTTTTTTCCCCTTTCAACTGTGTAGTGTGTGACTGTAAAGAACTGATTCTGGCTTTAGAGATGAGAGATATACCATGTTTTCCCTGGCAGAGAGATAAGAGACATGCCATGTTCACTTCTGGCAGAGAGATATGCCAAGTTTGTTTTTTTGCAGAGACATTAAATAAAAAATGTGCCATGTTTGTTATTAGCAGGGAGATGCAAGATGTGCCACCTTTGTGTTTTGGCATAGAGATAAAGCAAAATTCATTGTTTGTCATCAGCAGAGAGATGTAAATTAAGAATGCTATGTTTGTTTTTGACAGAGAGATAATAGAAAGATATGCCATGTTTATTTTTTGGGGGGCAGAGAGCCAGAAAACAGAGAATGTGGAAGAGGAGGAGAGAGAGGAATGTGGCAGACTGTACACACAATGGAAAGGTCCACACAACAAGAACAACTGCAGCGTTATTCCTAGTCTTTTCAAAAAGGTAAGTACAGTGATGTATTGATAATGATAATAATAACATTAACAACAATGCTGCTTCTGCTGCTGCTGCTGCTGCTGGCAGTTGCAATAGCAACAGCAGCAAATAGTATCTTGATAATGATCATAAAAAGTTATGATGATAATAACAATAACACATGGCACATTGCACACACACTCACACATCCACACACTTGCTTGCTTGTGGACACTTCTGTATATATATATATATATATATATATATATATATATATATATATATATATATATATATATATATATTATGTACACATGCATGTGCGAATACTTGTAAACACACAACAGTAATCATGTAACAAAAAAAGTGAGCTGCTCTGAAGTCTCTCTGTCTCTCTCTGTCTGTCTGTTTCAGTGTCTGTCTGTCTGTCAAGATTGTCAATTCTCTTACTTGCCCATGTGGTTTTTGTTTGTTGTTATTGTTGTAAAAATTTATGCATGTGGCACACAAGACCTTGATATAATCACTTCATCCCCAAGACTTACATCCAGACCAACCTCTCATGGTCTAGGGGGTATATATATGGAAAAAGTCCAGTTTCAGTTGGGAATCTAACCCATAACTTCTCGCTGTCTATACAGGTGCGTTACTGCTTTATAACCAGATAGAATCAAGCCTGCAACTCACTTGCATTCTAGGCGGGTGCATAATTATCTGCTTTTCTGCTGATCCAGTGGCCATATACATTACAGTGTTGGAATGTCTGATTAATTAATGAGTGATTGTGCAGCAGATACTGTAGTGTAAGACTAGGGTTTGGCCTGTGCAATGTTGTTTGCTTGTGTTGTGACTAGAGCAGAGCTGTGTGTGTGTTGTGTATGTTGTGTTTTGGGTGTATGAATCTTGCATTTAATTATTCACATTGACTGATTTATCTGTCTCGGCATTCCTTTACCAGATAGGGTGCATATTGCCTGGTCTTTTCCTGTACTTGTAACTTTGCAGGAGGTCTGCCCACTGGCCTTAGCCAACACATTCCGACTTCAGAGCAGCTCATTTCCTTGTGCAGGTTGCATACTGGGTATGTTCACATTTCCATAACCCACTGAAAGCTGACATGAATAAAGAAAACATTAACATGCGTTTGTATATAATGTATACAAAAAAGCGAATCAAGGTGTTGGCAGCTCTGCTTTTAAAGTTGACCCAGGGGATTGTCTGAATCCCCCACCCTAACTCACCAGAAGACGATGCTGAGATTCAAACGCAGACTTCATGGACCTGCAAGGTTGAAGTCAGATGGCCTTACCCACTTGGCTATAGATAGCATCTGTCACTGAATTGTCTGATTGATGAGAGATCAGGCCAGGAATCAATTATCGGGTGTTTGATTGATTACTTATCTATGTTGCAGTTGCCTTCAGAAAAAGAACCTTTGCGTCTCAAGTTGAGAGAAGAGTCCAGGTATGGTGTTAGTAGGATTTTTCTTTGTTGTTGTTGCTTCCATTTTATGTCTGTTCACTTTCTCTTTGTGTGTGTTTGTAAGTTTGACTGTACTGCCTCATGTGTCTACAGCCATACCAGTGTTGTAGTGCTGTATATGTGTGTGACTATGAGTGTGTATTGTGTGTGTATTTTTATTTTTATTTTATACCACTTTAAGTCATGAGATTTCTCTGCGTGAAATTTGGGCTGCTCTCCCTGGGGAGAGCGCGTCGCCACAAGAACAGCGCCACCCTTTTTATTTTTTGGTCTGCAACTGTATTTGTTTCCCTATCAGAGTGGCTTTTTTCTAAGAATTTTGCCAGGGACAACTCTCTTGTTGCTGTGGGTTCTTTTACGTGCGCTGAAAATGTTGTGTAACACATGGGACCTCGGTTTATCATCTCATCCGAAAGACTAGCGCCCAGACCACCACTCATGGTCTAATGGATGGGGAAAAATTTCGGGCCCAAACGGGGTACGAACCACGCACACACCCGACCCGGACTTTTTGCATTCTAGACAGGCACGTTACCTCTAGACCATCGATCCATGTATGTGTGTTGTGTACATGTGTGTTGGTGTGTGTGTGTGTGTGTGTTGGTGCGTTTGTTTTGTGTGTGTGTGTGTGTGTGTGTGTGTGTACATGCATGTGTGTGCATACACATGCATCTCATTGTGGTTATAAAATCATATGATACTTTATGTTTACAGGACCCTTTTACTTCAAAGACGCAATCAGGATCTTCTTGACAATGATGAACTACAGGTCAGTGCATGTTAAGTGCTAACACAGTGGTGAAAACCGTTTGACTTCAATTTGAAGGTTGCTGTGGGATCTTTTACCTGTGCAAAATATATGTTGCATATAGGACATCCACTTATCATCATATCTAAAAGACTAGGAGCCAGACACCTGACTGTGACATTGTTTCCCAAGCCCATGTCATCCCATCTTCCGCTCTCTATCAGTGTTGTCAGTCCTGACCTTGGTGTTCATGTCCCCCATGAGGATGAGCATGTCCCGTCTCGGAATCTTGTCTACCACCGACTGGAGCTGGGTGTAGACGTTGTCCTTGTCTTCCTCCTCCGCGGTGTTGGTAGGGGCGTAGCACATGACAAGGGACACCTTCTGGAAGCGCGACTCAAACCGAGCGGTGATGATGCGGTCTGAAACAGGCTCCCATTCCAGCAGGCTCTTGGCTGCATGCTTGGACAGCAGGAGACCTACTCCAGCTTCGTGACGGTCTTCTTCACTTTTACCGGAGTAGAGCAAAGCTTCTCCTGACTGTAATCTTGTCACTCCGTGACCATTCCACCGGACTTCAGACATGCCCAGGAGTGTGAGGCGATATCTGTTCATCTCCCTCACTGCCTGCGCACACCGTCCGGTTTCCCAGAGGGTCCTCACTTTCCATGTTTCAAGTAGGACCGGCCGACGTGACAACAACCTCGGGGACTTCATCAGGGGCGTCTCCGGTTGATGAGGGGTTGTCAGTCCTGCATCTTCCTGACGGGTTTGGCTGCAGCGCGTCATAGGTTTCCTTGAAGGATCTCCAGATCTCCCAAAGACTGAGTTGGCACGAGTTTTGCTGTTTAAGGTTTCCGTAACAGGAGTTGTTTTACGGAGCAGGGTTGTTAGCCCTGTGTCCAACCCCCTTTACCTAGGGGGAAAGGTGCCTCCTTAGTCGCCTTTTACGACATGCCTGGATGGCGGGCAGGGTTCCTATTCTTGCAATGCTCACTTTGCAAGCATACCCTGGGAGACCCACAGGGGGACTGTGACATTGTGGATGGTGGAAAAAGTTTTGATTAGACTGTGTTTGAACCCAAGGTATCTCTGATCTCATTTTCAAGACAGCCATGATACCATTGGACCACTGATCCACTAAGATATGTTACCTTTGACAAGTATGCCTGCCATTTCAGAGAGACCACATTTATTTTTGTTCAGGAAAAGTGTCATTTTTGACTGAGTATCCTGGCAATCCGATTTTGTATATATATATGTGTGTATGTCCCAGAAGGTTAAAATCACAGCATGGAATTTCATTTGGAGCCAGATTGTGGCAAGCATTCTGTTTAAAAAGTGTATAATTTACCATGGAAAGATGATGGTCAATTTTGCTTGGCATCATTGCTTTTGTTGTTGTTTTTTAACTTTTTGCTTGTTTCTAACTTGATATTACCTGCGAATGTTGTTACATGGTTTCACACAGTCACAAGATCGGTTTTCTTCCATGTGAAAGTGATTGACGATAAACAATTCACAATTCAAATAATTTATCATCTCACAAATAGAGAAACCCACGTGGGCTGCAAGCCATACATAAAAACAGCAAACAGGATAACATCACAGAAAAACGCCACAACACGGTATCCATACATCAGCACGCATACGTCACAAGATATAAATAAAAGCACCCAAGCATCAGCAATACCAAAGCCAGTCATGAACTCACCAGTGTAAAATGACATGAACTCATGGTCATGTTGTATATGTATCCTGCACTGTGATTGGACGTGTATGCATGCATGTTTCAGAAACTGTGGTTTCTATTGGACCAGCACCACACACCCCCTCTGCATGGGGAAGAGCAGATGATTAGTTACCAAGACTTTCTTCACGTGGCCAAGGAGGCTGGACCTAAGTTTAAGTAGGTTTTGTTCTTCTTTTTTTCTGTCTCACTCTGTCTCTCTCTCTGTCTGTCTGTCTGCCTCTGTCTGTCTCTCTGTCTCTTTCTCTTTCTCTCTCTCTCTCTCTCTCTTCTCTCTCTCTCTCTCTCTCTCTCTCTCTCTCTCTCTCTCTCTCTGTGTCTTGCTCTTTTACTTCACTCCTTATGGGCTCTCAGACCCATCTTTTTGGCAGACGTTTTCAAAACAAGCATTCACACACGTACACACACACACACACACACCACACTCACACACACACACACACACACACACACACACACACACACCACACACACACACACACACACACACACACACTGACTTCATTCCATTCTCCCTGTGTGTGTGTCAAAGTCAAATTTTTATTTCCAGATGGTACATTGAATAAGCAATGCATTTGCTTTTTTTCATCAAGCCATCTATCTAAGATCTAAGTGTGTGTGTGTGTGTGTGTGTGTGTGTGTGTGTGTGTGTGTGTGTGTGTGTGTGTGTGTGTGTGTGGTCAGACGCTACTTCCAGGCGGAGGTGTTCAGCAAACTGGTGGAGAAGGACCCCTTTGGCCGAGTGGCCATCCTGCAGTTCTTCAACTACGTCATGCGTAAGGTGTGGCTCCATCAGACCCGCATCGGCCTCTCCCTCTACGACCGCGCCGGTCAGGGTGTCCTCAGAGAATCTGTGAGTCTGTGGACTGATGGGATGCTGGTGGGTGTGGGGATGGTCAGAGGAGAGAGGGTGGTGATGATGATGCTGATGATGATGGTGGCGATGATGATGATGATGGCGACGATGATGATGGCGATGATGATGATGGCAATGATGATGATGATTTTGATGCTAAGATATGGAATCTCTATGGTGCTAAATCAATATGCATAATTTGTTTCCTATGAGACTACCGCCCTCCCCTTTTTTTTTTTTCTTCCCGTGTCCAACCAGTTTGTTGCAGCAGGTCTTTCTATGTTCACCTGCCTAACAAGTAAACCGTCAGGTTCTGGGTTTGATTCCCAGCCTCGCTCTTTTTCTTTCCCCCAGTTTGGCACAAAACTCGAACTGAATGTCCAAAGTCTCTTGGATGAGACTATAAACCGAGGCCCTGTAGGCAAAGACACGCAAAATATCTTGCGCACTTGTTAAAAACCTGTTCTTCCTTTTGGAAGAGCAGGCCATTGTATGCCGGTAGGAACGGATGACCAAAAAATAAAAATAAAAACGCATACACACAGGTGCCATGTTTAGACACCATCCTCAAAGACAGACTGTGGCTACCTAAATTGGGTAGCGGCATGTCGTAAAAGGCGACTAAGGTGGAACCCTTCCCCCAGGTAGGGGGTTAGACACAGGGCTAACAACCCTGTTCTGTAAAAAAAACAATTGTTACGGAAACAGCAACAAAAGAAATTAACAATACTGGGTGTGACGGGCTTCCAGAGTCATCGGAAGATGCTCATATGAATGGCAGTGGTGAAAGCCGAAAGGAAGCCACTGACAGGAAGATGGAAGTCTTAAGCGCCAAAAATAAGACCAAGATAGGATTACGACCCAAGAACACTTGGCGTCGGACTGTTGAAGCAGAGCTGAAGACCTTCCAACATACCTGGGGAACCATTCAGAAGCTAGCCCAGGACAGACAGGAGTGGAGAACTTTTGTTGCTGCCCTACGTGCCAATAAGGCACAAAGGCATTGATGATGATGAAATTGGGTAGTGGGGTGGGGGGGGGGTGTTGCATTCGCAAAAATCTCTCACCTTTGGTGAACCTCGGGGCTCTAGCCAAGGGATGAGAAAAATACAAATAAAAAAATAATGACCATGAAGAGGGTGGCTGTGGAGTTGTAGTAAGGCTTAAGAATATAAATATGATGATGATGATTATGATGATGATGATGAGGAGAAGGGTGGCAGGGGAGGTAGTGGTAAGGCTTTGGAATACGTAATGATTATGATGATGATGATGAGGAGGGTGGAAGTGGTATTGTGGCTGTAGAATATGTGATGATGATGATGATGATGATGATGATGATGATAGATGAACATGGTGATGGTGGTTCTCTCTCCTTACTCCAGACAGCTTTCTTTGTTCTTTTTTTCTTGCCCTTTCTGATATGACTGTTATCTTGTGTTCTTGTATAGTAAAATTATATTAAACTGTATGCTTAGAATATGCTCTTTACATTTCAGATGATTTGTGTTTTTTTTCGTTTATTTTGTTTATTTAAGGTTTTTTTTATGTGTGTATGTGTGTGCACGTGTGTATGTGTGTGTGTGCATGCATGCGTGTGTACGTGCGTGCGTGTGTGTGTGTGGTTTGTTTTTTTGTTTTTTGCCTATAGAGCTGGTTGTAAAAAAAGCATGTTTGCTGATGCCATAACCCTCTTTACATAATAATAATAATAATGTATGGAATTTATATAGCGCTGAATCTTGTAAAGCAACAAATCAAAGCGCTCAGATTTCATTTCATACCACTTTAAGTCACGGCAGATTTCTCTCCGTGAAATTCGGGCTGCTCTCCCTGGGGAGAGCGCGTCGCCACAAGAGCAGCGCCACCCTTTTTTTTTTTTCTTTTTCCTATCTGCAACTGTATTTGTTCTCCCTATCAGAGTGGCTTTTTTTAAAGAATTTTGCCAGGGACAACTCTCTTGTTGCCGTGGGTTCTTTTACGTGCGCTAAATAAGTACGTGTAACACACGGGACCTCGGTTTATCGTCTCATCCGAAAGACTAGCGCCCAGACCACCACTCATGGTCTAATGGATGGGGGAAAAGTTTCCGGTCCAAACGGGGTACGAACCGCCGCACACTTCAGACCCGGACTTTTCGCTTTCTAGACAGGCGCATTACCTCTAGACCACCGATCCACTTAACATAACATTCAATTCAACTCAGTTCAATCACTCTGTGAAGATGCCAGGAATTTGTCTGTATAAATAGCATCCCCACCTTCTGGAAATTCTGTGCTAGCAATTCCCTCTTTTCTGTCCCTCTCTTTGCTTCTACCTTTTTCCTTTTTTTCCCCCTTCACCTCCTTCTTGTCTATTTTCTGCCTTTTTGTGGTCTATTCTCCAACCTCTTCTTACAGAGAAAAAAACCCCCACAACTGAAAGCATAACAATTCTCTCCCACTCTAAAGTCGGATGCCCTGGGCCTGGCTTTTCAGCGCGAGGCATTTTCGCTCACATATAACAGAGAAGAATAGCTGCCGTCTGAGCATTCAATGAAGAAGAACCGCTCGGTGATGGTGTCTCGGTGATGGTGTCTCAGTGATGGTGTCTCAGTGATGGTGTCTCAGTGATGGTGTCTTGGTGATGGTGTCTTGGTGTCTCGGTGATGGTGTCTCGGTGATGGTGTCTTGGTGATGGTGTCTCGGTGATGGTGTCTCGGTGATGGTGTCTCAGTGATGGTGTCTCGGTGATGGTGTCTCGGTGGATGGTGTCTCGGTGATGGTGTCTCGGTGATGGTGTCTCATGATGGTGTCTCAGTGATGGTGTCCAGTGATGGTGTCTTGGTGTCTCAGTGGATGGTGTCGTCGATGTGGTGTCTCGGTGAGGTGTCTCGGTGATGGTGTCTCGGTGATGGGTCTCGGATGTGTCACGTGATGTGTCCGGTGATTTCTCGGTATGGTGTCTCGTGAGTGTCTTGTGTCTCGGTGATGGTGCCTCGTGATGTGTCTTGGTGTCTCAGTGATGTGTCTCGGTGATGGTGTCTTGGGTCTCGGTGATGTGTCTTATGTGTCTCGGTGATGTGTCTCAGTGAATGTGTCTTGAGTTCTCGTGATGGTTCTTGGTGTCTCGTGATGGTGTCTCGTGATGGTCTTGTGTCTCGGTGATGTGTTTGGTGTCTCGGTGATGGTGTCTTGGTGATGGTGTCTCGGTGATGTTCTTGGTGTCTCATGATGGTGTCTCGTGATGGTGTCTCGGTGATAGGTGTCTCGGTGGATGTGTCTCGGTGATGTGTCTCTGGTGGTGTCTCGGGGGATGGTGTTTCCGGTGATGGTGTCTCATGATGGTTCTTGTATTCGGTGATGGTGTCTCAGTGATGGTGTCTTGGTGTCTCAGTGATGTGCTCAGTGATGTGTCTTGGTGTCTCTGTGATGGTGTCTTGGTGTCTCGTGATGGTGTCTCGTGATGGTGTCTCGTGATGGTGTCTCGGTGGATGGTGTCTCGTGGATGGTGTCTCGTGATGGTGTCTCGTGATGGTGTCTTGGTGTCTCGGTGATGGTGTTTTGGTGTCTCAGTGATGGTGTCTCATGATGGTGTCTTGTATCTTGGTGATGGTGTCTCATGATGGTGTCTCGGTGATGGTGTCTTGGTGTCTCGGTGATGGTGTCTCGGTGATGGTGTCTCGGTGATGGTGTCTTGGTGTCTCAGTGATGGTGTCTCGGTGATGGTGTCTCGGTGATGGTGTCTCGGTGATGGTGTCTCGGTGATGGTGTCTGCCATTTCACTGTCGCAGGACGTGGAGCACTACATCCTGGAACTGATCCCCACCCTGCCCCAGCTGCGGGACCTGCAGCAGAGCTTCTACTCCTTCTACGTCTGCACCGCGGCCCGCAAGTTCTTCTTCTTCCTGGACCCCATGCGCAGCGGCCGCATCAAGATCCAGGACATCCTGGCCTGTGGCTTCTTGGACGATCTGCTGGAGGTGAGGCTGGGGGATGGGACGGGATGGGATAGCTCAGTTGTCGAGAGCACTCGCTTTCGCCAAAGCGGAGGTTAAGCATTATCGAGTGAGGTTACTCGCTTACCCCAAGCTAAGGTTAAGCATTATCGAGTGTGGTTATTCGCTTACCCCAAGCTAAGGTTAAGTTACTTGCTTTACCCCAGCTAAGGTTAAGCATTATTGAGCATGGTTACTCGCTTACCCCAAGCTAAGGTTAGGCATTATTGAGTGTGGTTATTCGCTTACCCCAAGCTAAGGTTAAGTTACTTGCTTTACCCCAGCTAAGGTTAAGCATTATTGAGCATGGTTACTCGCTTACCCCAAGCTAAGGTTAGGCATTATTGAGTGTGGTTACTCGCTTTCCCTAAGCTTAGGTTAAGCATTATTGAGCGTGGTTACTCGCTTTCCCCAAGCTAAGGTTAAGCATTATTGAGCGTGGTTACTCACTTTCCCCAAGCTAAGGTTAAGCATTATTGAGCGTGGTTACTCGCTTTCCCTAAGCTAAGGTTAAGCATTATTGAGCGTGGTTACTCGCTTTCCCTAAGCTAAGGTTAAGCATTATTGAGCGTGGTTACTCGCTTTCCCCAAGCTAAGGTTAAGCATTATTGAGCATGGTTGTTTGCTTTCCCCAAGCTAAGGTTAAGCATTATTGAGCGTGGTTACTCGCTTTCCCTAAGCTAAGGTTAAGCATTATTGAGCGTGGTTACTCGCTTTCCCCAAGCTAAGGTTAAGCATTATTGAGCATGGTTACCAAGTGGATGGGTGACCGTTTGTGCGCCTTGGCTTCAGTACAATTCACCCAGCTGTAAATGGGTACTTGCCCTCTTTAGGATCAGGGAAGGTAAAGCTGCGAGGGAGAGGAGATGGGCACCGCCCTCAATATGCTGGCTTCTAGAGAAGCTAAGGTTTTTGATGCCCCACTCCCCTAGGACCACGTGGGATATGGGACACGTTTATCTTTTTTTTCTTTTCTGTTTTAACCTTTTAAGGTACTGCTGGGCTTTGTGTTTGTGTGTGTGTTTTTATTTATTTATTTATTTATTGTATTCTTTTATAACGAGGATAATGGAATAAGCACCAATGGGCTTTTTTACATCCAGTGTCCGTGTGTATGCGGGTTTGTGAATTCTGTCATCTGTTCCCACCGGTGCACAATGGTCTACTCTTACGAAAAGCGGAACAGGATTTACGTGTACGCAAGATGTTCTTCGTGCGTTCGCACACGGGGCCTCGGTTTAAAGTCTCATCCGAAGGACTTATGGACCCACATCCACACTCATCCAAAGTGTGTGTGCGTGCGTGTGTGTGTGTGTGAACATGGCTTGTCTGTTGGTTTGTGTGTTGGTGTGTATAGTGGTGTGATGAGAGGTGTATTGTTACTGCGTTTTCTTGATTCTTAGCTGCTATGTTTTAAGCCATAGTGGCCTTTTGTGCTTTGTGAAGATTTGTCATTTTTGGGGGGTTGGGAATGAACTCCATTGCCACACCTGCACACCATATTAACTGGGGTGTTATCTTCATGGGAACATAGGGCAGGGAGAGCACAGCCTCAAGAATGTATTATGATAGAAAGCATAGAGTACAACTCTGTCAAGTGATCTCAAATCTGGGGCACTTCTATAACAGCATTATTGCATCATCCTTATCACCATTAACCTTCGTGCAATGGAAAACAATTGTTTAATTGTCTCTGGGTGTTTTTTTTGTGGCCTCAGTTGATAATGTCTCATGGTGACCTTGGATTTTGATGTCACATACACTTCTGCCCTATCATTATTGTTGTTGTGATGATTATCAACATCATTATTGTCCTCATCATAATCATCATTATTACAATTAATATTATTATTGTCCTCTTCTGTTTCATCATCATCATCTTCTTCTTCTTGATCATCATCTTCTTGATCATCATCATCATCATCATCATATCATCACCACACCACCACCATAATAATAATAATAATAATAATAATAATGTATGGAATTTATATAGCGCTGAATCTTGTAAAGCAACAAATCAAAGCGCTCAGATTTAAAAAAAATAATATCGAGGATAATGGAATAAGTACTCATGTGCTTTTTTACATCCAGTCCCTGTGTGTATGCGGTTTTGTAAATTTTGTCATCTGTTCCCATCATCATTATCATCACATCACTATTATTATTATTATTATTATTATTATCATTATCATTATTACCAGTGCTGTTATCATTGTTATTGTTGATGTGGTGGTGTTAGCTGCGTGACGAGGACCTGTCCAAAGAGCTTCAGGCGTCCAACTGGTTCTCCGCCCCCTCTGCCCTGCGTGTCTACGGCCAGTACCTCAACATGGACAAAGATCGCAACGGCATGCTGAGCCGCCAAGAGCTGGCCAGGTATAGTGTAACACCCCCCTCATCCTGGCCAGGTATAGTGTAACACCCCCTCTCATCCTGGCCAGGTATAGTGTAACATCCCCCCCATCCTGACCACCTGGCCAGGTATAGTGTAACACCCCTTCATCCTGACCACCTGGCCAGGTAAAGTGTAACACCCCCCTCATTCTGACCAGGTATAGTGTAACACCCCCTCATTCTGACCAGGTATAGTGTAACACCCCCCTCATTCTGACCAGGTATAGTGTAACACCCCCCCCCTCATCCTGGCCAGGTATAGTGTAACACCCCCTCATCCTGACCAGGTATAGTGTAACACCCCCTCATCTTGGCCAGGTATAGTGTAACACCCCCCTCATCCTGACCAGGTATAGTGTAACACCCCCTCATCTTGGCCAGGTATAGTGTAACACCCCCCTCATCCTGACCACCTGGCCAGGTATAGTGTAACACCCCCTCATCCTGACCACCTGGCAGGTATAGTGTAACACCCCTCTCATCCTGGCCAGGTATAGTGTAACACCCCTCTCATCCTGACCACCTGGCCAGGTATAGTGTAAAAACACCCCACCCCTACTCCTAAACTCCTATTACAATGCAAGATTTGTCATGTTCTGGAGTGTAGCATTTCAGTTTAGGAGAATTCATGGGACGGGACTGCTCAGTGGTCAGAGCACTTATTTTCCATGAGCTAAGGTTAAGCAACATTGTAGGTGACCATTTGCGTGCCTTGGCCTCAGTGCAGTCCCCAAGTTCACCCAGCTGTAAATGGGTACTTGCCCTGTTTAGGGTCAGGGAAGGTAAAGCAGCGAGGGAGAGGAGATGGGTTTCACCCTCAATATGCTGACCCTGGAGAAGCTGAGGCCTCTTGATATCTTGCCCTTCAATGACCGCATAGTGTATGGGAGCACCTTTAGTAGAATTGTCTGATTTTGAATCGTTTTTCTAAGTATTTGTTTTCAAATTGCAGATTAACAACATGTTAGCAATTGAAAATGGACCTGTGGTACAATGTGACTCATTATGTGGTTAAAAAAACACCCTCAAAACAAAAAAAATTGACAACAAAAGCCCCTCCCTCATTATGTGGTGGAGGATCACATCTGTGCAAGCTGTTGACTTAACTGTGTGCAGGTACGGCACAGGGACCCTCACGGATGTTTTCCTGGACCGAGTCTTTCAGGAATGTCTGACGTACGAAGGAGAAATGGTGAGAACGTGGTCATCTCCTGTTAAACTGTTGCTGTATTTTCCAAGCTAGTAGGCTCACTGTTGTATAAACTGCAACATCAGACGTGACCCAGCCCAGTAGAGATTCATGAAAAACTGGGGGGACTGGCAGGGTCACTTCCACAGACTGCAGACTTCACTATCCAGACCGGATTAAAAATTTAGCATGGCCAGGGAATGCAAAAGAAGTATAAACTGTACACCTGATTTTTTTTTCAATTAAAAAAAATGGGTGTATGAGCCACATATGGCCTGTAGGCTATGCCATGACCAAACTATAATGAAAAGGGCCATAGAACTATTAATCAAGTTGCAGATTCTGCCAACTAGATTTTTCCCGTGCAATTTGTCTAATAAAATTTGAACATGAATCTGTTTTGGCAAGGTTTGATAGCAAATAACTTGCAAATGACCATAGCACATAGCAAATGACCACACCACACAAATAAAGGATAAAATGAATTTTGAAACAATCAACACGGAAGTTTCAATATTCTTTGCCAATTGTCGATGACTACAAAAACGACCTTGACTTTGTGTTTGACCACAAAACCTCACCACACCACACCACACCATGCCACACCGTACCACACCACACCACACCACCCATACTGCACCACACCACACCATACTGCACTACACCACATACACACTACACCATACTGCACCACACCACACCATACTGCACCACACCACACCACACCATACTGCACCACACCACACCATTCCGCACCACACCATAGTTTCTTTTCTTTCTTTTTTACGTTTCTTGGCTAGATCTCCAAAGTTCACCAACGATGATATTTTTGCATCCATTCCCGCCCCCCCCCCCCCCCCCCCCCCCCCCTCCACCATTAAGGTATCCGCATTCCGACTTCAGGGAACGGTAGCTTCCAAATATTCAATGTGTGCTGATTTTTCCAGGACTACAAAACCTACCTGGACTTTGTGCTGGCCATGGAGAATCGCAAGGATCCCCAGGGGCTGCGCTACCTGTTCCGTATGCTGGACATCCAGCACAGGGGTTACCTCAACGTCTACGCTCTCAACTACTTCTTCAGGGTGAGGATGCAGTGTGTCACTGTGGGTCAGTGTGCTGTCGTGTCCGAGTTATGCTAGCATGGTTTATGGTGTGGTGTTAGAGGGTTGGGGGTTGTTTTTTTTTCTGGAAGGTTGGGGGGGGAAGGGGGGGGGGGGGGCTGAGTTGTGTATTGGAGAGAGACAGACAGGGAGACAGTTTGATGGTTTTTGTAATTTTTTATTTTATTTTATTCTTTTATATCGAGGATAATGGAGTAAGCACTTATGTGCTTTTTTACATCCAGGGTTTAACGTGCGCGCAAGATGTTCTGCGTGCGTTCGCACACAGTGCCTCGGTTTATAGTCTCATCCGAAGGATTCATGTGTGTGGGGTGTGTGTGTGTGTGTGAGATAGTTTTTGCAGGCTATCTTGCCCGTATAAATAGGAGACCATGCATAATTTCTGTATAATGTGTATATGTACTGTTGTGAGTGTGTATAATTATGTAAGTGTGTGTCTGTGATATGAGGATATTATTATGTGTGTGTTTGTGTGCTTGCGTGTATTTGTGTGCCTGCATGCATGCATGTGTATGCATACATGTGTATATGCATGCACATGCACTGTCACATGCTAGCGTAAAAATGTGTACATTATATGTGCAGTCGTCTGCGTCTCCCATGTGTTTTGTACCTCTGGTAGTGTATATATACATTTGTATGGATGTATCTATAAGAAGGCATAGGTGACCAATATGAGCATGTGAACATGGTAGAGGTGTAACTCTATCTGTTATGTGTCTCTGGTAGCACACATATGCGTGGGAGGTTTTGTTTTTTGTTGTTTGTTTAAAATAAAAGATACATGGATTTCCAGAATGAGTATGTGAATGTGGTAGAGATGTAACTCTTGTGTTGTGGCTTTTCTTCTCTCTCCCCTTCCCCCCTCCCCTTCCCCTCCCTCCCCCCCCCCCCCCCTTCCCCTTCCCTTCCCTCCCCTTGCCATTCCCCTAACCTTCTATTCTATTTACATTTGTTTGCTTTTCTTTTCCCCAGAAGGCTGAATGTAAAAAATAAAAACCAACATATTGTTATGCTTATTCTGTAACCCTCTAAAAATAAAGTGTGTTCATTGTTCCCTCTCTGCAGGCGATACAGAAGCAGCTGAAGGCACAGGGGCAGGAGCCTGTGTCGATGGAGGACATTAAAGATGAAATCTTTGACATGGTCAAACCTGCTGACCCCCTGAAACTGACCCTGCAGGACCTTATTAACTGGTCTGTATTTTCTCTCTTTTTTCTGTCTCTCTGCCTCTCTGTCTGTCTGTCTGTCTGTCTGTCTTCTCTCTCTCTCTCTCTCTCTCTCTCTGTCTGTCTGTCTGTCTAGCTAGCTAGCTAGCTATCTACCTATCTCTCTATCTCTCAGCTATTGGATAAATGTACACAACTGTTTAAAACAGATTATTTTTGGATGGTCCCATTTTCACAAAAGTCATGTTTTTGGCAGTTGCCATATAAGTCATGTTTTGTTTTGGCTTTGTTTTGCTATGTTTTGTTTGACTTTGTTCTAGGGGCTGGAGGCCTGAAGAATAAATTTTGTTCATTTGTTCTCTCTCTCTCTCTCTCTCTCTCTCTCTCTCTCTCTCTCTCTCTCTCTCTCTCTCTCTCTCTCTCTCTCTCTCTCTCTCTCTCTCTCTCTCTCTCTCTCTCTCTCTCTCTCTTCTCTCTCTCTCTCTCTCAAAGGAATGATCTGTATATTAATAAAACCCCACATGTTTGTTTCTATGTATGGATGCTAACAATTAGTCAGTAGGTCACTTTTTCTTTACAACATGTCTGTGTGTTTAAAATGCTGGCTTTTTGGGGGGTGGGGTGGGGGGGTTTGCATATCAGTGCCCATTCAGAGCAATATTTCTGTGTGCCTAGGCAAGAACATTCAGAGTTGGTTAAGAGATGTGAGTGTGTGTGTGTGAGTGAGTTGGTGAGTGTATGTGTGTGTGTTGAGTGCATGCTTGTGTGCATGTGCAAATATGAATGCCATGGTGTTTAATCATGTATGCATACACAGGGGGGGGGGGGGGGGGGGGGGGGGAAGAGATTTCAATAATATAAGCAAATCAGGATTCCAGTGTATGTATCATTTCTGTTGTGAACAAACCTAGTGGTGTAGAGATTTTTATGCACTCTTTGAATCAGACATTCATTCATTCAAATACAATATTGGGGGGGTGTTTTCACCCCTCAGCTAGTGATTCAAGATTCACCAATGGTGAGATTTTGCATATGTGACCGTTTTTGCCCACCATTAAGAAAACCTCATTCTGACTTTGTGAAAAACACCATATAATTTACACTGGTTTATCTGTTGTAGTGGCAAGGGGGACACAGTGGTGTGCATTCTCATTGACCTGAATGAATTCTGGATGTACGAAAACCGCGAGTACCTGATAGCCGACCAGGAGGAAGAGGAGGAAGCATCATCCTGACACATCACTCCCTGCACCCCTCACTTCTTTGTTTTGTCACCTTCTGCCCACCTGGTCATACTGGTTGCGATGATTCATGTTCGCTACGTACACCATTTTGTTACTGCTGTTTTCTGCAAGGATTCATGTTTGCTATGTATACCATTTTGTTTCTGCTGTTTTCTGCAATGATTCATGTTAGTTATGTACACCATTTTGTTTCTGCTGTTTTCTGCAATGATTCATGTTAGTTATGTACACCATTTTGTTTCTGCTGTTTTCTGCAAGGATTCATGTTTGTTCTGTACACCATTTTGTTTCTGCTGTTTTCTGCAGTGATTTATGTTAGTTATGTATACCATTTTGTTTCTGCTGTTTTCTGCAAGGATTCATGTTTGCTCTGTACACCATTTTGTTTCTGCTGTTTTCTGCAAGGATTCATGTTTGTTCTGTACACCATTTTGTTTCTGCTGTTTTCTGCAAGGATTCATGTTTGCTCTGTACACCATTTTGTTTCTGCTGTTTTCTGCAAGGATTCATGTTTGTTCTGTACACCATTTTGTTTCTGCTGTATTCTGCAAGGATTCATGTTTGTTCTGTACACCATTTTGTTTCTGCTGTTTTCTGCAAGGATTCATGTTTGTTCTGTACACCATTTTGTTTCTGCTGTTTTCTGCAAGGATTCATGTTCGTTCTCTACACCATTTTGTTATGCTGTTTTATGCAAGGATTCATGTTTGTTCTCTACACCATGTTATCACCGCTGTTTTCTGCAAGGATTCATGTTCGTTATGTACACCATCTGCAAATTTGCTTTGTTTTGTACACCATCTACAATGTTGATAGTTTATTTGGCAGCAACATCAATTTTTTGTGTGCTTAGGGTATGAGACAGTTTGAAGTGCTAAGAAGGTTTAAGGGTACAGGGTCAGGACTGTTGTTCAGAGCTTTGTGAAACATCAAAAATGCATTCCTGGCTAACATTGTTTTTTTATATTTTGTAATGCACCAAATTTTTGTTTCCTTGATACAAGTCTGGGCATTCCATGATCTATTTTAAAAGCAGTCTTCATCCCTGAAGTCAGATGTGGCTACCTTCATGGTGGGCAAAAACAATCGCATACGCAAAAGCACACCATTGGTGAACCTCAGAGCTCTAGCTGAGGAACGAGAAAAAAGATTTTTTTAATGTAGACATCATTTGGATGTATGAAGTTACATTCTTTACCATAAACATCATTAGGACGTTTTCTTGCTTTTAAGGGTGTATTCTTCATGATATATAGCATTGGATTGTTTGTTACATACTAAAAATGCATTTTGCTGTATAAATTTCTGGACATTTGATATACACCAGAATACATTTGCTATGAAGCATCACTGAACATTTGATACATGTCAAAGATACATTCCATGCCATGAACATCATATGAACTGGAGCTCCCAGGTTCACCATTGGTAAGATTTTGCATTTGCAACTGGTTGGTGGTTTTTTAACCCACCTTTAAGGTATTTTGATTTTGGGGATGGTGTCTAAACACGACACCTGTGTGTGTGTGTGTGTGTGCACTTTTTTTAAAGAATTTTTATCATCCACTCCTAGGTAAAGGTAAAGGAGTCCCATAACCTATAAGGTCGTAGGGGAGCGAGGCGTCAGAGACCTCACTTCTCTAGGGCCAGCATATCGAGGGTGGCGCCCATCTCCTCTCCCTCGCTGCTTTACCTTCCCTGACCCTAAAGAGGGCAGGTACCCATTTACAGCTGGGGGAACTGTACTGAAGCCAAGGCGCGCAAACGGTCACCCATCCAACTGGTAACCACACTTGACGCTGCTTAACTTGGCTGGGGGAAAGCGAGTGCTCCGACCACTGAACTATCCCGTCCCCACTCCTACCAGCACAAAAAAGCCTACTCTTCTGATAGGCTGAACAGGTTTTAATGTGCGCACAAGAAGTTCTGCGTGTGTTTGCACACAGGGCCTTGGTTTATAGTTTCATCCATAGGACTTAAGGGATACTGGAGTCAGTACTGATGTGAACTCCAAGGTAAAATCCTGTAAAACAGGTGCCTCGGTGGTGGCTTGATATTAGGCCATCAGATCATGAGTGCAACGCTCAAATCATTAAGCTATCCCACCCGCCCTTACCATCTTTCATCTCTGCCTGACTTCTCCTTGAGTTCCACAAGTGGTCAGGGCAATGAAGGCACCAGCAGGTCTGCTCTTGAAGTTGATGTGGGAGATCGTAACATTTCTCACTAAAATTTCTCAGCTACACCCTTTCAATTTCATTCTAGTTTTTCCTCCATTTTCATTTACTCCTGATGCTGTCTGTATACTAGAACATTTCAGTCTCCAAATATTCTAGTCCATTTAGGAAAAAAGCTTTTGTCTTTTTTTTTGATCGTACAGGTGACATAATGGCATGAAAGGTGAAAAGGATTGAGGTTCTTGTGATCGCATATTCTGCAAAAGATTTTTTAAAATCATAAGATTGTTTTTATGAGAGTCTTGCTTTATAAGTGGGGTTTTCTGTGGGTTTGGTTTGAGTGTGCTTATTTCTTGTTTGTGTGTTTGTTTTTTAATACAGGGTACCTGTATGTGATTCTTTTTAATCAGATTGTTGCAGAATTGATTGCTTTTCAAGGTATTCCAGGCTTTTTTGTTTTGCAACTTGCTAGTGTTCACTTGTCTTGGTATTTACACAGGGGAATATGCAAAGTGTTCAAGTTGTCATGAAGGAGTCTGTGATTTTTATGCATGATACAGCAATTTGACAATCTTTTTTAATGTTTTATTTTACACACTGTATGTGTGCGTGTGTGTGTACATGCATGCATGTGTGTGTGCGTGTGTGTGTGTGCCCTCAGATATGTGTGGCAGAGTCAACAGAAACAGTATTTCATTTTGAACCGGTTTGAGTGAGATAATGAATATTTTGAGCAAACAACATACACATTTATGTGCTTGTCTGCACAATTTGCTTAGATAGATTGGCTGGAGTATGTGTTTATTGGCTTTTACCTTGGATAAATTCATGTATTGGCAAACTTTTTTTTTTTTTTTTTACAGCTTGATGAGTATCGACAGAAACATAGGAATATTTTGCCAAAGGCGAATACATGTATATGACACAATACACAATGCCCCATCCAAGCAAACAATGCTTACCACAGGTGTGTGTGTCTCTAAATAGCACATACAGCAACACTTAGAAGGGGAGGGAACCAAGATCACTTCATCACAGATAGATATGGCCTCAGTGGCCAACATAGCTCAAAGCAGTATGAAAACGAAACAGATAACCTTGATCACTGAATGCTCTTTTACTGGTAACAGGAAAAAGGGTTGCATGGCTTGTCTTTCTTTTCTTTTTTTTTAAAACGAATGGAGAATGTGTGAGCCCCGGTTATGGAAAGATGTATAAGGATGCAAAGGTGCGTAAATATCATGTGTTCATGTTTGTGGAGGTTTGGGGGTTTTTTAAAGGTGGATTTTGTAGTAAAAAAAAAATTGTTATGAATACATACTTTGTCAGTCTTCCAGCATAACTGTGCAATACATGATTTATTGCTCCATGTGGATATTATTGGTCGTGTGTGTGTGTGTATGTGTGAGTGTGTGGGTGTCTGTTGTAGTCCATGTTTTGAAATAAAGAGATTTTGTTAATCACAGACATGTTTTAGACCCATTTCTTATGGAACATTTACATTCCTTTGCCATAGTTGGTGAATTATTACAAGATGCTCAAAGGTTCAGTGGACATATGTTTACAGTCTTTTCTTTTTTTTTTTTTTTTGGACCCAGAAGGGATACCTGTGTGTTTCATGCAGAAAATATGCAATGGTTTATGTTGCCTTGACTTTTAACCACATATACAGCATGTGTTCACTGTCATTTGACCCTATTGATGTTTTGAATGAAAAGACTGGGTTTTGTTTCTTTTCTTAGTCTTTAAACTTATGTTCACTTTGACAGGGTTTTGGTATGGAGGTTTGGGGTGTTTGATGTAAAAGAGGGAAAGAGTGTGCTGGGTTGAGAAAGACAATCATTTGTGCAATGTGGTCAGGAATAAAATGATGAGAAGCATGTTGTTTTGTTATCTGTATATCTGTCTAGGTACGAATAAACTTGGGATTTGTGTTGATGCCTGTTCTTGTGAGTGATTTTATATATACATACATGGTTGCTGTCCCCCCTCCCCATCCCCCTTCTCTTACTTTCTATCTCTCACTCTGTCTGCGTCCTCCCCCCCCACCCACCCCCCCCCCCCCCCACCCCACACACACTCTCTCTATTTCTCTCTCTCTGTTGTGTCTTCTGTCCTGTCCCTCTCACACACAGACACATACACTCTCTTCTCTCTTCTCTCATCTCTCCCTCCCTTCTCCTGTCATCCAAACCTACCTATTACCAATTTAATCGATGAATGATGAACAATTACACTCCAGTTTCAATTCATGACATAACAATGAGATAACAACATGGATGGGCTCTATATTACATCAGACAGTATGTTAATCCATATGTTGGGTGTTACCCAGTCTAATAACATCCTGGGGGTCACCCAGAATAAGCACTCCTGACTCCCCTGACCCACTTATTGGAAAGACATACTGCATGAGAAGTTTCTGTGCATGACTGTTTTTCAAATACCAAGCTATAACAAGCCATAATCTGACTTCAGAGGATTCTCTTGTTCTTCTTGAAAGGACAGTGCATGTTGTTACATTAAGAGCTTGTCCTTGCTGAAGACGAGCTCTGCATAACATTTTGCAGTCTCAACATAATATTATAAACCATGACAATATTTCAATGGAAGGCTTGACAGTTAGCCTATGTCATTAACTGACAGAGCTTAAGGCCTGGTTCAGTTAATCCATGACATCATTTAACTAAAATAAATACTGCTACTTTGGCCATGCAAAAAGGTCTGATGACTTCATTGAAGTATTATTCCGCAGGGAGCTGTTGGTGGGGAGATGGGAGGAGAAACAGGGGAGGGAAGTAAGACAAGACAGTAGTCAAGAGATAGAACAACAACAACAAAAAAAGGGGGGGGGGGGGGGGGGGATAGATTGACAATATTTGAGAATGGACAGGCTAACAATTTGCTGAGGCACAGAACCAACATAATTACTGTGAGGAAATGAGTAGACAGCTCTTCAGTATGGTGCCTCAATGACTCTGCATGGAATAAAGATATAAGGTTTTGAAGCCTGAAAACTGAATCATGTCATGGCATAATATGGTAAAAAGAAGAAGACGCCACCACCAAGAAGACTCAATATCTTATAAAAAAAATCCTTCCCACCAACCAACCAATGCTGTTGTGCACTTTTTAAAAAATGTTAACAGGATTATAAGTCACTGCAACTGTTTGCCTGTTGATGATATTTGAAGTGCATGAACATGTAAAGTGAAATTTAAAATAAATATGGAACACAGACAAACCTGAAGTTTACAGCTGGATGCTCTAAAACAGACACACACACACACACACAGTTGGGTGCTACCTTGCACATAGTTGCTGACCCCTTCAAGATATAAATAAACAAAAGTCAAGCTGAATTTGATTTTTAAGTGTCAAACTATAGCCCGAAAAATGTAACAGGCCAAATTGTGATTACATACGCGCGCGCATCCGCGTGTGTCCGCAGGTGAGAGAGAGAGAGAGAGAGAGAGAGAGAGAGCAAAAACGACTGGGGCAAATCTGGGCCGGGATATTTTTTTTCTTGTGCCACTGCTCAAGGGGATGTACTCTTCGTGAAATAACTTGCACCATCCATCGCTGTCTTTCACAGACTACCATCATCCAACAAGTGTATCGTGTATAACTTTGTCACTGTTTTTCAAAGGTAAAGCTTCACCACAGGATGGATCTGGCGTCACCTACTACAGCTCTCTCACCATCAGTGAAGCACCTGATTTGTGATGTGGGATGTGCAGACCTTAGAAAGTCGGAGTCAAACACGACCCAGGAGCAGAGATTTGCTGAAAGTGAAAGTGGACTCTGGAATTCAAGTGATAGTTGCCAAAACGGACCATTCGTGCTGTCACATGGTGGAATAGATCTAGAACATATCGCATCACTCCTCCCAGGTAGTGGACGTAGAGATGGTCCTTTTCTAGTTTTAGTGTTGGCTTTTCATCCCCCCCCCCCCCCCTCTCTCTCTCTCTCTCTCTGGATGCAAAACAAGCTATAAAGAAACATAATGTGTGTTTAAAAATCACTTGATTGTTTGTTTATAATTCTATTCCTTTGTTCTTTCAGGTATTTGCCTTACCATCTTGCCAATGCTTTTGTTCCAATGCAGCTTACAGTTACACTGATTTCATCCACACAGTTATGCTCAGACTTTGCTGTGTCATACCCTTAGGCTTATGCCAGCACCAATTAGCCAGACTTAGCTTGTGACTTAAAAGGCCTGTCCTCCCTGAAGTTAGAATGTGGCTTACTTAATGATGGGTAAAGATGGTCATATATGCAAAATCTCCCCATTGATGAACCTTGGAGCTCTAGCCTAGAAACAAAAAAACAAACCGACCATACTTAGATGGTAGTCATTAGTATGTACCTCCAATAATATTCCCATCCCCTATGAACCTCTTAACTTTACAAAGACAACAAAATTCTGTACGAACATGCTCACCATAGCCGTGAAAAGAAAAGGAGTAAAGACACCTTGAAACCAGGGCTGTTGAATAAGAGACTGCATTCTTTTACTGTATGATAATCACAGAAGAAAAATATATTGGATGATGATGCTGATGTTGTAGAACAAAGAAACAAAAGCAACAACAAAACAAGGGGTGGGGGTGGCGGGCACATGGTGAAGAGAGTAACAATTCAGGGTTACAATTTGGTTTCCTGAAGTCAGCATTATAAGTAGATTATTGATTGGACATTATGGAGTCCATTAGGGTATGAAATAGCCAAGTATAAAGCATAATTTCTAATAAATTGTACTGTTGATCTGGGGTAAATGAGGGTGACAGCCCTGATATGGTATCGGTGGTTGGTGGGGCTATAAACAACAGGATTGGATTGGATTGTAGAGTACTAGCTCGTGTTTAAAACTAAGTTTGAACTAAGAACTAAGTTTGCCAAGCAAAACTCAATTGCTGCTGTGCATGTTGGCTGTTATTGAACTCCTGTTGGTTTTGGCATTTGCATTTTGAGAAAGCTTCAATAAATCTATTCCCTAAGTAAAACTGTTGTGGCTGATTCTGTGATTTTTCTTTTTTGTTTGTTTATAACTGAAATTCAGCACAGGTGATTAGTCATGTCAGACCATCATGTTTTTGTGTTCTCAGCATCAGAGGATACTGCAGAGTACTTCCAGGAAGCTGTCAGAGTGCTGGCCCCTGTCTTTGCTCAGTGTCAGTGTGTGATGGGTGAACTGAGCACTGAGCAGATTGAGTCATCACTGATGCCTCGATTACAGTGGACACAAGCACTGGAGGTGAAGTTTCAGTTATAATATTATTGATGATAACGATGATGATGATGATGATGATGATGATGATCTTTATCACCTTCATAAACATCTTCATAATTTGTGTTGCCATCATCATTGTTATCATCATCATCATCATTGCCTCCTCCACCACCACCACCACCACCACCATCATCATCATCATCATCATCATCATCATCATCATCATCATCACCACCATCACCATCATCACCATCAACAGATGTTGTCTTTGATTTTTAGTGTTTTTGCCATTTTGCCCACAATTTTAATTTTCATCATTATCATCTACAAAATGATCATCATCAAGGCTGCACATCGTAGTTGGGTTGACTGTGTGTTGTGGTGTGTTGTGTTTCAATACCAACAGATATTCCGTGACTGCCTGACTTTGCTGGGGAAGGAAGAAGAGAAAGAGAATGCCAGAGATGTCCTGGGTTTGCTCCTCCTCTCTGCAGTATTGGAGAGAGCCCTGGGAAATGTAAGGTTGTCTTTGTTGTTGTTATTGCTGTCAGTGTTTCTGCATTACATCAGCCTTTTATTTTGAAACTTTTTTTTTGTCTGTGTGTTTATTGAGTTTATCAGATTCACAAAATGATAACAAGTGTGTTTGTGTGTGTGTGACCTATTTATTTATTCTTTTATTTTAAGGATAATGGAATAGTCACTCGTGTGGTTTTTTGCATCCAATTCCCCTGTGTGTGCAGTTTTGTAAATGTTATCATCTGTTTCCATGGGCACAATTGTCCAACTCTTCCAAAAAAGGGGAACAGGTTTTAAATTGTGCGCAAGATGTTCTCTGTGTGTGTGTGTGCGCGCATGTGCATGTGTTTGTTTTTAGACAATTATTGTTACCATCATCATCACCACCATCATTATTATGGTTATTCTTGTTGCTATCGTTATGATGATGAAGATGATAAAGATGATGATGATGATGGTGATGATGGTGGTGGTGGTGGTGGTGATGATGATGATGATGATGACGACGACGACGACGGTGATGATGACGGCAGTTATGACGATGGTGATGATAATGATGATGGTGCTGCTGCTGGTGATGGTGATGATAGTTAAGATGGCGATAGTGATGATGATTATGATGGTGATGATGATGATGATGATGATGATGATGATGATGATGTGCAGGTGTATCTGCTGAGGGGCAGTCAGTGTCCGTCCATGCTGAAGGATCTGCTGGTCACTGAGGAACTGGGCCTCATCTTAGGACACTCCCTGGTGTGTGTGTGTGTGTGTGTCTGTGTGTGTCTGTGTGTGTATGTATGTGTATGTATGTGTGTGTTGTGTTGTGCTGTGTTGCATGTGTGTGTGTGTTTGTGTCTGTGTCTGTGGGTGTATGAATGTGTGTGTTGTGTTGCATATGTGTGTGCGTGTGTGTGTGTTAGAGAGAGAGAGAGAGGAGAGAGAGAGAGAGAGAGAGAGAGAGAGAGAGAGAGAGAGAGAGAGAGAGAGAGAGAGAAAGTACATATGCCCATATCCATGCATGTGTATGAAAGGTGGCATGTGCCTGTCCTCCATGGTGCAAAGAAATGGTGAAAGAAAGCTTGTGTTGCTATCTACTACACTTTTAACCCTCTTGTTGTTGGATTCTACAGAGTTAAACTGCCTGTAGATTTTGAATTCTTTGAAGGTTTTCTACTCCATCTGACTTACTTTACGCCTAAGACAATTGTGTGTGTGCATGACAAGCTATCAAGCTGAAATTTTGTCACAAGCTAGGTATGTCTTTGTACTTGCATTTAGGTGCAAGTTTATGTGCCTGATCACCAGATGTCTTGTCATTGTCACCGTATTTGTCACCAATCACAGGTAAAAATATGGTATATATGATAAAACAGCAAATCCTGCATGGATTTGATAATAGTTCAAGCATGTTAGTGTCGAATAAGGAAGTGATACCCAGCTGATGTGTTTACCATTAGTTATGTGCAATAGTACTTCAAGGATGTGTCACACAATGTCCCCATAGCACCTGTTGTTTTATGGTATGTCTCGAGGAGACAGAAGTTTTGTTTAGCTATTTTTTCTTTTGAAAACAAGTCATATTTAATCAACATGTGACCTTTATACTGCAGTTCATAGCAGCGTATGCTACCACATGTTTGTTAAGTGTACAGAAGTGTATTATTGTACATGACTGTCACACTGTCACCAGTGTCACAGCACAGGTGTGACAAATTCAAAACAACACAGAACTTTTGTAACCTTACAAAATGTTAATGTTGATAGTCTCTAAAGTAGTCGTAATGGTTGCACAGGGTCACATCACATCACAAAAAGCACAAATTATGGATGTGTGTGGGGGAGGGGGGGGGGGTGTACCCATTCCTCTCACCTGTTGAACCTTGGCAGACGGGAGACCTATTTTATTTTCCTTCTTCCTATTTTCATTATCGCCATATCTGTTCGTTTCTGCCATTGCAGTTTCAAAGCAAAAGTGGTAATAATGAGAAAACAGTCAAAAGGCATCACGTTTTCAGGCGTCTATGCCGCGGACCGGCTGGGAGGTCAAATTTCTCAACAGTGTGTGTGTAGCACAGGTCAGGAATGTGCCCTGTGGCACATTATTTTCAGGCTCACTCTTCTCCCTAACTGCAGCATTTCCTTCCTCCTCTTCCTCGTAAGCGTTTAATATCGGACTCACTTAACAATTCGCCTTCAAATGTTTCTACTTCCAAGACAATAACATTCAATTTATTGTCTCGCTAATCAGATGAATCGTGTGCTACTAAAGAAAACGCCATTTTTTTTGCCACGCTGCACCATGGAAAAGCGTTCCGGTGGCTGGCTGTTATTTCTTCCTTCCCTCCCCACTACACACATGTTAGTGGTCTAAATTTATCACTGGAACCCTCTGACACCCTCCTTGCATTGCCCCACCAGTTTTCAGACACATAGTGTGAAAACCACGAGATCTGTGTGTGATGGAAAAGTACTGCCCACGTGTCGGCTGCGGTCGTATTGGAATCTAGCAGCAGCCACCGTTACTGTTGGCTGCGGCCGGATCGGGGACAAGAGGGTTAAAGAAAGACTTTGACTGATCAATTGATGGATTGATTTTACCAGTTGACCACAGCTATCATACTTTTAAGTAAAGATTTTGACTAACCACTTGGTTGATTAACTGGTTGATGAGTTTCATCAATTGATAAAAGAAATTTTCATTCTGCAGATACAGATTCTGAGGGTGGTGATTGGTCCTCCAACGTCCTTGAACCTGAGAAATGTGGCGTGGCATGGCTTTCTGGGTGACCAGGAACTCCCTCGCAGGTTTGTGTCCATAAGAAGTGTGTGTGTACACTTTAATTTTCAACTGAAATCTATTTTCTGAATTTGGATTATGGCTTTTTGATATGGCAGGCACTTGAAAACAGTCATGCACCATAACTTGTGCTTACAGCTTGCCCAGAACCTGGTGTGAGCACACCACATGCACACATACACACACACACACACACACACACACACACACACACACACACACACACACACACACACACACACACAGACACTCATACACACACATACACACATACACACACACAGACACTCATACACACACACATACACACACACCATGCACACATACACACCCACACACACATATACACACACATGCACACAATACACACACACATACACACACACATGCACACATACACACAGACACTCATACACACACACATACACAACACACAGAGGCACACATCCATGCACAAGTTCTACCACATGAAGAATTAATTTTCCCCCCCTTTTTTTTCAGTTCCTTGACTAGATTTTGAGATTTTGCATATAATTATGCGACTGTTTTTACCCACCGTTATTAGGGCAGCCACATTTTGACTTCGGGGGATATCCGTATTCAAAATTGCAACCATGATGATCAGTCTTCCTTTGAACTGTGGCTTCAATTTTTCCTCATCTCCAGGTACTGCTCTTTCCTGGTGCTTCTGGCAGCGACTATCGGGGATGTTCTGACACAGAAAGGACTCCATGATATTCCACAGCGGGCGTTCTTTGTCTGGACTCCTGCTGTGAAAGAAAGACTGGCCCTTGCATTGAACGTTTCAGGTGAGTGAGCCACAGAACTGGGCATGTGGGTGTGTGCTGTCATACACAGTGTGTGTTTGTGATGGGAGGTGAGGGGAGGGTGCATGCGTGTGCATGCATGCATACATGCATGCGTGTGTGTGTGTGTGTTGTTTAAGTATGCATGCATATGCTCATGTATGTGTGGAGGATGCCCATGATCCTGTCATCTAATAACTGTTTTGTTTGGATTGCATTTATTGATTTAAATTTGACATATTCATTTATTTATTTTTTATTTTATTTATTCTTTTATATCGAGGATAATGGAATGAACACTTATATTCATGTTTGCTGTTCATATTATGATGGAAACGTGTGATGTTTCAGATATGTCCCTACCACACCTCAGTGTTCTCATAGAGAATGTGAAGTTGTTTTATTTTTTACTTGAACCCTCTTGCTACCATTATAGTAGCAGCAGCCAGCATGAACAGGAGGTGCCTGTACTACTTTACAGTGTGGACACACCTGGCCTTTTTACTTCAAAGCATCTGGGCAGTACTTTTCTGTCACATGCTGGTCTCATGTTTCTTACACATTTACTCTGGAAACCTGATGGAGGAATCCTGGAAATGTTCCAGAGGGTGCCATGGATAAATTCAGACCACTTACTCACACATAGTTAGGGAGGGAAGGAAGGAAGGGAGAAAAGCACAGCAAACCGGAAAAGAATCCAAAACCTTGAGGGAGTTCATTTCTGTAGTGTTTGTAAGAAGAGACTTAAAATTTTTTTTAAAGGGTTTGTGTTTTGCATGGAGAGCAGTGAAGAGAAGCCAGGCATGATATATGTGTGTTTAGACTCATCCACCTATCAAGTAAATCATGAGGTTCTGGGTTTGATTCCCAGCCTTACCCTTTCTTTCCTATTTGCTGGAAGAATGGAACTGAATGTCAACTCTCTTGGAGGAGCCTCTGAAGTTGTCAGACCCATGTACTTGATCAGACTCGTGCACGTCAAAAGAACCCATGACCGTTGAAAGTCAGAATGAGCAGAAAGGTACCTCCCAAATGTCGTGGCTTAATTTTTAGGTTCAATTCCCATATGTATTCCAGAAGTCAGAATATAGCTACCATTAAGTAAGGTAGGGGAAACAACCCAGTTGCATATGCAAAACCCTCACTTTGCAAACCTAGGAGCACTAGCCGAGGAATGAAAATTAACAGAAAAGAAAAAGAGATATCATCCCTGAAGTTGAAATGTGGCTACCTTAATGGTTTGGCAAATGCCCACATATTATGCAAAATCTTACCGTTAGTGAACCTTGGAGCTCTAAACGAGGAATGAAAAAAAACACCTTCAACCCTCCCCCCCCCCACCCCCCACCCCCCTAAAAAAATCAACAACCCCCAAACCACCAAACAAACCAAAAACCGTGTACCCACCACAACACTAAAGCTCTCTGTGAGAAACGAAAGGTGTTTTAAAATCTAAACTGGAAAACGACTTGTGTTTGACCCAGAGAGCGGTGAGGAGAGGCCAGACGTCCAGAAGCTGACCACATTGCTGACCAGGTGTGGGGTCATCCAGCCCCAGACCCAACAACAGTGGACGCTGCTTTTCCACCTGTACACACAGGGCAGGTACGTTTCTCTTGGATATTGTTTGTTTTGTTTTTTTGGTGTTGGTGGATTATGGACCCACAAACATACCCCAGCATGCACGCTGTGTCTGGAGAGGGTATGGGTTCTGCCAGTCTGTTCAAGTTGCCCCAGGAGATGCAGCCTGAAAAATTAAGTGCGGTGCCCCTTCAACAATTCATGGAGTTATGGGAGAGGACAGGAGAGAGAGAGAGTGAGGGAGAGAGGGAGTGAGAGAGACAATGACAATGACAAATTCTTTTATTTCAAGGATAATGAATAAGCACCCATGTTCTTTTTTACATCCAGTCCCCGCCGGTAGGGACACATTATAATTATGATGATGAAATAAAATAAACTCAATATCAATACACTCACACAGTAAAAGGAAGCTTTATTTATTTATTTTATGTATTTATTTTATTTATTTTATTCTTTTACTTCGAGGATAATGGAATAAGCACTCATGCACTTTTTTAAAATATCCAGTCCCCATGTGTATGCAGTTTTGTACATTTTGTCATCCGTTCCCACCAGCACACAATGGCCTACTCTTCCAAAAAGCGGAACGGGTTTTAACGTGTGCGCAAGATGTTCTGCATGCGTTTGCACACGGGACCTCGGTTTATAGTCTCCTCCAAAGGACTGTTGGGGGGAGTGAAGTTGGCACTGATGTTAACTCCAGAGGAAAAAATCCTCTTAAATGGGAATCAAACTCGGGTCAGGAGATCACGAGCGCATCACACTAACCACCAGGCTATCCCATCCTGTTCCCCACCCCCCACCTAGAATGGGAAAGGAGGAGAGCGAGACAGACAGACAGACAGACAGACAGAGAGAGAGATGTACACTAACACTCATGTGCAGATAGGGCGTTCACGTTTCAGGACAAACCTGGTGTTACACCGTGGTCGAGTGGTTTAGGCGGTCAACTCGTGATCCAGAGGTCGCGGGTTCGATCCCCGCTCGGCTCGGTGTTGTGTCCTTGGGAAAGACACTTTACTCCTATTTTCCTCACTCCACCCAGGTGTACAAGTGGGTACCAGCTCTGCTGGGGAAGTATCTGGCGACAGACTAGCGTCCTGTCACAGGGGTGGTGAAAAACCATCAGTTCGCTTAACGCTACAGAAACCGGGATAAGCTCCGGCTCTATGGGCCTTCTGGCTCGAAAGAACATACTATGGGGCCTTCTGGCTCGAAAGAACATACTTTTTCTTCTTTTATCTGGTGTTACAGGTATGGATACTGCCTTGCCTTGCTGCTTCCTCTGCTGGAGCATGTGTTGAGGCAAGCGTTCGCCACAGTCAACCATTGTCCACACAGGGTACTGACTGCACAGGTGAGTTCTCTCCCTTCTCTGTTCTCTCTCTTTTTTTGTGTGTGTGAGGAAGAATGAATGATATTTGATATGTAAGGATAAAGATTTTTGTCTATTCTGAAATCTGTCCTTGTAAACATGTATTTCATGAAAGCATCCAGCAAAACATGGGGAGAAGACAAAAGTCGCTGGTTCTTTATTTTCCAAAAGTAGAAATTTTAACTTTATAACCATCTTTTTATATCTGCCGTTCTACTCAAAATGTCAGCTGAAATTGAAAAAAGAGGAGACTGAGACAATTATGTTGGTCATACAAACAGAAATACACAGACGAATCTGATGACGATAGTTCTCCAAGGTAAGGTTGAGATCCAGAGGAAGAGAGGCAGACCACCAACATCCTACATTGCCAACATCACTGAGATCAGTGGTCTGGGAGGGCTACTGGAGATTGTAGAACTCAGCAGAGATGGAGAAAGATGGCGAACTCTGGTGGCATTATGTGGAGCTCCTACTTTCGACTGTGGTGATGGTGACAGGTGATATTCTGCTTCATTAGTGTGACTGTAAAAAAAGACCCCTAGAAATATTTTAAATAAGAAATCAAATCACCAGAAGATATTTGATAACACATCAGCTAAAATTTGCTACCTTTGTGTCAGATAATGATGATAGTGATAATGATGATGATGATGATGATGATGATTGGTATGGTGATGATCATTCAAAAGAAACTGACTTTGGAAGAGGACATTTGTTTTTGTTTATTTGCCTTTATGTAAGATACAGTGCAGCCTTCCTCTTCTGTTCAGTTTTATTGTCATATCAGCTGATTATTCTTGTCTCAATTTTCCTGTGCTTTTTGTCTGTTTCAGTCCTCAGAGTTTTATACCACTTTTAATGAGGTAAGCTAGCCAGATTTCAAGACTGTAGCATATACACATTTTCTGATGTCTTTCTCAGTCTTTGCTGTCTGTCTGTCTCTGTCTCCTCCACTTTGGTTTGTTTCTGTATGTCTTTCCTCTCTTTGCTGTCTTTCTCTCTCTGTGACTGTCTGTCTGACTGCCCGTCTGTCTTTCTGTTTGTCTGTGTCTCTGTCTGTCTCTCCCCATTTTTTGTTTCCTGCACACACTTTGTTCCTTGGCTAGAGGTCCGAGCTTCACCAGTGGTGAGATGTTGTGTATGTAACATTTTTGCCCACCATGAAGGTAGCTGCATTCCCACTTCAGGGATGCATGCTGGGTGTGTTTGTGTTTCTGCAACCCACCAGACACTGACATGAATAACGGGATCTTTCATGCGCATATTAGATCTTCTGCATGTGTCTGTACGCAAAGAGAATTAAGACACTGGCAGGTCTGCACTTAAAGTTGACCTGGAAGATCGTAAAAATCCCCCCCCCTTAATTCATCGTAAAATCCCGCTTCTTAATTCACCAGACACTGCCGACATTCAATCCCACGACTTCTTAGACCCATGCAATTGAAGTCGAATGATCTTAACCACTCGGCTATAGTGACTGTCCTTCACCTATCTAAATTGACCATTGATCTAATAATAATAATGTAGTCAAGTCAAGTCAAAGTCAAGTCAAAAACACTTTAATCATCCCATGAAGGGCAATTACAATACTGACAGGCAGATTGATACACATCAAATATATCAAAGACACAAAAGCTATATTTCATATTGGTTTTCAAATAAAATGTCACGACACACACACACACACACCACACACACGCGCGCATGCGCACACACACGCAAACGCCCGCACGCACACACATCAATTGTGAACACAATTTTAAACCCATTGACTAGAAGACATAAAAACTTATTTTTACGCACGCATATACGCAGCACGTACACACACACGTGTGTGTAAGAACTAGGTAGTCAACATCATTGTGAATTCAGAATTCGAATGTATGGAATTTATATAGCTGAATCTGTTTTCTGTGCAACAGATGCTGGACCAGAGATTAGCTGATGGATCACCCAATCAGCTGACAGCTTTCCTGACCACTCCTTGCATGGTAAGATTATGATAACATATCAATGTGCCTGTCAGTATTGTAATTGCCCTTCATGGGATGATTTAAGTGTTTTTGACTTGACTTGACTTGACTTGACTTAATAATAATAATAATGTATGGAATTTATATAGCGCTGAATCGTGTAAAGTAAACAAATCAAAGCGCTTGCATTCAAATCATTCACACGCATGCAACCATCCATAAATATCAAGATAAACAAATATCAAATTTATATACACAACACACCTAGGTGGGGGTGGTGGAGGTGAAGGCAGCTATTGAGAAGTAGGAGCATATAACAGGGGAAGATCTCAAGACATCATCCAATATGTCCGTCATCCTTCGAAGCTGTCAGTGTTCAGTTGAGATTTCGGTTGAAGAAACCTTTCATGTCAAGAATGTTTCAAATGATGTATAGAAAATTTGATGTAAATTTTAGTGTAGAGGGAGACCCTTGCATGCATATCTGGCTGGCTGTTACGAGATGTGTGTGTGTGTGTGTATGTGTGGTGTGTGTGTGTGTATGTGTGGTGTGTGTGTGTGTGTGGTGTGTGTGTGTATGTGTGTGTGTGTGTGTGTGTGTATGTGTGTGGTGTGTGTGTGTGTGTGTGTGTGTGGTTGATATTGTTGATGTTCTTTCCCCCCCCTCCCCATCCTTCTCTCCTTTCCTGCCCCTTCTCACCTCCCCATTGGTCACCTTCTTCAATTTTAATTTTAGATCCTGGCCTTCATCCCCAAAGTCAGAATGCGGCTACCTTACTAATAAGCAAAAAAGGTTGTATACGCAAAATCTCACCATTGGTGAATACACCTCAGAGCTCTAGCTGAGAAGCAAAAGGAACAGAAAAAGAGATCCTGGCCCATACTGCCTGAATAGACCATGAGATGCAGACAGCAGCTGATAATAACAATGACCAGAAACCAACATGGAAGTGAACTACTGTTTATTTTTTTTCAATATCTGTGACAGCTGATGTAGAAGTTTCTTGATGGGTGCTGTAGCTGTGTGGTTAAGCCCATTTGGCTTCAATCCCTTGGGTCCGTGAAGTCATGGGTACAGATCTCGGCAGCATCTGGTGAATGAAGGGTGGGGATTTTTATGATCTCCCAGGTCAACTTCTAGTGCAGACCTGCCAGTGCCTTAATTTTCTTTGTGTATACATACACACATATAGAAGATCAAATATGCACGTTAAAAGATCCTGCAATTTGTGTTAGCGTTCGGTGGGTTACGGAAACATGACTGTACCCAGCATACATCCCCAAAGCTGGAATGCAGCTACCCTCACTATGGGCAAAAATGGTCGAGCATACTCAAAACCTCACCATTGGTGAACCTTGGAGCTCTAGCCAAGGAACAAAAATAAAAGAAGTTCCTCGATAAAAACAAACATCAAGACACATTCCTGCAGTCACACCCTCTCGTTTCAGGACTTGCTGCATGATTTGCTGTTCTATCCGGAGGGACCGAGGGTTCGAGACCACCTGAGTCACGGGGAAGTGGATTTTGGCGCAGTGGACCGAACAGTTGTTGCCCCGTTCCTGCATGTGGTGGTCTTCGTGGCTCTTCACCTGCAGACTGGGGGGCTGGATGCTGATGATGAATTCCAGGTAAGGAAGGGGGTGCGGGAGAGAGGAGGGGGGTGGTGGAGGGGGAGGAGGAGGGGGAGGCTGGGTGTGGGGTTTGGTGTCACTGATGCGGTTGGTTGGTTGGTGTCTATTATTATTTGGTGTTTTTCTGTACCACTGCTTGGGAATTGAAACGTTTATGAGATATTATGGTGTATGTGCGTGCATAAGTGTTTGCGAATGCACATGCTTACCTAAGTGTGCGTACATGCAGAGACACACAGGCATGCATATTATATTGTACACACCCGTACAAGGTTTTATATTTTATTTTATTCTTTTATTTCGAGGTTAATGGTATAAGCACTCATGTGCTTTTTTTCATCCAGCCCCTGTGAGTATGCAGTTTTTTAGATTTTGTCATCCGTTCCCTTCGGCACACTCTTCTGAAAAGCGGAACGGGTTTTAACATGTGCACAAGATGTTCTGCGTGTGTTCACACATGGGACCTCAGTTTATAGTCTCATCTGAATATAGATACATATGGATATGAGTAGATACAAGTAGATACATATGCAGTGTGGTGTATGTTGCAGGTGATGGCGAGACGTGTGCAGTCCTACAGATCTGTCTTCCACCCTGTGGCCATTCTTCAGCATAAGGTATCTGTTTGGGGTTGTTTTTCTCTGCTTTAGTGTGTGCTTTAGTGAAAAGAACATATGTGTGTGTGTGCACGTGCATGCGTGTGCACTCGCATTATACATGTGGACATTTGCTTGGGGTGTATGTATGTTTTTGTATATGTGTGCACTTGTGCGCTGCATGTTTGGCGTCTGAGCGTTTCATGTATTGATGTGATCATACTTACACTTAAGGGCTAATAATATGGATGCTGTAAATATTTTTTTAATTTGAACTAAAAGATGTTCTGTCCTTTTCTTTATGACATGAATTTTTTGGAACACATTGTAGTTTGTTGTATATGGCGTTCAGTCAGGTTTTTTTTTTTTGGCTTGAAGTTGGGGCTCTTTTTCCCAGGGGAAGAAGTACATCACATCATCACCAGAGCAGTGCCACCTTTTTTCATTAATTCAGTTTTATGCTTTTGTTTCCCTGTGAGCATGACTTTGCTGCAAGATTTTTCCCAAGAGCCCTTGTTGCCATGGATTTCTTTATGTGTGCTAAATGTATGTTGCACACAGGACCTCCTTTTATCATTGTCTAACCCCAGAGACCACCATTCAAAGTCTAGCGGATGAAGGAGAAAAGTCTGACTTTAGACTGGACTTGAACCTGGGACTTTTCACTTTCTAGATCTTTTCTCTCATTCCTCAGCTAGAGCTCGATGGTTTACCAGTGGTGAGAGTTTTGCGTATGTGACCGTTTTTCTTCCCACCATTTAGGTAGCTGCAATCTGGCTTCAGGGATGGCGTCTGGTTTTGTTGTTTTTTATCTGTTCTTACCAGGGGGACGGGATAGCTCAGTGGTCGGAGCACTCGCTTTCCCCCAGCCAAGTTAAACAGCGTCGAGCATGGTTACCAGTTGGATGGGTGACTGTTTGCGCGCCTTGGCTTCAGTACAGTTCCCCCAGTTCACCCAGCTGTAAATGGGTACCTGCCCTCTTTAGGGTCAGGGAAGTTAAAGCAGCGAGGGAGAGGAGATGGGCGCTGCCCTCAATATGCCGGCCCTAGAGAAGTGAGGTCTCTGACGCCTCGCTCCCCTACGACCTTATAGGTTATGGGACTCCTTTACCTTACCTTACCAACACACAATAGCCTACTCTTCCAAGAGGTGGAACTGTATTGATGAGTACATTAATCATAGACCACCAGTTGTATGATCAGTTTCCACTGGACCGCTGATGTGATGACAAAACTTTGTACTTGATTTTTTGTTGTTGTTTTTTTTCCAGTTTGCTGATATGCTGCGTCTGTTGGAAAACACAGAGCAGTCAGATCTGGAATCTTTACAACAGGCTTTGTCGTGAGTAGATTTATTTTCTTCTTTTTTTTTCTGTGAATTTTTTTCCCCGATCCTTGGCTAGAGCTCCGAGGTTCACCAATGGTGAGATTTTGCGTATGCGATTGATTTTGCTTCAACTTCAGGGATGTATGCTGGGTATGTTTGTGTTTTGGTAACCCACTGAATGCTGACATGAATTACAGGACCTTTAGTGTGCATATTTGATCTTCTGTATGTGTATGTAGGGGACGGGATAGCTCAGTGGTCAGAGCACTTGCTTCCCCCAAGCTAAAGTTAAGCAGCATTGAGCGTGGTTACCAAGTAGATGGATGACCGTTTGTATGGCTTGGCTTCAGTACAGTCCTCCAGTTCACCCATCCATAAATGTGTGTGTGTGTGAGAGAGAGAGAGAAAGCAAGTGTGTATGTGTGTGTGGGGGGGGGGAAAGGGGGCCATAAGAGGTGGTAGATGTGTATGCATGCGTATTTAATTGTATATATATATGCATATATATGAGAATGCCTTCCTGCCTATTTGTATGTGCGTGTGAATGTAGAGGGAGTATATGTATGCGCGCACACATGTGCATGTGTGCCTTTGTATCTTATGTGCCTACGTACCTGCATGCATCCATGAATATGTGTGTGAACAGAGGGGGAAATGGAGAGAGACAGCAGCAGCAGCATGTGGACAATCCTTTATTGCAAACAACCCAGGAGAAAGTGTCTCTATTACGACAGTGGGAACCTTTTTCTGATGTCCTCAGCGTCAACGCCTGCAATGGGTATGAAGAAAGAAAGAAAGAAAGAGGGAGAGGAAGAGAGAGAGAGAGAGTGTATATATGTGTGTGTATGTGAATGTGTGTGTGTGTGTTGGTGTGCAAGCGTATGTGAGGGTGTGTGTGCATGGAGGGGGATGGCAGGGTAGTAGGGTGTGAGTTTTTAACTTTTAATGTCTTTTCACATTAGTTAAGTGATATCAGACATATGAAGTGTGTGTTGTGTGTGAGTGTGTGTGTGTGTGTTTGTTTATGTGTGTGTGTACATGTGCATGCGTGTGTGAATGTGTGTGTATGTGTGTGTGAGTATGTATACGAATTCCATAATTATGTTACAGACTCATTCTGCAGCTGGAGGCACTGAAGAAAATTTCCTGTCACCACATCCCAACTCTCTTCCGATGGCAGGTCAGAGCTTGTTGAAAGATGTGTACCAGCTTTGCACATTCCTGTAAATTGAAGGAAAGGAGAAAAGAAAGCTGACATCATTCTGATATACAGTCCCATTTTATGTGTGTAATTCCTCGGCTTGAGCTCCAAGATTCCACAATGGTGAGATTTTTGTGTATGCGACCATTTTTTCCCCCACACACAGCATTTAGGTAGCTGCATTCTGACTTCGGGGATGGTGTCTAAACATGATACCTGTGTGCATGGGTTTTGGTGGGGTGTTTTTTTTTTATCCATTGATACCGGCACATAATGGCCTACTGTTCCAAAAGGCAGAACAGGTATTTAACGTGTGCATAAGATGAACTGCGTGTGTTTGCACACGTGGCCTCAGTTTACAGTCTCTCTGAAGGACTTTGACATTCAGTTAGATTTTTGGGGGGTCAAACTGGGTAGGATAGGTGAGGTTGGGAATTGAACCCAGAACCTCATGGTTTGCTTGTTGGCAGCAAACATCTTAACTATCCTGCCACCCTCCTTCTAAGATTTATTTTAGATGTACAGTGGTAACTGGTCACATGCTAGTGGCTGTGATTTTCAGGTTTTTCAGTCAGCAGCAGGTGAGGAATGGAATCAAGAATAGTTCACGCAGCAGGAAATTGTTGTTTTTTTTTCTTTTCTGTTTTTGTTTCACTACATGTAAATCAGTACTCTTTTTTGCTTTTTTTTTTTTAAAGGGTAAAGGAATATGACATTAGTAGTGGGTGGGGGGGAGGTCAAGAAATTGTTCTCATTTCCATAAAACATACCTTTGGCTTCCATAAACTTTGTGGAATTGTACTGTCTGAAAACACTTGTTGCTTCTTTTCTTAATAAGTCAAAAGCAAAACACCTCAATCTTCTGAGAAAGAGCTTTGTAGTATGATGGGCATACAAAAGACATGTTACACGTATCCTATGTCACATATATAGAGAACATGGCCATCCCAAGTTTCAATAAAAGAATATATATGTTCTGCACCTTTTCTAAACAGTTGATGCATCTCACATACCATAAAGGCTTTTTTCATCATGATATGTGTTCAGGATTTTGGACCGAGTCCCAGATTATTCTTTGTTCATAACAACAGTATGGAAACTTTCACCTCTAACAGGAGACGACGCAAGGAGAGGGGGAGGGTGTGATGAAGGAGAGCGAGTGCATCGGACTGCTGCTGCGGATGACGGAGGAGTGCAGCACTGCTGCGCAGCAGACACAGCAGATGCTGCAGCAGCGTCACCAGCAGCTCTTAGCCAAGCAGCTAAGGTCGCGGCAGAGAGACAACCTGAAGAAACTGCTGCAGTGGTGAGTCACTGTTGTGTGTGGAACTTTTTTGCTGGGAGCTATCCCTCCTGTTGCAATCTGTATCCTAGTGGTAGAACACTCACCAAGACGTAAGAGAGGTGGTGATGTGGATTCCTGTACGAAGCTGGATTTTTCCCTCTCATATACCAGATGATGATTAATGAGTCAGGCGTTACTTTTCGGAGGAGTGTGTGCAGTATACATTAAATGTAGGTGAAAGAAGAAAGAATCCATGGCAGCAAGAGGTTTATCTGCTTGGCAATGATTTTTTTAATAAAAGTTTTTGTTGTGATGTATTCTCCCAAGGAAGAACAGCCTGATTTTAATGCAGAGAAATCTGCCATGACTTTAAGGGGTATACATTAAAAAAATTTTTAATTCTGTTTTTCTATTTTTTTATATGGATTTTTAACTTCTTTGATAAAGCAGACAACCTGAAGAAATTGCTACTGTAGTGTGTAGTGCAGTGATCCAAGAATTGTTCAGGAAATGAAGGGAAAAATCAAGTCACGCCAAAATGCTGTACAGGGGTAAAAGCTGGTGTTTTCTCCTGTGTTAGAAATTGCATAGCTAGCGAGGAAGTGAAAACCAGAATTGAAAATGCCATCGGACTATATGAAGAGCTCCTGACTCTAGTGAAAAATTGCTACTAGACTGCAGGGTAGGTGAGGGTGATAGTGATTGTTTATTCTATGCTTTGTGATGATTGTGCATATTTCATGCTTTCTGTCGATCTCTGCATGGTGGTGTTGGGATGTGTGCAGCATTCCCTGCCTGCAGATTCTGATCGGCTCAGTGTCAGCATTCATAGGATGGACTGTAAAGCATCTCGATGACATCAACTCTCTCACCCCCTCCCTGCGCAAAAAGATTCAAAAGTGAGTAGTCATAGGAGTAGTCTTCTTCTTTGCTTGTTTTACTTTTAAAGCACACGTATGCTGGGTGGAGGAGAGGAGGGAGGTCTGTGCCATAGTACAAGATTATTTCATTCTAATACATGGCATCATAACCTGGCATGTTGTGTCTGTGCCATATTACAAGATTATCTCATTCTAATAGATGGCCTCATAACCTGGCATGTTGTGTCTGTGCCATATTACAAGATGATCTCATTCTAATACATGGCCTCATAACCTGGCATGTTGTGTGTGTGTGCATCATATTACAAGATTATCTCATTCTAATAATGGCCTCATAACCTGGCATGTTGTGTGTGTGTGCGTCATAGTACAAGATTATTTCATTCTAATACATGGCCTCATAACCTGGCATGTTGTGTCTGTCTGTGGCAGGTTCCTGAAGGTGACACTGCAGCAGTGTGAGAACCTGCGCACGCTGACATCCCCTGACAAGAACAAGTGGACGGAGAGCGTGGAGCTTCTGCTGCACTGGGTCCCCGCCTGCCTGACCTTCCTTCAGGACTGGCAGCAACAGCAGCACTGTGGATGAGGCAGCAACAGCAGCACTGTGGATGAGGCAGCAACAGCAGCACTGTGGATGAGGTATCCCTGATGCTCTTGATGAGGCAGCAACGTCAGTACACTAAATGGGGCATCAAACCCCGACTCTGGATGAGGCATCAACACTCTGGATGAGGTATCCATGATGCTCTTGATCAGGCAGCATTATCAACACTCTGAATGAGGTATCAATGGTCTGGATGAGGTACCCATGATGCTCTTGATGAGGCAGCATTATCAACAGTCTGAATGAGGCATCAGCACTGTGGATGAGGCATCAGCACTCTGGACAAGGTATCAACACTCTCTGGATGAGGCATCAACACTCTGGATGAGGGGCATCAACACTCTGGATGAGGGCATCAACACTCTGGATGAGGGGCACCAACACTCTGGATGAGGGGCATCAACACTCTGGATGAGGGGCATCAACACTCTGGATGAGGGGCACCAACACTCTGGATGAGGCATCTGATGTGGATGAGGCAACAACTTCAACACTCTGGATGAGGCATCTGATGTTGTGGATGAGGCAACAACTTCAACGCTCTGGATTCTCCCAACACTTCAGAAGACTCGTCTGTATTATGGGAATAGGTTATCTCAAAGGAAGCCTACTTTGTGATTGTGTATCAGCTCTTTGGCCCGGTGGCATGGATTCCAGGCCTGAAATAGTTTGAACCAGGCCTGAATTGAATCCAGTAGTCAGAACCAGGCCTGAATTGAATCCAGTAGTCAGAACCAGGCCTGAATTGAAGCAGTTTGTCAGAACCAGGCCTGAATTGAAGCAGTTTGTCAGAACCAGGCCTGAATTGAAGCCAGTAGTCAGAACCAGGCCTGAATTGAAGCCAGTAGTCAGAACCAGGCCTGAATTGAAGCAGCTTGTCAGAACCAGGCCCGAATTGAATCCAGTAGTCAGAACCAGGCCTGAATTGAAGCAGTTTGACAGAACCAGGCCTGAATTGAAGCAGTTTGTCAGAACCAGGCCTGAATTGAAGCAGCTTGTCAGAACCAGGCCTGAATTGAATCCAGTAGTCAGAACCAGGCCTGAATTGAATCCATTGGTCAAAACCAGGCCTGAATTGAATCCATTGGTCAAAACCAGGCCTGAATTGAATCCAGTAGTCAGAACCAGGCTTGAATTGAAGCAGTTTGTCAGAACCAGGCCTGAATTGAAGCAGTTTGTCAGAACCAGGCCTGAATTGAAGCAGCTTGTCAGAACCAGGCCTGAATTGAAGCAGTTTGACAGAACCAGGCCTGAACAAACGTCTTTATGAGGGCAGTGTTTTAGAGTGTTGCCTACAACAGTCTGAAGTGGAACACAGAGCGGTAAATATTTGGATTCCTCTTCTTACTGGTTCAAAGTCCATTCACTGCATGATGATTAAGACAGTTACACAGACCAATTCAAAATGAATGTAGAGTATGGGGAAGAGGGTGAATGGTGTGAGAGAAAAAAAGGGTGACAAATGTCCAAAAGATAGATTCTATTGCAACTTTTGTACCGCCGGCTGAGAGATTATTTCAGCAACTGCTATAATTATAGCTTGCTGGGAATGCTTGGATGTGCGAAAGTGAATGTTCACTCAGTCTGAATTTTATGCAGAGAAATCTGCTGAGACTATGTGTGGTATCCAATACAATATCAGAGTTTGTGAGCAACCAAAATTGATTTGTAGTGCTTCTGTGGCAGATAGGGCTGGATATCTGTCTGAGTGGGGAGGGGTTTAGATTTTAAGTCAGATTTTTTTCTTCAAGGAAAGGGGGGGAGGGGGTATGTCCGGATTATGAATTGGGGTGCAGTTTACCCCTTCTTCTTAGCTCACAGCTTTTGGGGAAAAAAGCAGGAGGATTTGAGATTACAAGTGATTTTTTTATGAGTCTATATTATGTTTAAACTGGTCTGTATTCTGTTAGCAATGTTGGGTTGATTACGTTTCAATGAGCAAGATTTGTTAACCACAGTATGAGTACATTCCACACACTCCTTTCTTCAAACTTTCTAAAAACCAAGAAATAGAAAGAAAATCGCAAAATTTGTGAAAATAACTGAAATATTCTTTATTGTTTTCTTTCATGCGTATTGAAATTTCCACAATTTTTCTTTTTAAAAAAAAGTTTGCAAGGGTTCTTTAATTAGATAACAGAAAAAAGCATACCACATATCCAAATCTTGGATGTACATATAACTAAAGGTTTTGAAAAATCATATGGTCATATAATCTGAAGTAATTTTTTTTTCTTTAAAGCATGCTTATAGAAATATATTTTAATATAATTTTCTTCGTACATCCAGTGAAATTCAAACAGGAATTCATGTCATGTGCAATGATACATAGTAAGTATTCTGTTTGGGGGAAAAAATTCCAGTAGAGGAAAAGAGAAAGGCAGAAACAGAGAGACGGATAAAAAAGAAAGAAAAGAAGAATGAAAGCGACTATGGCAAAAGAGCCATTCACATATTCAAATCAAAATGATCTGATGATGTGGAAGAACCCTGAAATTCTGCGCTACTGAACTTGCCAGTGTCCTTCAACACCTGTTCCAGGCCTCACTGGATACTTGTCAGATTCCTGTTATTTGGAAAACTTCCAATGTAATACCTCTTCCAAAGAAACCCAATCCTTCTCGGCCTAACGATTTTAGACCTGTAGCTCTCACATCTCTTGTGATGAAAACGCTGGAAAAGATCGTAAAATCTCTCATTCTTTCTGCTACAGAGAAAGACCTTGACCCACTGCAATTTGCATACAGGTCTCGAAGGGGTGTCGAAGATGCCAAACTATTCATTTTGAACAAGTTGTATAGCCACTTGGAAACACCTGACTCTCATGCCAGAATATTGTTCGCTGACTTTAGTTCAGCTTTCAATACAATGCAGCCTCACGTTCTGGTTAACAAAATAATTTCAAAATTTTGACGTAGACAATCAACTTGTTCGTTGGCTGATTGAATTTTTACCCAACAGACCACGGCGTGTTTTGGCCAACAAAATATCTTCTTCGGTTAGATTTACCTGCACTGGTTCTCCGCAGGGTTGTGTCCTCTCACCACTTCTGTACATTCTATACACAGATGATTGCAGAAGCAACTATGGAAATTCCTTTCTGGTAAAGTTCGCAGACGATAGTGCTCTGTTATCCCTCTTATCCAGATCAGTCTTAGACCACGATCCAGCCCTCACCAAGTTCGTACACTGGTGTGACGAGGCCTATCTGGAGCTAAATGTTTCTAAAACTAAAGACCTGCCTATCGACTTCAGAAGATCAGGGCATACTCCTAAGAATATTATTATCCATAATCAAGAGGTTGAAAACGTTTTGAACTATAAGTATCTGGGAACTGTTTTTGACCACAAGTTAAACTGGGACGTTAACACTGACGCTATTGTCAAAAAGGGACAACAACGTCTGTATTTTCTGAGGAAACAGAACTCATTTTTTGTAGACAAAAAGATCCTTTCCTTGTTTTACAAGTCTTACATAGAGAGTGTTCTAAGTTTTGCTTTCATTTGTTGGTACAATAACCTTAGTGTTAAAAACAAGAATGGCCTGCAGAGAATTGTAAGAATCTGCTCAAAAATAATTGGAAAAGAACAAAGAGATCTCATGTCGTTCTGCAATCAGCAGCTTGTACGCAAAGCCACAGCCATTTTGGCTGATCCTTCCCATGCTTTGTTTCCAGAATTTCAAATGTTGCCTTCGGGAACGCCGTTTTCAGTGTCCCATCAGCAAAACTAACAGAAAAAGAAATTCTTTTGTGCCAGTAAGCATTCGAATTCTGAATTCACAATGATGTTGACTACCTAGTTTTTACATTTCTCTGAATTATCTGCCTGATTGTCATTGTTACGAGTGTAGTCAGTACATAATTGTGTGTGTGTGTGTGTGTGGGTGGGTGCGTGGGTGTGTGAAATAAGTCTGTGTTCTAGTCAACTGTCTTAAAACATTGAATTCATATATTGGTGTATGGTGTGGGTGTGCGTGGGCGTGTTCGCACACACACGTACGTGCGTGTGTACGTGCTGCGTATATGCGTGCGTAAAAATAAGTTTTTATGTCTTCTAGTCAATGGGTTTAAAATTGTGTTCACAATTGATGTGTGTGCGTGCGGGCGTTTGCGTGTGTGTGCGCATGCGCACGTGTGTGTGGTGTGTGTGTGTGTTCGTGACATTTTATTTGAAAACCAATATGAAATATAGCTTTTGTGTCTTTGATATATTTGATGAGTATCAATCTGCCTGTCAGTATTGTAATTGCCCTTCATGGGATGATTAAAGTGTTTTTGACTTGACTTTGACTTGACTTGATGTACATAAAAAGGTCTAATTCATACTCTTAAAACAGTCAGTCCAGTTGATATACTTTAAACAACAAAATTATGTGAACTTGAGATTATGGAGGTCAGTACACTCAATAATCCAAATTCAACTCCTGTCATTTCTTTCTCTTGACTGTCAATTGTTGATAAAAGGAAGGAAAAGAGCAAACCACCTAACATCCTATATTGCCAACATCACTGAGATCAGTGGTCTGGGAGGGTTACTGGAGATCGTAGAACTCAGCAGAGTCAGAGAAAGCTGGCGAACCCTGGTGGCATTGCATGGAGCTCCTACCATCAACAGCAGTGATGAAGACAATTAACTGACTGATGATTGAGGGTTGTTGTTTTTTTACAATGTTCCACAAGTATTGTGGAAATACAGTCTTTTGAGTTTTGTTTGTTTGTCTGGACATGATTTATCACACTTGAACTGGGTGGGTGTGGGTATTTTCAGACATGATGCGTGGGCATTTTGTTTGTGCAAGTTCTCGTCATTAATCTTTTGTTACATTCTACAACATCTGGTGCAATATCTGTGATATTTTAAATGTTATGTCATGTTTCCACCGTTTCTAAATGTATGGATACAGAATAAAAGAAATATATTTTCAAACTAAAGGGAAGAGTTGTGTTGGGTATATCTGTTAAAACATCAGATGATTTATTTTTAACCTGCTTATTAATAACACATAGGTCCTTGCTAAGGGTCAGGATAGCTCAGTGGTAAGAGCACTCACCTTCCCAAAGTTGAAGTCAAGCATCATTGAGTGTGGTTGCCTAGTACATTGGTGATCATTCATGTGCCTTGGGCTTCAGTACAGTTCCCGAGTTTACCCAGCTGTAAATGGGTACCTGCCCTCTTTAGGGACAGGGAAGGTAAAGCAGCGAAGGAGAGGAGATGGGCACCGCCCTCAATATGCTGGCCCCTAGAGAAGTAAGGTCTCTGACACCTAGCTCTCTAATGACTGCATAGGTTATGGAAACACCTTTACTTTTTTTTTTTACACCTTGCTAAGCAGTATATAGTATCTGTTGAATGCATGCAAAACGTCTTACATACACATCAAAATCCCATCTACCTTTCAGAGAAAAGCAAACCAGCTATGGCCAGTCAGGTGAATGCCACCAACATACCCAGCATGCACCCTGCTAACTGGTGAAGATGGGATCTACCAGCTTTGACTTACCCCTGACATACTGCCCGAAAAAATGAGTCTCACCTGTCAGTGTCACTGGGTGGTATGGTGTTAGCTGCCACAGTCAGTGACACCGACATGATCCTCCTTCTCCATGTGCTCCTCCCATCTTTGCTGACCCTGCTGACATTATGGATTCTCATGCCACAGCATTTGGTGATGTTGCCAATGAGAGAAGCTGGTGGTTTGCCTTTTTCTCTTTTTGCCTTGGTCTTGTCTTAAAAGACAGTCTTCATGAGGTCCGTATCTTGGTTTCGCAGCGCATGGCCTGCACACCTTAGTTTCCTTTCATTTCTTGATGTTAGAAGAAGATTTCTTGTTGTTCCCAGTTTGAGTAGTATGAGTACAGCGCCTAAAACGACTCCTCAAGGAGTTAAAGGGAAAAGTCATACCAGGTCACACACCAGTCACCTCAGTGGTTTACTCAAGAAAGCTGACAACAACAAAATCCAGCTCTGAACAAACATTCAAAATGCATGAATCGATTCTTTATACAATACCGAACATATCGTACAAATCATCAACATATAAAAAAAAAATCAAAATATCAAAACACTTTTTTTTTAAATGTACAGCTGTTTCAATGATTAATGACAACAAGCACTGATTACAACAACAAAAAATTGTAAAAATAGATATACACATATCCAGGAATGTTCATGCTGCACAAAAAGAATTAACTCTTCTGTTATTTTCAAAGTTATCGTTGACACTTTATATTTTTTTAAAAGCTTAAATATACAAAATGATTTTTTTTAAAGTACAAAACCAAAACAAAATTGATCCAAAACAATAAGACAGAAAATCCAACAAAAATAATGCCCCCCCCCTTCCAATAAATTAACCCCCAACCCCACAAAGCAACCCCCCCCTCCCCAAAAGAAGCACACACAAAAAACTCCAACTAAAAGCCAAAACAAAAACAACTAGACCCCCCCCCCCCCAAACAACAACAATAAACAATAAAACCAACCCCCAAAATTAAAGAAAAAACAACCACCAAAAGGCTTTTACACCGGTTCATAAACAGATCTACATTGTAAACTACACCTGGATATCGCTGGAGTGTACACTATTCCAGATAAATATTAACAAGAAAAGATACTTGAACATGCGTGCAGTCCTATTTCACTCACCTCTTTTAAGACGGTGCAAACTTCAAAGGCAGAGAGATAAAGCCACGGATTGAACTAGTGTCAACAAACAGCATAATCCTACTAACATGTACTCTAACAAACGAACCATGCACAACATGACTGGGGTTGCTTTATTGCACTAGCACATACACACATGCATACATACATACACAGAGTAGACATACATACATGCGCGCACACACACAGACACACACAGAGTATGCACAAACACACACACACACACACAGAGTACACACATGCATGCACACATACACACACACACGCACGCACGTACACACACATACACAGTATACACACACACAGAGTTTATAAACACAAACACACAAACAGGGAATACACACACACAGTACACACAACATACACATCCAACATAACTCGAAGACACAGTGCTAAAATGAACATGCCCCTTCCTTCTACCCCCATGTTTCTCCCTTTCCTTGATCCCCACCCCCTCCCTTGCGTTTTTTACACTGTTACATAAAGGAAGGCTCGAAGCTGCCATATCCAGGAGCGGTCAATCCCTGCTATAATCAGCACCAGCGGGGATGGGATGGAATGGATAGCATGAGAGTAGCTGAAAGTGGGGGAAACTGACAACTGTGTACACACACACACACCATCTAATATTCTCTTCTAACAGACATGCATGATATGTGAAACATTTGCAAAATAGGCATGCACATCCCAGCACCCATATATTCAGAAGCGACAGAATTTCTTAAAGTTTTCATGCATCCAAGATTAGTACAACCCATTTCTGGTGTTTGTGGGTGGCACACAATTATTCACACACCTCTAGGATGGTATAGGGGGCTTCCAGAATCAAGCACTACCAGCATAAATGTTCACATATCTCAAGAGCTGGTGCAGCTTGTTTCCAGCATTATAAATATCACTTAACAATTCACCTACATACAGAGATGGTACAGTCTGTTTCCAGGGTCATGTGTTGAACATTATTCACATACATACAGAGATGGTACAGACTGTTTCCAGGGTCATTTAGTTGATTCTTCTTCCTTTTTTGTCATGTTTCTCCCAGGGGAGGTTTGACATTGATGAGCCTTGTCCATCGCTCTCTGTTTTGAGAATTGCTCATTATTCAAATATTTATAGAGATGGTACAGTCTGTTTCCATGGTCATTTAGTTGCACATTATTAATATACATACAAAAATGGTACAGTCTGTTTCCAGGGTCATTCAGTTGCACATTATTAATATACATACAAAAATGGTACAGTCTGTTTCCAGGGTTAGGATCCACACATTATGCATTCATATAAAGAGATGGAGCAGTTCATTTCATGTGATCTTGGCTCCTCTAGGCTGTCCAGCTCATGGTTTTGAAATAAACTTAGCTTTGCCTTGCCTTGCCTTGCCTTGCCTTTGCCTCAGCCTTGCCTTGCCATCAACTTCTGTCCTCCTTATTGAGAGAGTGTAGCACAAACTCTCTAAAAACAGAAAGAAAAATATGCTCATACTTATATATTTAAAAAATCAGTACAATAGTGATAATGACAGTAATAATAATAATAATATATGGTATTTATATAGCGCTGAATCTTGTAAAGCAAACAAATCGACACACTTGCATTCAAATCATTTACACACAAGCAACTGTCCACAGAATATCAGAATTAACAGAAATCAAATTTATTCACATACACACTCATGCATGCACGCGCACACATCTAATATCACTAAGAGTGAACAGACGTTAAATTGAATTGAAGACGTGCACACACATGCACACACACACACACACATGCACACACAACACAACATGCTTAGGTAGGGGGTGGAGATGAATGTGACTGTTGAAAAGTAGGAAAAGACATGAGAGGAAGATCTCAGGAAATAAGTGTGTTTTAAGGCTGGATTTGAAAGAGAGAAAAGTTATACGATTTACTATCCTGTGCCAATGAAATGAGTAAAAAAAAAAAAAAAAATTTAAACAACCAAAAAAACCAAACAAAAACAAAGCCAACCAACAACAGCCCCAAACTATTGTACAGCACGTGACAGGTTGACACAAATCATGGAAAAAGAAAGAAAAAAAAGAATTTATAAAAAAAAACAAAAGACGAAAATCAAGATCTGCATTATATCTTTCCGATAAGTGATGATACAGATCTTGTGTTCAAGTGCTGTCTACTGCCCATACCATATTTTGCAATCTGTTCTTTGCATTAAAGCAAACAGCTGTGATTTCTTCAAGATGTCAGAGTGTGAAGGGTAGTGCTTAAGAGCAACGCCTCATCTGTCAACTAATCTGCTCAGCAGACGAGCAACCAATGTACAACCCAGATTCCTGGTCAAGCCTGCTATCAAGTATGGAATAATAATAATAATAATAATAATAATGTATGGAATTTATATAGCGCTGAATCTTGTAAAGCAACAAATCAAAGCATTCAGATGACTTTTAAAATTTTTTTTTATTGACGATAATGGAATAAGCACTCATGTGCTTTTTTTTTTACATCCAGTCCCCGTGTGTATGCGGTTTTGTAAATTTTGTCATCTGTTCCCACCGGCACACAATGGCCTACTCTTTCAAAAAGTGGAACAGGATTTCATGTGTGTACAAGATGTTCTGCATGCGTTCGCACACGGGGCCTCGGTTTATAGTCTCATCCGAAGGACTTTGACATTCAGTTCGATTTTTTTGTCAAACTGGAAAGAAAGGGCGAGACTGGGAATCGAACCCAGAACCTCAGTTTACTTGTTGGCAGGCAAACATCTTAACCATCCTGCCACCTTCCTTCCAAATAGCTCAGTGGTCAGAGCGCTTGCTCTCCCCAAGCTAAGGTTCAGCAGCAGTTAGCGTGGTTACCAAGCAGATGGGTGACCGCTTGTGCATCTTGGCTTCAGTACAGTCCCCCAGTTCACCCAGCGGTAAATGGTACCTTCTTTAGGGTTAGGGAAGGTAAAGCAGCGAGGGAGAGGATATGGGCCCCCCCTCAACATACTGGTCCTTTGAGAAGCTGAGATCTCCGACACCTCACTCCTCAACAACCACATAGGTTATGGAAACAGCTTTACCTTTACCTATACATGCTGTACATTTGTCTGTCTGGTTGTTTATTTCTTTTATCATTCATTTGTTTCCCAAACTCACATAACAATGACACAAATTACAGGACATCATTCACTGCCAGTAGATGGGGAAAGAAAACCAGATATAAACACAATAATAACAAATACTAAAGCCATGAGGAAATGGATGTATAGCCAAGGAAAAGAAAAGAGAGGACAAGTAACCAAAGTAAGTGCATTCACCTATCCTAATACTCGACCACACGCTCTTTCACCCTCTCACTCTTCCAGTTTCACTCACTCACCCACGCACTTACTCACTCAACCACCACTCCCTCCCCTCACAAACACACATCCACAATCCCCTCCTAACCCATACTCATAGTCTCATACATACACACATCCTCCCTCTGCCCTCCCCCTCCCTTTTCTCCCTTAACCCCCCCAAACACACACACATACACACACAGAGAAGCACACAGTTGTCTACCTGACAACAGATCCCAGGTCCGGAGCCTGACTGATGCTGTTGTGACCGTACCCCTTGTCAGCAGGGAACACGTGCATCGTTATCTTGGGCTGGTCTTTCTGCTGGGCTTTCATCACTGACTGAAACAGCTGATAACACACACACACACACATACATATACACACATGCACACACATGCATACACACCATGCACACACCACATGCATCACACATATGTGCATACACACCATGCATGCATGCATACACACATACACATACCCATGTGCACACACACCCAATACCAATACTTTATTATTTCAATAAACAGAGAAATTCACGTGGGTTACAAACCATACATAAAAACAACAAACGGAAGACATTCATCACAGAAAGTGATAAAATTCAATCTTAAATTTTCACACACGCACACACACACAAACTCATAACCCCCATCCTCCCCCCAACACACACTCACATCCTCCTTCATTTCATTTTACTACTTTAAGTCACAAGATTTCTCTGCGTGAAATTCGGGCTGCTATCCCCAGGGAGAGCGTATCGCCACAAGAGCAGTGCCACCCCCACCCCCCCTTTTTTTTTTTTTTTTTTGCAACTGTATTTGTTTCCCTATCAGAGTGGCTTTTTTCTAAGAATTTTGCCAGGGACAACTCTCTTGTTGCCATGGGTTATTTTACGTGCGCTGAATAACTTTGTGTAACATGCGGGACCTTGGTTTATCATCTCATCCAAAAGACTAGCACCCAGACCACCACTCATGGTCTAATGGATGGGGGAAAAGTTTCGGGCCCAAACGGGATTCGAACCACCGCACACTTCCGACCCGGACTTTTCGCATTCTAGACAGGCGCATTATCTCTAGATCACCGATCCACCCACATACAAGCACACACACACACCCTCCTCCAAAACCAAACACACACACACTAACACACAGCCCTAGCAAACCTTCTTACCTTACGGCTCAAATCCACAGGTACCGTTCTATCATCCTCTGCATGTAGAAGCAGTGTTGGGCATCGCACATGAGCCAAACTGCAACAACAACATCACACATGAACGATCCACCACATAACAACAATCCTCCCCCGTGGGGATGCCCGGGGTCCTGTCAGTATAAACAGCATCCCCACCATCTGGAAATTCTGAGCTAGGAATTCCCTCTATTCTATCCCTCTTTGTTTATGCCTTTTCTTCCTATCATAACATCCTTGTCTATTTTCTGCCTTCTTGGTCCATTCTCCTGCCTTTTCTCCAGAAAGACATTTTACATTTTCCTTTTTCCTTCCGCGTGTACCGTTGGGCGTCGTAGGACCAGAAAGACTTCAAAGGTAACAAATTCTCTCCCATGCTGAAGTCAGATACATTGGGCTTGATTTGTCAGGCGCTTAACGTCAACGCAACACATTTTTGCTCATATGACAGACAACAAAAGTTGCTGTCTGAGCGTTCGACGAAGAAGAAGACAACAACTCCAGAGAGGGAAGGGCCCCACAAAGGCTCAACTTGCCTTTGACACCCTGCATGAAAAAATGTCAAGGCAGTGAGTGCCCCATTGACTCCTTGAGGAGTGCAGGGAGTGAAGTCAGAGCAAGTCACGCTCATCCTTTTCAAACAGTGCGGGGAAGCAGGCTGGGTATATTCATGTCATCCATACCACCAGGGGATCAGGATAGTCTAGTGGTTAAAGCATTGCACTTGCAAAAGTTCAAGGGGATAACCTAGTGGTTAGAGTGTTGCATTTGAGATCTGACAGCCCAGGTTCGAGCCACCACTGCTGCACCTGTTTGTGGTGATTTTTCCCTTGGGTCAATATCAGTACTGGCTCCACTCCCTTCTAAGTCCTTTGAGTGAGACTATGTACCAAGGTCACATGTGTGAATGCATGCGGAACAACTTGCACACGTGTTAAAACAATGCGATAGTGTGATATAATATGATACAATACAATACAATTAACATACTTTTCACACTTTTCAAGACTTTGTTATGAAAATACAAATTTGCACAGTTTACAGCTGAACATTTACAGGCAATATGACACAATACAGCATAATATGACATAGTTACTATAACACCACACAATTATTTCACTTTTCACACCTTTACAGACATTGCGAGCCATATTAACGAAAAAAAGATATACTTTTTACAACTGATAAGAGGCAATGTGATATGACACAATACAACAAAATATGGCACATAACAACACAACACAATCATTACACTTTTCACACCTTTTGATACTTTGACAGTCTTGATAACAAAAAATATATATACAGTTCTGACTGTTGATTAGAGGAAATATGATACGACACAATAGTTCTTCTTCCTCAAACGCACAGGCAGCAATTACTGTCATCTGTCATGTGAGCAAAAATGCATTGCGCTGCTGTTAAGCACCTGACAAGTAAGGCCCAGCACATCCAACTTCAGCGTGGGAGAGAATTGTTAGGTTTGAAGACTTTCTGGAAAAAAGGCAGGACAATGGACCAAGACGGCAGAAAAAAGACACGATGGAGGTGACAGAAAGAAAAGGAACAAGGCAAAAACAAAGAGAGGGATAGAAAAGAGGGAATTCCAAGCACAGAATTTTCCAGAAAGTGGGGATGGTTTTTAAACTGACAGGCCCCTGGTATCCCAACAGGGGACATGACACAATACTAAACAATGCAATACAATACAACCATTACACTTTTCGAAATTCTCAAGACACTGACAGCTATAATAACAACAAAGACCTATACAGTTTTGACAACTTGACCCTTACTGTTGGTCAGAGGAGAAGAAGATGGATTCATGCTTCAGGGCATCTTGGAAAACGCGCATCAGGAAAGGAAACGGTCGATACGGCTGCAACAACAACAACAACAACAATGCTCAAGATGACAGCACATATCCAGAATGACTACTGCAACAATGATGACAACAACACAAAAAGATAGAATTAGAGAAACAAATCACGACAAACTGGGACACAAAGAGAAAACTAACACCAGTACCAAGAGAGGAGCACAGAGAAAGAGGGAGGGAGGGGAAGAAAGAGAGAGAGAGAGAGAGAGAGAGAGAGATGAGAGAGAGAGGAGAGAGAGAGAGAGAGAGATAGAGAGAGAGAGTGAGAGAGAGAGAGAGAGAGAGAGAGAGAGAGAGAGAGAGAGAGAGAGAGAGAGAGAGAGAGAGAGAGCGAGAGAAAGATAAAAAGACATCCAGACATTTACTCTTTCATTCAGACATTCATTTATTTATCTATTCATTTATTTTGAGGATAATAAAATAAGCACTCTTGTGCTTTTTTTGCATCTAGTCCCTGTGTGCATGCCATTTGAAAATTTTGTCATCCATTCCCACAATCATGCAATAGCCTGTTCTTCCAACAGACAGACATACAGGCAAGTAGACAAACACAGACAGACAGACAGACAGACAATGTGACGTACCAATGACAGTGGGACAGCCTCCACAAGATCATGAAGATTGTTGAAGGCACACTCCAACACAATACCATTTGGAGCTTCATCTGAAACACACCCACACCCACACACACATGCACACATGTGCACGCACACACACACACACAGATTTTGTTGTTGTCTTCGATTTTACGTCTGTTCACGCTCAGTGATATTAGACGAACACACACAGATATGCATTTGCACACAGGGCCATGGTTTACAGTCTCCTCCAAAGGACTTTTTTTTTGGGGGGGGGGGAAGGGGGTTGGAGTCAGTACTGAAGTTAACTCCAGGGAGAAATCCTCTAAAATGGATGCCTCCATGGTGGTTCAATCCCAGGCTTCAGACTGCAAAGGTGGAAAGCGGCTAGGTAAATGATGGGCAAAAATAGTCACACTTGCAAAAATCTCATTATTGATGAACCTCGGAGCTCTGGCCCAGGAACAAAGAAAGAGAGAGAGAGAGAGGAGAGAGAGAGAGAGAGAGAGAGAGAGAGAAGAGAGAGAGAGAGAGAGAGAGAGAGAGAGAGAGAGAGAAAAGACAGAGAGAGAGAAGAGAGAGAAAAGAAGAGAGAGAGAGAGAGAGAGAGAGAGAGAGAGAGAGAGAGAGAGAGAAAGAGAGAGAGAGAGAGAGAGAGAGAGAAGAGAGAGAGAGGAAGAGAGAGAGAGAGAGAGAGAGAGAGAGAGAGAGAGAGAGAGAGAGAGAGAGAAATTTAATGAGTTTGACATTCTAACCTCTAGGCTACCCTGCTCCTTTCGAATCCTGTCATACATTTAAAATATTTTTAAAAATTGCAAATGGTACACCATGTTTCTGACAAGTTCTGTACCCATTGCTGTGTACTTACTCTTTGATGACAAAAATCTGGCCGCCTCTGCCACCACCCTGCACACACAACCCACAAAACCCATCATCTTCTGAATGACAGTTAATACCTTGATGCACAATATCCATTACCTTGATGCACAATATCAATTACCTTGATGCACACCATCAATTGATACACAATATTAATTATCTTGATGATGCACAATCATAATCATCTATGCACAGTACAAACTACCATGATCCACACAATACTGTCATTATTTTTATGAATGATTCGGAATGTGGCTACCTTTATGGTGGGCAAAAAACAATCACATGCACACAAATCTCACTATTGGTGTACTTTAGAGCTCTAGACCAGGAACAACCAAAAAAAAATGCACATGACAAAATATCTTGATACAAAATAGAAACCATTTTCATGCAGTTCTCTTGTTGTATATCTATCTTGATAAAACGCAATAACTACCTTGGGGCCTGAAAACAATTATCATACAGAAAGCTGGTTATCCTGACACACAGCAGCAACGAATCATGACACATACCAGTAATTATCTCAACACACACAACTAATTATGATAATGTACAATAACCACTTTTCTGATATCTAAAAACAATCATCCTGATGCATATTAGTGATTACTGTAATGCACAATCAAATATACAATGGCGACACTTTCCTTCTTCAGCACCATTCTTCATGTAATTTACATCCTGTTTATCACATATCGATAACACCACTAAGCTGTGTTGCAGCGTCCAACTGTGAAAAAAATATTTCCACCAATATTTTGACACACAAAAAACATGATGACTAAATTATCACCAAAATCTGATGACTTACAAAAACAAAAAATTTCTGTAGAAAAAAGAAACCCTGAAGAATGTGTGAGGAGACAGCATTTGAAGAACTATTTCTTCCGTTTCATTTGACTGCTCTAAGACAAGCTGGGGGATGTGACTCTTAAACAGTCTTATATGCATAAACACAATCACACACACACACATATATACACACACACAGACACATGCACACACACACACACACACACACACACACACACACACACACACACTCACTCATGCACACACGCACACTCTCTCACAGAACATCTTGTGCACTGTGATGGTGGATCGGTGGTCTAGAGGTAACGCGCCTGTCTAGAAAGCGAAAAGTCCGGGTCTGAAGTGTGCGGCGGTTCGTACCCCGTTTGGACCGGAAATTTTTCCCCCATCCATTAGACCATGAGTGGTGGTCTGGGCGCTAGTCTTTCGGATGAGACGATAAACCGAGGTCCCGTGTGTTACACGTAATTATTTAGCGCACGTAAAAAAACCCACGGCAACAAGAGAGTTGTCCTGGCAAATTCTTAGAAAAAAGCCACTCTGATAGGGAAACAAATACAGCTGCAGAAAAAAAAAAAAGGGTGAAAGGGTGGCGCAGCGCTAAGTGGCGACGCGTTCTCCCGCTCTCCCCGGGGAGAGCAGCCCGAATTTCACGGAGAGAAATCTGCCATGACTTAAAGTGGTATGAAATAAAATCTGAGCGCTTTGATTTGCTGCTTTACAAGATTCAGCGCTATATAAATTCCATACATTATTATTATTATTATTATTAAAACCCATTCTGCTTTTTGGAAGAGTTGGCCATTGTATGCCAGTGGGAACGGATGACAAAATTGACAAAAGTGCATACACATGAGGACTGGATGAAAAAAAGCACATGAGTGCTTATTCCATCACCCTTGAAATAAAAGAATAAAATAAAATAAATAAATAAATAACACACTCACACACACTCTCTCTCTCTCAAACACACGCACACACATGCACTATTTTCCATCACACCCCTACTCCATAGAAATGACATACCAACAAGAACAATACCAAGAGTACTATTATTGTCTGTTACATGAGCAAAAATGCGTAACACTGCCGTTAAGCCCCTGACAAGTCAGGCCCAGCCCATCCGACTTCAGCATAAGAGAGAATTGCTACCTTTTAAGTCTTCCTGGAAAAATAAAGGCAGCAGAATGGACCAAGAAGGCAGAAAATAAACAAGGAGGAGGTGACAGGAAGAAAAAGGAACACGGCAGAAAACAAAGAGAGTGGTAGAAAAGAGGAAATTTCTAGCACAGCATTTCCAGAATGGAGGGATGCTATTGACACTGACAGGCGCCCCGGCATCCCCACAGGGGAAGACTAAGGGTTGAAACGGCACCTGACACTCACTCACCCCGTGCCAAGGGAATGACCCCACAGGAAGACGGCAGAAGACAGGGCACGTCTTTTGACCCAGCGGTACACCTCCATCGTGTCTTCCACCATCTTGGCTTCACTCACCTCCCCTGTCGAATCAGCAAATCCTGCACACACACACACACACACAGTTTACCATAGATTAGGTTTTTTATTCTATGTCTGCATATACATTATCTTTTTTTCTCGCTTTTTTTTTCTTTAGATAGATGGCTTGATGAAAAAAACCAAATGCACTGCTTATTCAATGTACCATCTGAAAATAAAAGTTTGACTTTGACTTTGACACACACACAGAGTCATGTCTAAAGTTGGGGATTTTTTTTGTTTTTGTTATTTAGTTGACAATGATCAAAGAATGCATATAAATATTTGAATAAACAAAGTTAAAGACTTATCTCAGGTCCAAAGTTATTTCTCCAAACAATACAAGAGCCTTAAAGTTAAAGGGTTTTTTTCTTCATTCTTTAACCACTAGACTGCCTTACCCCGGAAATTTTCCGGGGCTAAACGTGCACCCTATACGCCAACAACCCGGAAAATTTCCGGGGTGTCGAACCGAAGTAAACAAGCCTGATTCCTTGACTACAGTTAAAGGGAAAGAACTCCAAAATTAATGGAGGTCACTCTTCTGTTGCTTGGCAACATCCAGCTGCAAAAACCGTAGCAAAAACGATCGTTTTTTAGCTCGTATTTTGTGTTTTTATGCATGACTGCTTGGGAAGTTCGTGTTCAAAATGGCTGACACTTCTTGTTGAAGGCATAAATAACTTTACACAGCTGTAAAAGTGGCAAATAAAACTGTAGATTTACCTAACAGTGATGAAAACGATCGTGTATGATTCAGCTGATCGTGCATTAAAAAAAAAAAAAAGAGATTTGGCGTAGAGTTATGTTTGACGTCATTGAGATCGTGGTACTCAAAATGACAGTGGTGATAAAGAAATCATATTTTTGGTAAATTTTTTTACATTTTAAATATATTTTCGCAGTGAAATATCATGCTAACTAATTTGAGCTTGCCTAGAAGTAATCTACGATATATATACTGTCTTTGGGCAGACTATCAGGAATATTCATGTAGTAGTTTCTGAGTAAGAGGGATATGAACATAGCAGTGGTACATAAGAATTTTATTCCCCGGCATATAGGGTGTACTTGCACTTGGCAGTTAAGAGGTTAACTAAAGCTCCAAGGTTCACCAATGGTGAGATTTTTGTGTATTCAAGCATTATTACCCACTATGAAGGTAGCCACATTCCAACTTCAGGGATGGTGTCTAAAAACCACACCTGTATCCAAGCATTGAAAAAAAAATCTGTCACACTTTCCTAATGGCAAGAAATGGCCTACTCTTCCAAAAGGTGGAACAGGTTTTTAATGTATGTGCAAGATATTCTGTATGTGTTTGCACATGGAACCTTGATTTAATAATAATAATAAATGGAATTTATATATAGCGCTATATCTTGCACAGACAAATCAAAGCGCTTGCACTCAACTCATTCTTACAGTCATACAACCAATAGCAAGTAATAGTTCTAACAAGTCCAAATGCACACACACAGAGGTTATACACTTTGGCAGGGTGATGGAGTTTTTGGCTGTTGAAAAGCAGGGAGAGCTATGAAATGAAACAGGAGAGGAAAATCTTAGGTTTGAAACAAATATGTCTTGAGGCCAGATTTAAAAGTGTCACAAGAAGACCTTTGGCAAAGAGAGATAGGGAAGCCATTCCAAATCGATGGACCAGAAACAGAGAAAGAGCGACGGCCCACGGTGGACTGGCTGAATCTAGGTATTCGAAAGCACAAGGAATCTGTAGCAGAGCAGATTTGCAGTCTCATCTGAAGGACTCAGATTTAAGTCCTTTGGATGAGACTGTAAATCTAAAATGACAATGATGATAATATGATACTGACAAATAACAAACAGAAAACCAAGTCAAATCCCAACCACCAACAACAACACTAGACTAAGTTGCAAACCAACAACCCAGGCAGGAAGTTTTTGCCTGGAACAGTGCTCACATGGGGCCCAGGTGATAAGCAAGAGAGTCACAAGTCTGAATGAAACTACAAACCAGGGTCCTATGCACAAACACATGTATAAACTTTAGTGCGCTGTATGTTACAACTATCTATCGCACACAGGACCACAGTTTATGGCCTCATCAGACAGACTTTTGCAGGAAATGGAGACAGAATCAATCTTCTTCACCTTCTTTGTCAATCACTCATTCAACAACTACTGTTGTCTGTTAAATGAGCGAAAATGTGTTGCACTGACGTTAAGAGCCTGACAAGTCAGGCCCGGTGCAAATGACTTCAGCATCAGAGATCATTCTTATGTTTTAAGTCTTTGTGGAGAAAAGGCAGGAGAATGGACCAAGAAGGCAGACAACAGACAAGAAGGAAGTGACAGGAAGAAAAGACACAAGGCAGAAACAAAGAGAGAGAAAAGAAGGAATTTCTAACACAGAATTTCCTGAAAGCAGGGATATTTATTCTGACAGGCTCCTGGCATCCCCATGATGAAAAGAATCAATCTGACCTCCAGGGGGAAATTCCCTAAAGCAAGCAACTCAGCAGAGATCCAAACCAGCACTCTCAGTGATCATTGAGTCACAAGTTTAACGGTTTTAACTGTTAGGGAATCCTAGATTCATGTAACAGTGACAAGTATGCAATCTTGTGTGCTTCAATCTTACCCCTGTAGTCGAAGGCGATGACATGCCATCCCTGGCCCCTCAAAGTTGTGTACGTTCGCACTCTGGTGAACTGTGCCCTGCAAACACGACACACAAGCATGCATGCATACACATGTTTATGCTTATATGCATGTGCTTATATACATGCACACACACTTTTATGCAACACACACACTTATATGCTTACATGCATACACATACATGCATGCATTCTCATGCAGTCATATGCATGAAAAAGAGTACTTGTAAATATAATCAGTCAATAATGACTCCCCCCCCCACCACCACCACACACAAAACACACACACACAGCCACGCATGCACAACACACACACAAAACCTACACTCTCATAGCTATTGACCTCCCATGCCCCTTTTCTCATCTATCACCTCCTCCCCCCCCACCCCCCCACCCCCCCCCCCCCCCACACACACACACCCACTGCTCTCATGATCTGCTGACTCAGGTTTTATCAGTCCCAACTCCACTCACCCCCAAAAGTCCTTCAGATGAGACTATAAACCGGGGTCCTGTGTGCAAACGCAAGCAGAACATCTTGTGAACATGTGAAACCCATTCTGTTTTTCAGAAGAGTAGGCCATTATGTGCCGGTGGAATGGATGACAAAATTTACAAGACTGCATACACACGGGGTCTGGATGTAAAAAAAAGCACATGAGTGCTTATTCCATTATCCTTGAACTAAAAGAATAAATAAATAATAAATACAAACATACATACATACACACCACACACACAAACACACACACACAAAGAGATGAAAACCAGTCCTCACCTTGTACCTCCACTGCCATGAGCATAGATGAAGATGGGTGTCCCTGACGCCAAACGAATATCAAACTCTTTGTCTGTCAGCGACTCTTTCTCTTCAATGGCAGAGTCTGGCAAAATGTGCCTAAAAAAGAAAGAAAGAAAGAAAAGACAAACCCCAATTGAGACGACAGCATATAACAACCAAGAAATGAATGTCAAAGTCATCCGTCTCAACATGTGTATGTAAATGATGACAGGACTATTATGAGTTTACTTTTTGTCCTGTCAAAGTTATGCTTGTGCTTTTGTGACACTTTTCTGAATAAATTCTGTTTAAATCAAATGAGTGAGACGTAAGAAGTATATTTCTGAATGGTACATTTTCAGTTCATTGTGTCATTTCATGCAATACACAATAAAAAGACACACCTTGTGGTTTTCATTTTTCAAGGAAAAACCAAGGCAAAAAGAAAGAAAGCAGACCTCCAGGCTTCTTCTTCTTCGTAGAACACTCAGGCAGCAACTATTGTTGTCTGTCATATGAGTGAAAATACATTGCACTGCCGTAAAGCGCTTGACAAGTCAGGCCCAGCATATTCAACATTGGCGTGCGAGAGAATCATTATCTTTTAAGTCTTTCTGGAAAAATAAAAAGCAGAAGATTGGACCAAGAAGGCAGAAAATAGACAAGAAGGAGGTGACGGGAAGAAATGGAACAAAGCAGACACAATGAGATTTTTTTTTGAAAGAGAGAATTCCTAGCAAAAAATTTCCAGAAGGTGGGGATGCTATTCATACATACATACATACACACACACACACACACACACACACACACACACACACACACACACACACACACACACACTCTCTCCAAAAGTCCTTCGGATGAGACTATAAACTGAGGTCCTGTGTGCGAACGAATGCAGAACATTTTGCACACACGTTAAAACCCTTTCTGCTTTTCGGAAGAGTAGGCCCCTGTGTACTGGTGAGAATGGACGACAAATTGACAAAACTGCATACTCATGGGGACTGCATGAAAAAAAGCACATGAGTGCTTATTCCATTTTCCTCGAAATAGAATAAGAAGAAGATGAATGACAACAATGATAATAATAATAATAATGATAATAATAGTAACAATAATAATAACACACACATACACACACACATGCACACACACACACACTGACCACAGTCCCAGAGTGTCTCCAGTGGCAGTGGTGATGTACAGATGTCTGGCAGCATTCAGTCCTGCAGATGGGGGGTCCTTCAGGTCACCAAAGTGGAACGGCACTGATACACACACACACATGCGCGTGTGCACGCACACACATACACGCACATGCACACACACACACACATGCACACACACACACACGCACACATGACACACACACACACACACACACACACACACGCACGCACACACATTAGTCCTTTACTTTTTGTAGAAGAGTAGGCCAACTATAGCCAGACAGTTAGATGGCATGAGCGTACCCAACATGCATCCTATACCAAGAGAGGAATGGACTCCGTCAGGTTCAGCTTGCCCATGAGACACTGGCTGAAAAATTGAGGGCAGTACCTCAATGACTCCTCAAGAGTTAAGGGAGAAATCAGTTCCTCAAATAGTATAGTTCGTATCACTTTGTGAAATTTTCAGTTGGTGCTTGTGAACAATAAGAGATACTGATTTTCTGTGATGTGTGTGTGTGTGTGTGTGTGTGTGTGTGCGCGCGTGCCCATGCGTGTGGGTGTGCATGTGAGAGCATGTGGGTGCATGTGTATGTGTGTGTGTGTATGTGTGTATGTATATGTGTGTGTGTATGTATGTATGTATGTATGTATGTATGTGTGTGTGTGTATGTATGTATGTATGTATGTATGTATGTATGTATGTATGTATGTATGTATACATGTATGTATGTATGTATGTATGTTGGCTTACTAATCAACTAAATGACTGATAAGCTCACTTACTGACTGATATACTCCTTGATTAACTGACCAGTTGACTCATTAACCCTTCATCAAACACTCAGACAGCAACTATTGTCGTCTATCACATGAGCGAAAATGCATTGTACTGCCATTAAGCACCTGACAAGTTAGGCCCAGTGCATCCAACTTTGGCATGAATGACACACTGATGTACACTACTGTAATACAGAGAAGAAAACAAAAGGAACAACAGCCTGTGACTTACAGGAGTAGGAGAAGGTGACATATGTGATGAGAGCAGGAAAGAGGAGAGCCAGGGCTGGGATGACCCCATAGATGATGATGACCGTGTAGCAGATGCACCGTCGCCATTTCTTGCTTCTGTTACAGAGACTGTGGGAATGGTTACTGTTAATAGACACCTGGGTACAGCAAACATGTTGATAAAGACATGATACTTACATTACAAACATTTGTGTACTATAATGATGATGTCTCATAAACTGTAATAGAGGCCTTTGTTGTTGTTGTTTTTTAAGTAAGAAAAATGAGGTCAGAGAAACTTTGAAAACTCTTTTCATTAATCTGAAAGCCTTGAGAACTTTTTCAGGCTGTTGTATGAACATAACAGCAATTATGGCTCAATTATGCAATTGTAACCAAGCTAACAAACTAATATGATAAAATGAAATGAAAATTAACTGTGTACAATGTCAGCCAGGTTGCCAATCTTATTAATTTTCACAGAAATAAACTATTTGTGAAAACTGGCATAATTCTCCTCCATAGCAATTAAAGAAATTAGTTACTCCTCACACCAAAGCCAGCTAATATTTCTAGTGTAAAGTACCTATAAAATGGAAGAAAAATAAGAAAAAAAAGCTTTATTCATAGAAAAGCATATTTTTCTGATAAATAAAAATGCCAAACTGCAGGAAAAGTTGACAAGATGTTTACAAACTATTTTTTAAAGAGCTGTGAGACACAAAAAAATCATGTGCTTTCCAGAGACACAGTACAGATAGCAATCTGTGGAGTCCACTTTGAGTGTCAGCTTTTAGGTTAGTAAGTAACGTGACTGATATGTGATAACACCATTGAGTAACACCATTGACATCTGATAACACTAAGAAACACAACTTATACACATGCTATAATTTGTTCCGCCTTTCAGAAAAGCTGGCCATTTGTGCTGGTGGGAATAGATAACAAAATCTACAAAATCCCATGTATACAGGGACTAGGCATTATAAAAAAAAATTTAAGCACAGCAGTGCATATCTCCTTATCCTTGAAAAAATTCTTTTTAATCTGACATTCACTCTATCAGTTGTTTTTCTTAGTATTACCCAAAATAAATGTACTGGTAACTTTAAATTCAAAATGTCATTTTGCCTTCTTGTGACTTAAGTTTGAAATATTTGAAAGATGGTCAGCATTTTCTCAGAGCAAACACCCTCACCCACATTTTTTAAGTATCAGTGACAAAAGCTTCCTCTGGACAGTAACACAACAGAGTAACTGAGCGCTTTGATTTGTTGCTTTACAAGATTCAGCGCTATATAAATTCCATACATTATTATTATTATTATTAGTAACACAACTGAAGCGGCAGTCATGTTTCTGATTCTTAGCAACAGATAATTAAACTGAAATAATCCTCATTACTGCATCTCATGCAACTGTTCACATTTCCTAACAACTGTGTGAACACTCAGCAGTACAGAGCCTTCCTGTTAAAATTGGAAGTGTGTCACTATTTCTTCAGAATGTCCATGGCAGTTTTCCACATGTATCCAAGCATCCACACTGCTGTAGCATTCCTGAGATCTGGAGTGGAGATTACAGCTAGGATGCTTTTTTTGTTTATACCAGAGCAATACTTTTGTCAAACTGTCGTGGTCAGAGGAAGATTTGGGTTACTTTTATGGCATCTTTATTTTTCTTAATTATCATTTAGTTTTCTGCTGTCTTATCATACAGCCAGGTTTTAAAAGATTCTTTTTGTTTGTTTTGCTCTGCTAGTTCTTCTGAAAAAGAAAACAAATTCAATAACTTGTTTCTCTCATTTTGTCTTATTCTGGTAGTCATGGAGAGGTATGATACAAACATGATAAATGGTACAAACACATTTAATAACCACATTTCAAACATTTCAAACATGTTTGCACAAGTACTAAAAAAACTTTTTAAAAACCCCATCCATCCATAAACCAATTTAAAAACAATTAACATATCACTCATATTTGCACAAGCACTAAAAACCCCATCCATCCTTTGACCTTTGTATAAGGATGGACCTGATACAAACAATATCCAGCATGCAATATGAGCCCAAATGAAATAATGGTCAAAAGATAAAATAATGGCAGCCAAGTATATTATTTTATTTATTTATTTATTTCATTCTATTTTTTTTTTTTTTTTTTGGGGGGGGGGAAGGTTGATCCTTCCATCTGAATGTTATTACTTTTATTAGACTCTCATATTTGGGGTACAGTTCATGAGTTATCGTTTACAATTCGTTACGCTGGTTGACATAAGCTATAATAACAATTGTGTACCCCAAATCACTGCACTGTGTTCTGGTAGACTAACGTTTCCACAAAGCTTACTGACTACTGGCAACAAGTAGTTTACACCCTTTAGTGCCACGTTATCTCCTGTAGAGTACGTCAGCCATGATTGGCTTACCTTGCGAGCCTTGATCGCCTTGGCATCTGCTCAGATTGATGGCTATCCAGCCTGGAGTCCTGACAAGGATGTGAGCTGGAGCTGCAAGTGGGCTTGTTTCTCTTTCTCATGGGTACGCTATTGGAGTGACATCCCTTGCAGTGAAGAGCCATGGGAGATATAGAAAAGAAAAGTAGCCTACCTCTTGATATTTTGCCCCGGGCTTTTTGACGGTGTGCGTGTTGTTGTCTTCAATTTAAGTCTTGTTTCATTCTCAGTTATAATAGGTGAGGTAGGTGGAATGTATAGTGGAAATTAAATAAAGAAGGGAAAGGGGTGGACGAAGAAAAGACTGAAGAGATAGCATGTGTGTTTAGTATTTTCATGCATTAAAAACAACAACACACAAACAACAACAACAACAACAACAACACCCCCCCCCCCCCCCCACACACACACACACACACTCTCTCTCTCTCTCTCTCTCTCTCTCTCTCTCTCTCACACACACACACACACACACGCACACACACACTCTCTCTCTCTCTCTCTCTCTCTCTCTCTCTCTCTCTCTCTCTCTCTCTCTCTCTCTCTCACACACACACACACAACACACACACACACACACACACACACCACAAAAGGGGCAAAAAATCAAACAAAATCAAACAAACTACGGTGCCGTGCGCGTGTGTGAGAGCGGGAAGGAAGGGGATGGATGGGTAAATTGGTAGATGTGGACATGAGCATAATTATATGTGCAATATTCTGGTGTGTGTGTTGTGTGTGTGTGTGTGTGTGTGTGTGTGTGTGATTTTATTCTTTTATATCGAGGATAATGGAATAAGCACGTGTGCTTTTTTTTTAACATCTAGTCCCCGTGTGTATGCGGTTTTGTAAATTCTGTCATCTGTTCCCAGGGGCACACAATGGCCTATTCTTACAAAAAGCGGAACAGGATTTAACGTGCGCGCAAGATGTTCTGCTTGCGTTCGCGCACGGGACCTGGGTTTATAGTCAAAACAAAACAAAAACACCATTTGTTGGCACACAAGATCCTAGTTTGTAGTTTATAGTTTCAATTTTAGAAAGAAAGAAGTTTTGCGGGTGGGGCTGTGTGTGTTGAATCACACCTAGTGTTAACTTCAAATGGAAAAAAACCAACCCCACAACAAAACCTAAAGAGGACGTGGACATCTCAGCAAAAAGCTAGGGTAGTTTGGAGGGAGGGGAGGGGGGGGGGGGGGGTGTTTTGTGTTTCGTTGTTTTTGTTTTGTTTTGTTTTTTTGCACCGACTAGAACCCATGGCCTTAGCCACCATTATAAGATCATGAGTATACTGCAGGGACTGTAAGGCCACTCCGTCCCCAAAGCGTATACATGCAGAACATTCCAACTGCTAGGTGTTACCATTCCTTTGCAAAGGGAGGGGGGGGGGGGGGGGGGGGTTGAAGGGCGAGGCGGGGGGAAGGGGGGGGGGGGGGGGCGCCTCACTGATTCTACAAAAAAGAAAAAGAAAAATGGTTTTAGATTAAATCCCAGGCAGGCATGCTATACCATAGTGAAGGTGCCAGGGGCTTGGACTTTTACTGTAAGTAGTAGTACCCCCCTCCCCCCACTCCACACACACACACACACGCACGCACGCACGTACGCACGCACGCGCGTTTTTGAACATTCTGTATTTAGAATTTGCCCCCTTTTACCATTTATTTTTGTTTTCATCTTTTCCATCATCCAGGATTTTTTTAATTGCTTGTTTTTGCTCTTCCCAGACCACTTCTTATGCTTTTTTTTGGTGATGGTAGGTCAAGAATTGAAGTAAAATCTACAAGGATAAACTTATGGTAGATCAAGAATTCAGTTTTTGCTCTGTCAGTAGTTTTAGGTGATATCTTCAGTTTAACGTCTATTCAAATTTAGTTATTTTAGGAACCCCCCCCCCAAAAAAAATAAATAAATAAAAATAAAAATAAAAAAATAAAAAAATCCCAACACGAAAAACTGAACAATAGCTAAAACAATGTCACATAACAAAGCTGAAACATAAAACTAACTTTAACAAACTACAATTACTGAATTATCGGACTTCTTATCAGCGCTAACACAATGTTCAACAATTGCGATGGTTCAGACAAAAACTGATCCAGTGATAGATTAGGTAAAAGGTAAAGGGTGTCCCATAACCTATAAGGTCGTAGGGGAGCGAGGCGTCAGAGACCTCACTTCTCTAGGGGCCAGCATATTGAGGGCGGCGCCAATCTCCTTTACCTGGCTGCTTTACCTTCGGATGAGACTATAAACCGAGGTCCCGTGTGCGAACGCACGCAGAACATCTTGTGCACACGTTAAATCCTGTTCCGCTTTTCGTAAGAGCAGGTCATTGTGTGCGGTGGGAACAGATGACAGAATTTACAAAACCGCATACACACGGGGACTGGATGTAAAAAAAAGCACATAGGTGCTTATTCCATTATTCTCGATATAAAAGAATAAATAAATAAATAAATAAATAAACTGGTAACTACATTCGACGCTGCTTAACTTGGCTAGGGAAAGCGAGTGCCCCGACCACTGAGCTATCCCGTCCCCATAGATTAGGTACAGCAGGTAAAAGTGCTTTTAGATGTCCACGATGAAGAACAGGACTATTTGTTATCTGATCCCCACAAATACAGTTTACATCTTTCGAGTATTAATTTTTGTCTTAAAAGCATTTAGCTTAAATCTGCACATGAGGGATAACACTTTTCTGCGGTTGTACCAGCCACAGACTTTGTTAGAAATTAAAGTATTTTGAAAATGTATAGCGCGTGCGTAAAGCATTTTGAAAATGAATAGTTTTAGGTGTCTGTCAAGTTTCAACATACTTCGCTATCTAAGGTTAGTGTCAGGGTCATTATGTAAAGAACTCGAAACAGGACATGGGATGGCAATGTGCTCAGGAGATAGTGCATGGCAGCACTTATAAATATAATACATGCTTAGGAAATGTAGTTTTCCTAGAAAATGTGGGAATAAAGTGGATCTGGATTCAGCCGTTTAAAAAACCCAACCCACTTAAAATTGTTTTTTTTATTGAGCAGCTGTGTGTTACGTGGGTCCTCGCGCTGGGACTGCACGGCGTAGAGGCGCGTCTCCCGGGTGGCGGATGGGAGATTGCACCCGTGGACCAACGCAGTCTAAGGGAAGGTCACCCTGACAGAAAACCACTGGCCCTCCAAGTATGGGGGTTGGGCAGAAGGCCAACTACCTACTCCCGGAAAAAAAATCAAAAGTTACAGAAACTATGAACATCACTTCAAATCAAGCCCTGGGGGGAAGCGGGGATCGCCGGCACTGGCATCATGACGACGATGGGTGAAAGCCTGCGGGAAGCTCATCGTCCGACAAGGTCCTTTGCAAGCCCCAAAACTACCCTTAACATCGGACATTGGAACGTTAGGACAATGTACAGAGGAGGCGCAGCAGCACAGATCGCGAGAGAGATGGCAGAATATCAACTGCACATTCTTGGAATCGGCGAGTCCAGATGGACAGGAGCTGGAAAAATTAAGCTAGCATCAGGACAGACAGTGATATACAGTGGAGACGAACAACTACACGAGGGAGGAGTCGCCATCATGATGAGCCAGGACGCAGTGAAGTCTCTCATGGAATGGACACCAGTCAACAAGAGGATCATTACAGCAAGATTCTACTCCAATACGGGACGGATGACAGTCATACAAGTGTACGCACCGCACAACGAGGGGAAGACCAGGAAAAGGAGCAGTTCTCCCAACAACTCCAGGAAACAGTGGACGGGTGCCACAAAAAACGACATCATCATCATCATGGGAGACTTAAACGCAAAAGTGGGAATGACAACACTGGATACGAAAGGACAATGGGTATCATGGACTTGGGAGACAGAACGACAATGGACAGAGACTATGCGAGTTTAGCCAGCTGAATGGACTAGTTATCACAGGAACTCTATTCCCACACAAAGACATCCACAAAGCAACATGGACATCAGCGGACGGAAGAGTGAAAAACCAAATTGACCACCTATTGATCAGCGGACAGTGGAGATCATCAGTACAAGACTGCCGAGTACAGAGGGGAGCAGATGCCAACAGCGACCACTACCTGGTGAAGACGAGGATCAAGTTACGACTCAGCTCACGCAGAAACAACAACACCAAGAGAAGACTGGACGTTGAACGACTGAAGGACGAAGATATAAGAAAGAAATTCTGCAACGCAGTGAAGACCAAACTCGAAGAGAACAGAACCGAAACTGAAGATGTAGAAGAGGTGTGGGAACATCAGAAGAACGCCTACATCAAATCAGCAGAAGAGGTCCTTGGCTACAGAAAGGGGAAGAGCAAGTCGTGGATCAGTGAGCATTGTGAAACAGCTCACCAATCAAGGCACTAGACCAGTAGCAGCAGTGAAGAATAAGAACGGGGAGCTGCTAAAGAATCAAGAGGCCAGGCTGAGGAGATGGAGAGAACACTTCCAGGAAGTTCTCAACAGGGATGCACCGAATGAACCACCACAAGATGACCAGGGGGAGGTGGAAGAACTAGACATCTCAGCAGAAGAACCAACCATCCATGAAATCAAGAAAGCACTGAAGACCCTAAGGAACGGAAAAGCACCAGGAGCAGACCAGATCACAGCAGAGATGCTAAAAGCAGACATTGAACAGACGGCAAAGGAACTGAAACGGATATTTGACCTCGTCTGGGAAAAGGAAGACAGTACCAACACAATGGACGAAAGGACTCATATGCAAGATTCCAAAGAAAGGAAATCTTCAGGAGTGTGGAAAACTGGCGTGGGATTACACTACTACCCTTGGCCAGTAAGGTGCTCAGCAAGATCCTCATCAACAGAATACAAGAGGGAGTAGACGCATCTCAGAAAAGAACAAGCTGGATTTCGAAAGGGGAGGGGAACTGTCGGCCAAATATTTATACTCAGGAACATCTTGGAACAAGTCAACGAATGGAACGCGACACTGTACATACACTTCATTGACTTTGAAAAGGCCTTTGACTCCATACACGAGACAGTCTCTGGATCATCATGCGTCAGTATGGAATCCCACAGAAACTCATCCAGATGGTCAAGACAATGTACGAGGACTTTCAGTGCTCGTCATTGTTGACAACGAAACAACAGACTGGTTCCCAGTGCTTACCGGGGTGAAACAGGGATGCTGCATGTCAGGATTCCTCTTCCTTCTCGTGATGGACTGGGTGATGAGAAGAACAGTGGAAGGTGAGAGAAATGGGATAAGATGGGACTTCATGAACATGTTAGAAGACCTTGACTTTGCAGACGTCATCGCCCTCCTTTCATCAACCATGAACCATCTACAACACAAAACTAAAAGACTGGAAGACAACGCAGCAAAGGTTGGACTCAAGCTGAATGGACAGAAGTGCAAAGCCATGAAAGTAAACAGCAGGAACATCGTAGGTCTGAGGGGTGGAGATCAGGAAGTTGAAGAGGTGGAGAACTTCACCTATCTCGGAGCAAACGTCACCAAAGACGGAGGAGGAACAACAGACGTCAAGAAGAGAGTAGCACTAGCCAGTGCGCAGATGAAACGATTATCCACCATCTGGCAAATGGGAGACATCGGCAGAAAAACCAAAGCATCCTTTTTCAAGAGCCTTGTTTTGTCAGCTCTTCTCTACGGATGTGAGACCTGGAAATTAACAAAAGGAGAAGAAGAGAAACTAGACATTTTCCAAACCAAATGTCTGAGGAGGATCTTCAAGATCCGATGGCAAGAATACATTGCCAACAAGACAGTCTTGGAAATAGCAGGAGCAGAAAAAATCAGCCAGGAGATTAGAAGACGGAGATGGAACTGGATCGGACATGTCCTAAGAAAGGACAGGAGTGACGACTGTGCTGTTGCCCTCGGATGGACACCTGAAGGGAGAAGGAAAAGGGGACGCCCAAAAACAACATGGCGACGAATGGTAGAAGTAGAGCGGAACGGCGCAGGCTGGAGCACGTGGAACGCCGCACGATGCACAGCTACAGACCGGAACCAGTGGAGGAATGATGTTCAAGCCTTGTGTGCCTCCTGGCACAGAGAGAATTAAGGTTAAGGTAAGGTGTTACGTGGGTGGTTGTGTGTCGGATTAAAAATGGTTGATACACTAATTTGTGAACGGTTTCTCGGTCTTGTGTGTGTGTGTGTGTGCGTGTGCGTGTGTGCGTGTGCGCGTGCGCGCGCGTGTGCGTGTGCGAGCGAGCGAGCGAGCGAGAGAGAGAGAGAGACAATGACAATGACAAAGGTTTATTGTGATAAGCAAGATGCCCATTCACAAGGGGACAGTGGGAGGGGGGCTGGGCACAAAACACATGATATCAAATACCGAGAACATAACAAATTTCAGCCCAAATAGACATCATGTCATGGATTCCAGAACATGGTTACGTAGAGATCCAAATCCTTTTTTCATAAGGAATTGTCAAGGTGGAGGAGTTTCCACAAAAACTGGACAAATTCAAAATCAACTTTTTACAACAAAGTGGTCTGCGACAAGAAAACAAGGTCACAATGTCTCTTCTTCCTAGGTTTTTTTTCATGGCATGTGCAATTTTACACGGCTAACACGTGACAGACTCTTGACAATCTAGGTGGCATGTAGCCTACAGCTATTCTCTCTCTCTCTCTCTCTCTCTCTCTCTCTCTCGAGAGAGAGAGAGAGAGAGAGAGAGAGAGAGAGAGAGAGTGTGTGCGTGTGTGTGTGTGTGTGTGTTTAGAGAAGGCCTGGCTTTATTTTTCTAGATTGAAAGAGTATTTTAGGTTTTGATGTTTAAAACAAAGTATACGCGCACGCACGCGCGCACGCACGCACATACACACATATGCAAAGAAAGAGACAAAGACAGACAGACACATATACACAGGCGCGCTCGCGCGCACACACACACACACACATGCACGCACGCCGGCACGCAGGCACACATGCACGCAGGCAGGCAGGCACGCACGCATGCACGCACTGCCCCTCCCGCACACACACACACACACACACACACACACACAGGGGGAGGGGGGGGGGGGTGGAGGAAAGAAAATGCATGCCGGCCACCAGCTATCTCAATAGTCCCACTCTTTCTCTCTCTCTCCCAAACAGCATGCACACAAAATCACAATCTAGACAACAATATTGCCTACTCTTACAAAAAGTGGAACAGGATTTAACGTGTGCGCAAGATGTTCTGCGTTGGCACATGGCGCCTCGGTTTATAGTCTCATCTGAAGGACTTTTGGGGAGAGTGGAGTCTGCACTGATGTTAACTCCAGGGGAAAATATCCCCTCAAACGGGAATCGAACCCGGGTTGTCAGATTGCGAGCGCAACCACTAGGCTATCCCGTCCCCGGGGCTCTGTGAGAGAGAGAGAGAGAGAGAGAGAGAGAGAGAGAGAGAGAGAGAGAGAGGAGAGGAGAGAGAACTCTGAAACTCTGAGAGAGAGAGAGAGGAAGGGGGAGAGGAGGAGGAGAGAGATAGAGAACTTTGAAACTCTGAGAGAGAGAGAGAGAGAGAGAGAGAGAGAGAGAGAGAGAGAGGAGAAGAGAGAGAGAGAGAGAGAGAGGAGGAGGAGGAGGAGGTAGACAAACAGACAGACTAGACAGACAGACACACAGTCAGACATAGACAAGAGAGAGACTCAGAGACACAGAAACAGGAAGACAAAAAACAAAGACACACAGACAGACACATAAAAAAACCCCAGACAGATACACAGATAGATAGACAAAGACAGACACAGACAGAAAATGACTGAGATAAATGTGCCATGCAGTGCATTCTAGGCTGATAAAAATATTCTATCAATTCTCCCATCATGTTATGTTGACAGCAGTTGGGGAAGGCAGAGGAGACAGGACTGAAGACAGGAGGTCTGAAGAGCTTCAAGCCATGGTCCCGTTGGATGCTTGTCGCTCACCATCACATCTTCTTGAGGCCTCTGCAACAACCCCAGCCCCGTAATGTAGAAAAAAAAGGTTAAGCGTGTCCCATAACCTATAAGGTCGTAGGGGAGCGAGGCGTCAGAGACCTCACTTCTCTAGGGGCCAGCATATTGAGGGCTGCGCCCATCTCCTCTCCCTCGCTGCTTTGCCTTCCCTGACCCTAAAGAGGCAGGTACCCATTTACAGCTGGATGAACTGGGGGAGTGTACTGAAACGAATGCGCGCAAACGGTCACCCATCCAAGTGGTAGCCACGCTCGATGCTGCTTAGCCTTAGCTGGTGGAAAGCGAGTGCTCTGAAATGTAGTATGGTCACAATGATACATTTCTATATGTTTGTCCGTCGTGTTCGACGATGACCTCCCAAAACTGCAGAAGAGGCAGCTGCTGTTTCGGAAATTGAGTAGAAATGTGATTATAGTAGAGATGCCTTGCCTTGCCTTGCCTTGCCTTGCTTTGCCTTGCCTTGACTTGCCTTGCCCACAGCACATCCCCACTCTTTCGGCCAAGAGGGCATACGGACAGTCAAGTCAAGTGCAAAATACTGCTGCTGCTGCTGCTGCTGCTGCTGCTACCACTCCACTACTACCATCAACGCCACCACCACCACCGCCACTACTACTACTACTGCTGCTGCTGCTACTACTACTACAACTGCTGCTGATGCTGCTACTACTACTACTGCTGCTGCTGCTGCTGCTGCTGCTGCTGCTACTACTACTTTTACTACCACTACCACTTCCACCACCACCACCACCACCACCACCACCACTACCACCGCCACTACCACTCCCACAATTACTACTACTACTACTACTACTACTACTACTACTACTACTACTACTACTACTACTACTACTACTAGCTGCTGCTGCTGCTGCTGCTGCTGCTGCTGCTGCTGCTGCTACTGCTGCTGCTGCTTCTGCTGCTGCTGCTGCTGCTGTTGTTGCTGCTGCTGCTGCTGCTGCTCCTGCTGCTGCTGCTACTGCTACTACTGCTGCTGCTGTTACTGCTGCTGCTGCTGCTGCTGCTGCTGCTGCTGTTGCTGCTTCCACTGACCTTTCACACGCTGTCGGAAACGAGCGAGTCTTCCAAGGGGTAAGTCAGACTGAGAATTTGCGGTGTCCTGGGTTTGGACACTTGGTCCCCCAGATTACTTTTCTTGCCTGGACTCAGATAGATACCCTAGGGGGAATGAAAGAGGGAGGAGAGGTTAGAGGGGGAAAATATATATATATATATATATATATATATATATATATATATATATATATTATATATATATATATATATATATATATATATATATATCTATATGTATAGTAAACAAAGGTAAAGGAGTCCCATAACCTATAAGGTCGTAGGGGGGCGAGGCGTCAGAGACCTCACTTCTCTAGGGCCAGCATATTGAGGGCGGCGCCCATCTCCTCTCCCTCGCTGCTTTACATTCCCTGACCCTAAAGAGGGCAGGTACCCATTTACAGCTGGGTGAACTGGGGGAACTGTACTGAAGCCAAGGCGCGCAAACGGTCACCCATCCAACTGGTAACCACGCTCGACGCTGCTTAACTTGGCTGGGGGAAAGCGAGTGCTCCGACCACTGAGCTATACCGTTTATATAAATATAAACATGTGTGTGTGTGTGTGTGTGTGTGTGTGTGTGTGTGTGTGTGTGTGTGTGTGTGTGTGTGTGTGTGTGTGTGTGTGTGTGTGTGTGTATGTGACAATTACCACCACTAATGTCATTCTAAATATCATTATTGTTCTTGTTTTTATACGTAGACAATCCATACCATCATTATCATGATCGTTATTATTGTTATTCTTTGTGTTTGAATATAGAATAGGCATAGATCCCTTACCCATTTACTGGTTGTTTGTTACACTGTTTCTTCGTTTGTCAGTGTGTCTGTTTGCCTGTCTTTGTGTAAACCTTTCTGTGTCTCTGTCTCATGCTTTCCGTCTGTTGCTATCTGCGTGTCATTGCCTTTGTAGCTCTCATTCTGTCTGTCTGTCTGTCTATCTGTCTGTCTGTCACTCTCTCTCATAGTTGCGGTTTGGATTTTTTTCCTGTGTGTGTTTTGTTGATAGTCCCTAATCAGGGCAAGAGCCAGATGAAAAAAAATAGTATATGACTACTTACTCTGTAACCCTTGGAAAATGAAGATCATTCATTCATTCATCCATTCATTCTCTCTCTTTTTCTACGATTATCCATTAATTGGTGTCATTACAATAGGAAATACCGACCCTCTCCTTCTCTCTCTCTTTATTATCTTCTTGATATTCATCTGTATAGTTTCAAGTCATGTTCTTCATGTAT
>CM054138.1:73275936-73325936 GCA_028751875.1 Rapana venosa
TGTTGTTTTTGGAATTTGTATTATGATGGGGGGAATTGTATATAGTGTTGTTTTTTGAAATGTTGTTTTACTGAATGGGGGATTTGTATAATATGTGTTGTTTTTTGGGAAGTGTATTCTGATATGGGGGATTGTATATATCGGTTTTTTTTGGAATGGATTACTGAAAAGGGGATTGTAAAAATTCGTGTTGTGTTTTGATGTTGTATTACGATAGGGGGATTGTTTTACGTTTGTGTTTTGGAATGCGATCGCTAATCTGGGGGAAAGTATTTATTTGGTTGATTTGTTGTTTTGTATTGCTTATCGGGGGCATTGCATTTTGTTTGTATTGCTTTGTGTTTTTTGGGGAACTGTATTATTTTTGTGTTGTATTTGCGCATTGTTGTATTCTGACTGGGAATTGTATCTACGTTTGTGTATTTTATGTAGCGTTTTTCAGCAATTTGGGGAACTGTTTGCTATCAGGGATTCACCTCAGCTTGGTTTTGCCAATGGATGACACCAACTTGACGCTGTCACATGAACTCCGTGTACACTTTTGGCACGCTCTTGGACTGAACAAAATCAGCACGGGGGCGTATCCCCTGAAAGTAAAAATGAAAAGATGGTCACTTTTTACCTTTTTAAAAGCCCAAAAGGGGTCATTTTTATCCTTTTAAAAGAGAAAAAAGATGGTCACTTTTATCCATTTAGAGACAAAAGAGGTCCCTTTTTACCTTTTTATGAGAGAAAAGTGTCATTTTTTTTCATTTAAAAAGAAAAAAAGATGGTCACTTTTTTTTCTTTTAGGACAAAAAGATGGTCTCTTTTTATTCATTTATGAGACAAAAAGATGGTCACTTTTTATCCATTTAAGAGACCAAAAGATGGTCACTTTTTATTCATTTATGAGACGAAAAGATGGTCGCTTTTTATTCATTTATGAGACCAATATGGTCACTTTTTATCCATTACATTTTCTTTTCCAGTCTGTCTCATCACGTATCGTGCCAATGCTGCCACCCTAACGGCGCTCATCCCAGTCTTCCCACATGCAGCCATACCCAGGGCTGTTATGTCTCATCCCATCTTGGGGTTAGGGGTGGGGGTGGGGGTGCTCGGGGTGGTGGTAGCCAGTGGGGAAAAATAAGTGCTCGTGAAACCCACAGCCCCGGGTCAAAGCCACCCGGGGGGCCCTTTTTAGGGGATTTTCCCTGGAGAACATCAGTACTGCTCCACTTCCCAAAATCTTATGAGGATGAAATATAAACCGAGATGCACGCAGACTCTTGGCCTAATGGAAAATAGGCTACTCAGCTGAAGAAGAAGGGGCAAAAACCCAAAACCAAAAACCCAACCCCCCCCCCCCCCCCCCCCCCCCCCCATGCACACGGTGTTGTGTTTAGACACCACCCCGAAAAGAATGCCTCCAAAATGGTGGGTGAAAAAACCGCATACAAAAAAATCTGACTATTGGAGAACCCAAAACTTAGCCAAAGAACAACCCCCCCAAAAAAAAAAACCCAAAAAAAACAACCACCACCACCAAAAAAAAAACCCAAAAAACCCAAAAAAAAATCCCGTCTTCCCATATTTTTGCCATACCCATAGTCTGTTTTTCTTTGTTTCAGGCTCTAGAAGCTGCAGTTCCCAGTTACCATCATTTGCGGCCCTTAAGCACCACAGAATGAGGGGGACCAAAAATGGCCTGGCCAATCTTTTACCCCCCCCCCCCCCCCAAAAAAAAAAAAAGCCCCCCCCCCCACACCATGCCCAAAAACAAAAAGAAAAACAAAAAAAACAACCTCCTTCACCAAAAAAATTTTATAGAACATGTCTTAAAAAGAAAAAACCCCTGCTATGCCTACATTATTTGCAAAGTGTGTGTTGCGTGTATGCTTCGGTTGTGTGAGTGAAAGCATACGGCGTATGTGTGCGTGAGGTTTGGTCGTGCGTGCTAGTGGTGGCATGCATAAATGCTGTGTGTGTGTTTTTTTGACAAGCAATCTATGTAAGTATTTGGGGTCATGCACATGTGTGCGGGAAGTGTCACTGTGTAGTGCATTGGCAGCATGTGAACCCAAAACCATGTTGGACCACATAATCGCGTGAACATGCATTGGTGCACAACACCAACCTGCACACACAAAAAACGATTCCCTTTCGATCCAATCTCGGGAGGGCCTTTTTCTTTCCCGCCCACTGCCGCGAATAATTCTTTTTCACCAAGTCTGTCGCTGCATTCCTGTAAAAGACATCCGTGACACACTCTTCTTTCAAAGTCAAAATCACTGTCATAACGACACACCCGCGCCGAGGGGTTTGAACCATTTATTTTCAGCCCCCTTCTGGTCCACGAAATAGGGTTTCAATCTTGGGGGCGCATCTGGTTGAATTAGGTGGGGTTTTATAATCTCCAGTGCAGACCTGGCCAGTTGCTTTAATTCCTTTCGTGTATATACTCATGGAGAAATCAAATAGCACGTTAAAGACCGTAATCATGTCAGCTTTTGGGCCCAGGAACAGAAACCATGAACACACCCAGCAAAAACATTCCTAAAGTCGGAATGCGGCTACCCTTCCTGTTTAGGGTCGTGTATAAGAATCTCACCTTTTTGTGAACCTCAAGTTCTACCCCGAGGACACACAAAACAAAATAAATAAATCAAGACATCTACATAAGAATAAGAAAAAAAACCCTAACCCAATCTTTAATGAAAAACAAACAAAACAAAAGCAAACTATCAATCTGGCTTGAGAAATCAATCACCCCCACACAACTCATACTGCCCCACCCCTTTCCCCCCCCCTTCCCCCCCAAAAAAAAAAATCAAACAAAAAAAAAAATTATTTCTCAAGATCATTTCAAAACTTCAGAATGAACATAAAAAAACTATTCACACATAAACTTCTTTTACACACTGCCACAGCCCCACGACTAGATTTATCATAGGTGTGCAACCACTACCCACCACTCTACAGTAAAAAGGTAAAGGTGTCCCATAACCTATAAGGTCGTAGGGGAGCGAGGCATCAGAGACCTCACTTCTCTAGGGCCCAAACCCCATATGAGGCGGCCCCATCTCCTCCCCTCGCTGCTTACCTTCCCAAAACCCAAAAGAGGACAGAAACCCCATTTACACTGGGTGAACAGGGAGAAACGACTAAGCCAGCGTGCAAAACGTCACCCATCCAACTGGTAACCACCTCAGACGCTGCTTAACTTGCTGGGGAAAGCGAGTGCTCTGACCACGAGCTACCCCCAAACCTTTAAACTTTACTCTACAGACAGTTTCAATTAAATCTTGCAGCCCATCAAACAATCAAGCAAATGATAACCCTGCCCTTCAACCCAGCAGTAACCTGAACCCTTTTCCACTGAACCTTGGCCCCCACTTGACGGACGGAAAAAGGGTCAGGGTCAGAGGTACTGCAGAGCACTTTCAGGTCCATGCAGAAGGTGGCCTGAAGAACGCGCGACGCAGGCATGACTGCAGGTTTTGGTGATCACGTCAGCTGTGACACACAACACAGTGTATCAACAAATCTTGATAATGATAATAATGAGATGATGATAATGATAATGATATGATAAGGGATGATAATAATGTGATAATAATGATGATTATGATAAGAAGTAAAAATAAAAAATTTTATGATAATATATAACTACTACTACAAAACTGGGGTTTGGGGAAATAGCTCAGTGTCAGAACCTCGCTTCTCCAGCTTAGGTAAAAAGCACTCCAGTACTATTTGCTCTACTACTACTACTGTGCTGCTGCACTACAACTGCACACTGCTGCAAAACTACTCTGCTACTGCTACTAACTATTTCAATTACTCGCTGCTACTTACACTACTGCTACAAACGCTGCAACTAATACTGCTCTTGCCTTGCTGCTACTACTACTACACCTACTGGCCCCTACACTAATGCTACAACTACTGCACTACTACTGCACTACTACAACTTCCATGCTGCGCTCTACCTGCTACTACTGCACTGTTGCTACTACGCTGCTGCAAACTCTACTGCTGCTGCAACTCTACCTGCAACTATGCTGCTGCTACTACTGCCTACTTACTGCAAACTACTACGCGCCTACTACTGCTGCACAAACAAACCTACTGCGCTACTGCAAACAAACTATTGCTACTACTACTGCTACTACCTGCTGCTATACTACTGCTACTGCGCACTCCCTGCTGCTACTGCTACAACTAACTACTCTCTACTCATTTGCTACAACTGCTGCTACTAAAACTACTGCTACATGCTCGCAAACTACGCGCAAACTAATTAACTGCTACTACTGCTGCTACACTCTGCAGCGCTACCGCACTACTACTACGCGCACTGCACTACTACTCCGATGAGGGGATAATGAACTGACACGACGTGATGATGATAATAATAACGACAACAATAATAGGGGAACGATAATGAATAATAATAAATGGAATTATAAAGTGCTAATTCTGCAAAAACAAGTCAAGCACTTATTTCGGGCATGACATTGGGCAGCTCTAGAAAAGATCATCATGCAAAGTAGCATCACCTATCTTTTAAGAGAGATATACAATAACATACACACATAAAAATAATAAAAATGAATGGAATTTATATAGCCGAATCTTGTAAAAGCAAAAAATCAAAGTGTCATGCTCAATACCATTAAAAAATTTGTCATCTGTTCCCCCCCGGGCACACTGCCTACCTTTTGAAAAGCGAACAGGATTTAACGGTGCGCAAGATGTCTGCATGCTTTGCACACGGGCCTCCGTTTATAGTCTCATCCAAAGGGACTTGATATCAGTTCGATTTTTTGTCAAACTGGGAAGAAAGGCGAGGCTGGAATCGAACCCAGAACCTCACGGTTTACTTGTTGGCAGGCAAACGTCTTAAACATCCTGCCACCATCCTTCCCCACTTCAAAATTCCTTGTTCAAATTTTTTGTGTTTTGACTGTTTGTGTAATTGCGAAACGTGCGTCATCTTGCGTGTGCATGTGGGGGTTGTGCACATGCATGCAAGCTCGGTGCATACATTGCTCCCTTTTATCTCTTTCACACCCCTCACTAGAGCTGCAAGTCACCATGGTGACACATTCTTCCTAGTAATGTGACTTTTTTTTCCCACAATGGAGGTCGCCAATCGGGACTCTCGGGAAATGTTTTACACTAAACATGTTAATGAGCGACTGTCGGAGAAAATACATGGGAGGGGTGGGGAAGTGTTTGTGACTGTATCTAAGTCCCAGCAGAGATTTCTATTCAAGGACTGGGGGGGTTTAGGAAAGGCTTATCTCTACCGGGTTTCCCTTTGAACCCTCTCCCCATCCTCCATGACTTGTCTGATTCATCAATCACCACCACTGCACCCTGCACAAAACCATCAGAAACATGTACCCACATTCAGACACAAACACACACACAAACGCACCCACCATCACAAGACATGTAGCACATCCATGAACAAAACACACACACACACACACACAGAGAACTCTTGCACATATTTAAAACCTTTTCCGCTTTACGAAGAGTAGGCCATTGCCGCCGGTAGAACGATACAAAAATTACAAAACGCATACACATGGCATGGTGAAAAAAGCACATGATTTTTTATTCCATTATCCCAAAATAAAGAATAAATAAATAAATAAAAAAAATACACCACACACACCATCCCAGAGACATGTATACACATCCATGAACACAAACACACACACACACACACAAACATTTTGCACACATGTTAAACCGTTCCGCTTTACGGAAAAGTAGGCCAATTGTCGCGTGGGAAACGGAAGACAAAATTTACAAACCTGCAATCACAGGGACGGAGGAAAAAAGCACATAAATTCTTTTTCCATAATCCTCCAAAAAAAAGAATAAATAAATAAAAACACACACACACCAAAAAGATGCACAAACACACACAAAACATCAACAAGACATTATCTGGCGTGCAGTGTGCGTGCATGCGTGTGGCACATACACACACTCGGATGCATGCCCACAATGCAAAAAAACCTGTTGTCCCAAACAACCCAAATGAACAACAACTTTTACATTGCAGAAATGCACTGAAATAAATACACATCCTTAACTTTGCACAAACACAAACATGTGCATACACAGGCACTCAAAAAGCAATCAGGGGCACACACACACACACCACACCCACCACACGTAACACACACAACACACTCCTCTCTCCACACACACACACTCCGCTAAACCACACAACCCCCCGCTCACACACACCACACAAAGACACACACCACCACTACCACACTCCCCTCACCACACAACACACACACACACACACACACAAACACACACACACACACAAATGGCTCTCACCTGCTGAGTCAAAGACGGGGTCAGTTTCAACATAAACACCAGGCGGTTGGCTTACACCAGAATTTTCTGTTTAACATTGCATGATAATACGTTGTTAAATATCGCATTGCATCATAACCACTTCGGTCATGGCAGACCACACACACAAACACACACACAACACAACACAAACACACACCACACAACCCAAAAAGGCACACCCCTCCCCCACCCAGCATATAAATTTATTAAAAGCAAAAAAAATCTTCCTTTGATATAAACATTCATTATCACTTTCATGAAGTGACGTCTGTACCTAACATTGCTGCATATTGACTCAACAACATTCCTGTATTTGTGTTGAAAGTGCCAGTTTGTGTGTAATGTGGAGTGTGTGTGTGTGTGTTAAAATTATGCTGTACAAGCATTTGCAGGATGAATAGTGTTGTATTATCATACAGCGGGTAGGAATGGTATGGTTTTATAAATTTATACAAAATTGTTTTTTTTTCTACAGTCAAGGTAGATTTTTTTCCCAAGCACTTAGTTCAAAAGGTTCTCAACAACGTAACCCTTTCTAACTGTAAAGATGACATAACACACCAAATTATATTAAAAACAGACCCAACAAACTATCAACAAAACCAAACCGGCACATGCACTGAACTACCAACACACTGAAGCTAAAGAAAGCCAGACTGACCCAGGCTCTTCTTGGAGTTGGGCCCAAACTTGGCAGCTTTCGAGGCATTGTCGATGTAGTGACAGCGGAAACCAATGCCCTCTGACAGCTGCCGGCACACCTGCAACGTCTGCACGCAAACACACACACACAACAGACCTGATTACACAGCTGTCATGATAAGCAACTGCCAACACAATGTAATGTCTGCATACATACATACATACACACACACATGCATGCACGCACACATACACAATAGACCTGATTACACAGCTGTAATGATAAGCAACTGCCAACATACATGTAACAGTAATGTCTGCATACATACATACATACACACACAACACACACACATGCATGCACGCACACACACACACACACACATGGACTTATATGACACAGCTGTAATGACAAGCAATTGCCGACACACCTGTAATACACACACAAGGACTGATGACACAGTCGTTAAGTCAACGTATGCTAAACAGCCTAGTGACTAGAATATCAGACTCAAGATCTAGCAGCAACCTGAGGGCAGGGGATCAAGTCTCTACTGAAGTATCTTATTTATGTATGTCTGAGGATTTCTTGCTGGAGGTAACACTGGTTCTGACTCAGCTCCCCTACAAGTTTTGGGACTTTTTAATAATAATAATATATGGAATTTATATAGTGCTGAATCTTGTAAAAAATAAACAAATTGAAGTGCTTGCATTCAATCACTTACAGGCATGCAACTCTCCTTAAACATAATGAACAAAAGATTTCAAATCCATGCGCGCGCATGTATGCACGTACGCACGCACATGTCCCAACCGTCTCACACGTCTTTTACAAAGACGAGCCCACAGACTATCCTCTCAAACAACAAAACTCCATACACACGGGGACTGGATGTAAAAAAGGGACATAGTGCTTATTTCTTATCCACGAAATAAAGAATCACACCCGAAATAAATAAACTACAGAAGAAAGAAAGAACTGGGCTGTCAAGGTGAAACCCCATCTCGAACAGATCAAAAAAACCGGAAATAAACGGCGTCTCAGCAGCTTTAAAGGCGTCAGGCTCAACCTGAACGTTCAGAACAGGTCCTGTTCTATCTTAAACAGATTGTTCACATCCTCCAGCCAACCAACACTCAGTCTGAAGCATACACTCTTGTTGAGAGTGGCAACATGTATGCCTTGTGAACTGTATTCAATCCTCAAGGGCTCAGAAAGACCTTATCCCTCGACACCTTGCAAACACTTCAAACACCTCATGTAGCAGTTCAACATTGACAGGTTGGAACGAACAAGTTTGAAAAGAGTCCGTCTGAACTGCAAGGTTGAAAAGGATGACGAGCAACGTGGAAACATTGTTTAAATGGGAAAAGATGCATACTTGCACATACATACATGTCATTTAAAAAAAAAGAAGAAAGATTAATGCAGAAATAGCCGTGGAAGAAAACAAGCGCTGGTAACCACTTGCAACTTCTCAATCCTTTGAAAAAAAAAAAAGATTAAGAAACAAAAGGGCTTATGAGTCAGTAACTTCAGACTGCTGCTGCTGCTGCTGCTGCTGCTGCACCCACCTGCTTTGCCAGTTCCCGGGTGGGCCCCAGGATGACGGCACGCACACCCAGGTTGTCGGGTTGCTGCAGGTGATGGAGAACAGGGATGACAAAGGACGCCGTTTTCCCCGAACCTGTGGGCGCTCCGGCCATGATGTTACGCCTCTGTCAACACGTCGCGTTATGGTTACGGACACTGACAGAGTGAACTTTTCATTCTTTCTTTTATGATAATAATAATGGTGATAATAATAATAATAATAACGATGATGATGACAATAACAACAACAATAATGATAATAATGATGATGATGGTGATGATGATGATACAACATATATAGCGCTATATATATCTTGCAAAGACAAATCAAAGCGCTATTACAGTGTACATAGTCTCTTCTCTCTCTCTCTCTCCTCTCTCTCTCTCCACACACACACGCATAAAACAAAATGTGTAACACAAAACACACAATGCTTCATCCCTCTTAAGAAGCCTCTCTTTCTTCTGTCATTCCTTTTGTCTGGATAGATTATTAGATATGAGCCATGAGGAACATGAAAAAAACGAATTCATGTGACAATGACATTTTGCCTGGAGATTGGAGTTTCAGGGTTAGGGGGGGTGAAATGTTAATTAAACTTGTACCTGATCAACACCACAGAGAACTCAAAACAAACTCAACTTTTACACAGTTTTACAAGTAAGGTAAGGTAAAGAGCAAAGAGAGACAACTTGCAAGACTTCTCTGTTCTTTCTTACAATATTGCCCACACATTAACTTTGTGAGAATGGATTTTAATGTAAATCATGCACAATCTCTGTGATTTTCATTTCTTGATAGAAGTCAGTACACATCTATGATCAATATGTACACTGGTTGTTTTTGTTTGTTTGTTTTTTTCCCTAACTGGACGAATTGACTTTTCTTGCTATAGAATGTTTTAAAAACTGTGAACATACAATTTGGAGCTGTAAAACGATGTATCAACTGACCAACTTCACAAAAACCCCTCTATTGATTAATTCATATCCACTGGTTTACTGTTCAAAGAAAAGCCTTCTGTTGGGATCAACTTTACAAAATTCATACTGAAATTATAGTGAAAACTGACAGACGCTATAGCTGAGTGGTTAAGACTGTTGAACTTCAACCCCATGGGTCCATGAAGTCGTGGGTTTGAATCTTGGCGGCATCTGGTCAATGAAGGGTGGGGATTTTAAATTTTACAATCTCCCAGGTCAACTTCAAGTGCAGATCTGCCAGTGCTTTAATTTCCTTCAAGTATAATGTGCAGAAAATCAAATACACATTAAAGCCCCCGTAAATTCATGTCAGCATTTAGTGGGTTACAGAAACATGAAATGATGAATATACCTAGCATACATCCCCCAAGTTAGAGTGTGGCTACCTTCATTGTGGACAAAACGGTTGCATGTATATGCTTTTGCAAAATCTCTTCCCCCCCCCCTCCAAAAAAAAAAAAAATCAACAAAAAAATAGTAAATACCAATGGAATTTAATTGTCAACCATTCATGTAGTATGTTTTTTATATTTTTCTATCTACTTTTTGCATGATGTTATATATATATAATTATATATCTCCAGACAGTACTCACCTCCATCATGATGGGAATGGCCTGCATCTGCACTGGGGTGGGGATGGTGAAACCCGCGCGGTTGACGTTGCGTAGGATCTGCTTGTGCATGCTATTGCGCTCCTGCAGATCCTCAAACACCACTACAGGGTCAGGAACCCTTTGGCCAATGGTGTGGATCCTGTGCCGATTCTTCAGTTCGTTGATCTGCGTTCATGAACAAAGGCAAACACATTGGTACTGGTATTAGTGGTGAGGTCAGTATTTAAGCTACATGAAAGTGTGTGTGACACCTGCTGGCTTTGTAGTCTTCTTCTGCTTAAACTTAAATGCGTGTTATGTGTTGACTTAGTAATACTAATAGTATACTGCTAGGGTCAGTATCTAAACTAAATGAAAGTGTGTGTTACATCTGTTGGTTTTGTAGTCTACCTCAGTTTAATCTTTATTCTGCATTACATGTTTTTGACTCTTAAACTTGTACAAAAGCAGTGTTAAAAATGAACACCACCACTTTAGTTTCAACTCAACAGAGTTATGTTAAAGACACAATTTACCTTCTGTGTATGTGTCACTGTGTATATACATGTGTGTGTGTGTGCGTGTATACATGTATGTGTGAGTGTGTGCATGTGCGTGCGTGTGTGTGTTACTAAGTTACTGTTAATGTGTGTGCTTATTTTTTTAATTTTATTTTTCTATTCCTTTATTTTTAGGATAATGGAATAAGCACTCATGTGCTTGTTTACATCCAGTCCCCGTGTGTATGCAGTTTTTGTAAATTTTGTCAACTGTTCCCACCGGCACACAATGGCATACTCTTCTGAATAGCAGAACGGGTTTTAATGTGTGCCCAAGGTGTGTGGTGTGTGTGTGTGTGTGTTGTGTGTGTGTTGTGTGGTTTTGTGTGTGTGTGTGAGAGTAGGAAGGGGAGTGTTGGTGTGTGTGTGGTGGGTGTGGTGTGGGTGTGTGTGTGTGTGTTGGGCATGTTTTCACTGTGTGTGGTGTAAATCAGTTCTTATATAATACTAATATACTATGCTGCATATGCAATCATATACTCTCAGTTTCTTGTTTTTTGCAAGATATAGCGCTGTATAAATTCCATGTATTATTACCATTATTATTAACTAAATGTACCTTGTTCAATTTCTTCCATCTTAAAATAATATTCTCCACCTTCTTCCCTGCTTCAGAATTTATCCTCTCTTTATGTCCTATATAAACGACTTTCTGAATGGATTTTTAGATTAAGCATTATTTTACTCGCTTTAATGCTGTAAGTTTTATCCAGTATATGTTTTGTTTTAAAAAAATTACTGACAACTGGATTTTTAAAAAAAGTATTGCAAAATCTATACATACATAATGAATTTGTTTGCTCTGTTAGTATGTACCATGTGTATTCATGACACCACTCACCTCCTGTGCATGTTGCTGTTTTGCTGTTCCCTGCTTTTTTTTCTTTTTCTTTTTCTTCTTGCCATCTCCCTGTGATGGTGCTGATGGTGACGCATCTACAGTGTTGTCCTCTGTCCCCTCATCTTCTTCATCTGTAGTCTCTGCAAAGATCCAAAATAATAAATATCCATCATGCACAAGGTCTCTTGGTTTTTTTTTTAAAGCTAAACTATAGTCTATACTATTTATCATGGTAAAATAAATAAATTTACAATGAAAATATTTCCACCAAGAAAATAATTGTTGATCATCCTTTTTCTTTTCTTTTATATAATATATAAATATATATATAAATATATATACATATAATATTATATATATATATATATATATATATATATATATATAATCTTCAGTAATGAGGAACATATTACATTATTAGAAAAAAGTAAAAAACAACAACCCACCAAAAAGCATAAGGAACCAGGGCATAGAAACTAAGAAAGGTGAGTTGCAGAATATACTGTTACTTATAGTTATACTAATTAATTGCAGTATTAGTGTATTTTCACCATTTGTTTTTGTTGTTTTTTGCATGAGACATTGGTGAAATTTGACAAATAATAATATTAAATTTTATGAAATTTATGACTTTGATAGTATTAGTATTATATATACAGGTCTCCGATGACTCAAATTAAATACTCTTATGGAACTTAAACTATAATTTATACAAACAGAGACCCCCTCCAAAAGAAAACCAAACAAAACGCACACACACACACACACACACACCTGTGCACAATACATTTTACGCTGAATTTGTTGTTGTTGGACTTTTTAAGTGAAATTTGACAAATATTAATATTATTATAAAATTTATATGACTTAGATACTAGTATACAGGTCTCTGAGGATTCAAGATTTATAGTCTTAATACTCTTAGTCTTATGGAATTTAAACTGTAAATTACAAACAGAGACCCCCTCCAAAAGATAAAAAAAACAACAAAAACTCCCAACAAAAAACCCCAAATCAAACAAAAAAAAACAACCCCCCCCCCCCCCCCCCCCACAACACACACATGTGCAGAATAATTTCACACTGAATTTCTTGTTGTCGGTCTTTTTAGGGGTTGAAGCCTTGTTTCTGCTGAAATGAAATCTAGGAAGGAGCCCTTCATGATGAATGATTGTCGAAGGCCCTTTAAGTTTAACTAGTTTAAGAGAGTTATTAAAAAAACAAAAAAAACACATGTGGCCATTGGGTAAGCACTACAACTTCAGTACAACCACAACGTGTTACTGGTAATAATTGGTTTCTTGTCGCAATTGGTGCCACAATTATAGTCAACAAAAATAGGTAGAGAGTCTAAATATTTTCATGATACTATAGACACTGTTAATTTACATCTACAGGCATAACAATCTAGACTTTATCTTTTGTGGCCTTTCTCCAAAGTCCTGAAGTTGTCGAAAGACCATGTGTCAGCAGACAGTGACATGCTTGCGATTGAACAAAAACTTCAGAGATATTCATAAAGAGAGTATGCATATTAAAAACTCACCGCTGGCATCATCCTGTTTGGTGGGTGCCGAATTTTCTGAAGGTTTGGAAAATTTTACTCCAAAACACAACTTTCGGAACAGGTCCGTGTCCATGCTGTCTCACTTTCGGAAGTAGTGGGGTGCGTAGGTAGAATCCAGCGAGAGTTATCTCGCCTAGCGTGAATAAAATCTACTTACCAAAAGTTACTCAAATAATTATGTCTGTGAGATTTGTGTAGGTCTATCCAGAAAAAAAAAATTCCCGAAGTTAGTGAGACTATTTGGTGGCTTTCGCGTGTGCATGTATGACAATAAGCAAGCAAGCAAACAAACAGATAAATAAATAGATAGACGAATAGAACAACGAAAACAGGAAGCGGAGAGAGAGAGAGTAGGAGTAAAAGTACAGGTTGAAAGATTGAATGTGCCATGGGCAAACCGCAGGTAAAAAAAAGAAGAAAAGAAACATAACAAAATCCAAACGGGTAAGGTTATACGGCGTTCGCGCGCACTCTGTGTGTGTGTGTGTGTGTGTGTGTGTGTGTGTGTGTGTGTGTATGAGAGAGAGAGAGAGAGAGAGAGAGAGAGAGAGAGAGAGAGAGAGAGAGAGAGAGAGAGAGGTTTATTATTTTTATTTTATTTTATTCTTTTATATCGAGGATAAATGGAATAAGCATTTATGTGCTTTTTTACATCAAGTCCCCGTGTGTATGCGGATTTGTGAATTCTGTTATCTGTTCCCACCGGCACACAATGGCCTACTTTTACGAAAAGCGGAACAGGATTTAACGTGTGCGCAAGATGTTCTGCGTGCGTTCGCACACGGGGCCTCGGTTTAATAGTCTCATCCGAAGGACTTTGGGGGAGAGTGGAGTCTGCACTGATGTTAACTCCAGTGGAAAATATCCCGTTGAGCGGGAATCGAACCTGGGTCGTCAGATTGCGAACGCAATGTTCTGTTGTGGTTGTTGTGTGTGTTGTGTGTGTGCGTGAGCGGCGGCGGTACATACTGTGAACTGCATGTGCAGGTCATTCCTTTTTTTTCCAGCATTTCTTTGTGACGTCGCCATGGGAAAATCATCCAAGCCTTGATGAACTTTTTAATCCCCCCCCCCAAACCCAACCACTGAAAAAGAAACAGGGTTAAAAACAACACAATGTTGAAAAAAAACAGGAAAGCGTATGTTTTTTTTTTTTAATTTTTTTTTTCATTTTGCTTTATTTTTTCTTTTATTTTCAAGGAAAAACCCACCCGTACTTTTTCTACTCCATCACTGTGTGTATGGGGTTTTTTTTGTAAATTTTTTTTTATTCGTCCCTGGGCCCCAATGACCTACTCTTCCGAAAAGCGGATCAGGTTTTTTTTTTAAAAATAAGCATAAGATGTTCTGTGTGCGTTGGGCCCAGTGCCGTCAGCCCCGGGCTTTTTTTCACAGTTCTTGATTAAAACCATTGACGCGGGGGGGGAACAGCAAAGTGAAGGCTGAAGACCAGTCTTTTTTTTACTCATGGGTTTTCCACTTTTTTAGCTTTTGTCTTTAGTGATCGACTAGGACTCGACTAGGAGGCTTTACTCACAAGTCCTTAGGCTGCACCCCCCGGGGGGTGGTTGGGCCTTGGAGAAACACTCCAACGCTACTGCCTTATGCCCACTTGGCCGAAGAGTGGGGGTGTATTGGGGCAGGCACTCCACTATAATCAAATTTCTGCCCCATTTTTTAAAAACAAAGCCTTTTCCTCCTCTGCGTTTTGGGGGGTCCCCTCGTCGGAAAAGACGGACAAACATAAAACTTCCCCTTTAATTAACGGGTTTTTGAAAGGCAGGTCTGGTGAAAATCAATCAAATTTGATTATGTTAGATTGTTATAATAAACACATTGATCTGCAGGGAGCAACTATTGTTGCCTGCCATATAAAGTCCTTCGGATGAGACTATAAACCGAGGCCCCGTGTGCGAACGCATGCAGAACATCTTGCGCACACGTTAAATCCTGTTCCACTTTTCGAAAGAGTAGGCCATTGTGTGCCGGTGGGAACAGATGACAAAATTAAAAAAAAACCAAAAAAAACCGCATACACACGCATAAAAAATGTCATCTGAGCGCTTTGATTTGTTGCTTTACAAGATTCAGCGCTATATAAATTCCATACATTATATGAGCGAAATTGCATTGCGCTGCTGTTAAGCGCTGGACAAGTCAAGCCCAGCACACCCGACTTCGCCATAGGCATGGGGGGTTATTATCTTTTGAGTCTTTCTGGCAAGAGAATGGACCAATAAGGCAGAAAATAGATAGGCCTAATAAGGAGGTGACGGGAAGAAAAGGAACAAAGAAAAAACAAAGAGAGGGATAGAAAAGAGGGAATTCCAAGCACAGCATTTCCAGAAGGTGGGGATGCTGTTTATATTGACAGGACCCTGGCATCCCCAAGGGGAATTTTCAGGGATGATCCATGGTCTCAAGGTAGGGCACCTATCTAGCAAGTAAGAAGTGACAGTATTGATCCCTGTTTGAACCCGAACATTTCCCCAGCTCACTAGGCCTCGAGTGGCGGTCTGGGTGCTAGTGTTTCAGATGGGACGAAAAACAGAGGGTTCTGTCTGCAACATGCATTCAGCTCACGTAAAAGAACCCACGGCAACAACAGAGTTGTCCTTGGCAAAATTACTTTAAAAAAAGAGAGTCTCTATCACAGGGGAACAAATTAATTCACACGCAGACAAGAATTTTTAAAAAAGAAGAAGAAGGAAATGGGTGGCGTTGCTTTTGTGGCGACGCGCTCTCCCCGGGGAGAGCAGCCTGAATTCCACGCAAGTAAATCTGCCGTGACTGAAAGTGGTATGCAATACAATACAATTCAGTACAATACAATACAATACAAAACAATGCAATACAATCCAAACAAAACACAACAACAACATCAACACAGTATACACACACATCTGCACTCACAAAATAATAACCCCACAGTATTCACAATTTGCAATAGTTTATTCCCATTAACACTTTCGAGTTATAGAGAAACAAAACCTATGCAAATCAATAAACGAAAGATAATAACAAGAAGAATGATGACTATTAAACATGGTAGGATGAATGCAAGCACTTTGATTTGTTTTTGCAAGATATAGCGTCATATAGATTCTATTATTATTATTATTATTATTATTATTATTATTATTATTATTATTATTATTATTATTATTATTATTATTATCATCATCATCATCATCATCATCATCCGCCTATACACTGACAGAGCTGAAATGAAAGGGAAGGGGGAGAAAACACCGAAAAATCTCCTCTCCCTATCAAATCCGACCTTGTATCGATTTCAGTTGTCTCTCTCTCTCCTTCCCATAATGCCCTCTTAAAGTGTCGTCTGCTTCTCTATCAGAACTCTCAAGCCACAAACAAGCTTTCTCTCTTGCGCCGACAAGTCTCTTGAAGTGAATGACCACGACACTAAGAACCATTCTAGAAGATGCCTCACGACGAACACCTGCAGGTCATCGATCGGGAGCTGGGCAGACTTCAGGCGCACTGTTTGAAGTCTGGCTACAGCGCTAGTCAAGTGGAGAAGTCAGCTTCGTGCTTCTTCCAAGTGGCCAACAAAGCCAGGCGCGAAAAATGGTTGAAAAGAATGATTGTAGCCGGTGTGGTGGTTCTTTTGTGCGGTGTGATGTTGCAGTTTCGGCTCCCTTTTGGATTTGTGGCGTTCGTCTTGAGAAGTGCCCAGATCAAGGTAAGTTTTTTTTTAGTGGTTGTTTTTGTTTGTTTGTTTTTTTGGTAAGGTTCTGCCAGGTTTAACGTGCCCATTCTCCGAAGTTGGAATGCGGCTATCTTAATAGTGAGTGAACAGCCGCATACGCAAAATCTCACCATTGGTGAACTTTCGGAGCGCTAGCCTAGGAAAAAAACAACCAAACCAAAACAACCCCACAAAACAACACACACAACAACCAACAACAACAAAAAACAAACAAAATAACCAAAACCAAACAATAACAACAACAAACAAACAAAACAACCCAACCCAACAACAATAAAACAAAAAAAAACTTCCCCAAACCCATCCCCCCCCCCTCCCAAACAAAAAAACAAACAATAACCAACCCCGCCCCCTAAAAAACAACCCCAAACCCAACCCCAACAACAGCATTAACAACAAAACCCACTTGCTCACGATACACTTCCAAATAATGCAGTGCAGTGACCAAAGACTCCAAGGAGTGGAAAAAATAGATAAAAAAGAGAATCTCATTGAAAAATAGAAGATGCATCATCATTATCTCACATAGTATATTTATAGTAGTTAGTGCCGTTGTGAGCAAGTTAGCGTTTTTGTCTGTGTGTTTTTGATTTCTTGGGCCTTCTCATCTTACCTTGTGCTCACATCATTTTCTAGGATCTATCCATCCTCTCTCTCTCTCTCTCTCTCTCTCTCTTCTCTCTCTCTCTCCAATCCCATCTCTCCTCTCTCTATCTGATACACATGAAGGCTTGCAAAGAGATTCTTGGTTGAACCATTGAAAACACTCAAATATAAAATGATATATGGTGAGCTGGGGATTCCTCTATACATACAACTCATTGTATAAATACTCTTGATATTGGATTCATCATCTTGACCCGTACCTTGGCGGTCGTGGGGAAGACATGAAGACGATGCCGTGGTAAGCTCTCCTCCATCCATCTCGGTCCTCGGCTCTGGCGCAGTAGTGCCGAGTCATTCATCTGTCCATTCTCTGATGTTGTCCATCCATGACTTGTTCTGTCTTCCCCTCCTTCTGCCACCTTCGAGTGTTCCCTGAAGTAAACTGTTTTGGGCAGAGTATGTAGAGAGGGACGTGCCGAACCATGTCAGCTTTTCTTCTTGAGATGGTGAGAAGGGGTTCTGTGGACCGCCAGCCGTGTTATTTGACTTTAAACAAATTGTTGGTCTTCGTTTCTCCAGGATATGCCCAGTAGATTTTCTATGGCAATTGTTCAATGACTGGATTCGCTTGCTGTTTCAGCATCAATGTCCAGGTTTCACTTCCCGCAGCAGGATCGACTGAATTAGGGCTTGTAGAGCTTTAGTTTGATGGAGAAACTGTCTCTTTACTTTCCCAAATATGGTGGTGAGATTTGTCATGGAAGATGTTGCCATGGCTATTCTGACTTTGATTTGTGTCGCGATACGCCCGTCCTTGTGAGTGTAGCGCACGAGGTATTTAAAAGCGTCAAACCATCCATCAGTTGTTGGCCGTTCATGTGAAATTTTAGCGTGGCATTGCTCGTGCTGTACACAAGTACTTTACTTTTCTCCGAGCTCAACCTCCAATCCCATATCTCCAGCACTTTCTCAAGCTGGTCGTAAGATCTGGCAGCTCTGTGTTACATCCCCATAGGTCAATTCATCGCAAACCGTAAGTTGTTAGGGTCTGCCCAATGGAGATGGTAGGTGGAAGTCATGGAGGTCTTCCCATGATAATTTCCAAGAACAATGTGAACAGGACTGGAGATAACAGGCATCCTAGTCGAGACCCAACTAGTGGTTTTGAAGTATTTCTAGACCTAAATTGTTCAAAGACTCATGCTTCCCAGTGTTGTATAAAATTGTGATTCAAATTATTACAAAATGAATTTTTACAGACTACCATACAATCCTATCAAATGTTGCATTGAAGGATATATCTGAAAAACATGTTGGGTTTCTATGATTAGACAAATTTATGTGATGCAGGATTCAGCTTTGTATGGCTTCACAGGTGTTGGTGACGTCAAGTATTTTACACTGTTTAAGCCAAGACTAGTTGATTGTTTTCCAGGAATGGTATGTACAATCAAGTCCGAGACAGATTTGACGTTTACAGGTGTTTCAAAAACAAATATTTGCTAAAGAAGAATCATCTACAAACACTTAATACCTACTGTTTAGAATTGCGTGTCACAGGTAGATATTAAGGGTTTTACCCAACTCTACAACAATTACACGAATAGGCACAGAATAGAAAAAACAATGTCCATTTAGTAAACCCCAAGTGAAGATGAAAATCATTTTCCTTTATGAATGTTTTGTGTATAATGTATTTAAGAATTAATTTTTAAGGATTGTGTTGGAACAACCTTTGCATGATACTTAAAGCAAAAACAGTACAAAAAACACACCTGCCTGTCTAGATAATATATTCCATGCCATCAATAAGAAAAAAAGATTGTTGTATTAGGATATTTACAACAAAAAACGAAATAGGGTTATCGTTTTGTAGATATTTGAAAAACTATAGAATTGATTTTATCCAAACATAAGAAGTACACTTAGATCAAAATAGGAATTGTTATATACATGTGTTTTATTATATTGCATTGTCTACATTATTTCTTCACTGAAAGTGAGTTTGGTATTGTATTTATCCCGTTTTGCCACACTCTGAGCATTGTCAATTTCTTCTACGCCAACCATGTAATATGCCAAAACTGAGATACATTAAATTTCTGAGTTCTGATTCTGAGTTTCTCACTCTCTCATACTCTCAACTCTACTCTCATCTCTCTCAATCTCTCATAACTACCTCACTCTCTCCTCTCTCTCTCTCCTTCTCTCTCCTTTTCACTCTACTCGACATGAAACCCGCCGCACTTTCTTTCAATCAAACCACACTCTGAAATAAGCCGCAAATGACATGACAGACCCAATTAAGCCTACAAAAATCGGCATGAAATGATCTCTGAAACTTTGTAATTTCAATTTCGAGATATAGAATCATTGATAAAAAACAACAACATAAAATCAAATTATATAAATGGAAAATGGAAATATATTATATGGGATCTTCGTAAGTAAGGACAGAGGGACCCCCCCCCCCCCCCATACCAGTTCAGAATGAGAACTGTCTGAGAACAGAGTTGAAATTTGGAAAGGGGTAGTGTAAGATGGGGTGAAGGAGGTGTTTGTGTGTGTGATGTTTGTTGTGTGTTGTTGTTGTGTGGTGATAGAGACAATACAAATTCTTTTATTTCTTAATGAATAAGCATCCAGGCTATTTTTACATCCAGATATCCCCCCTTTTAGGATACCCCATATAATAAATAAGCTCAATACCCATACATCACACAGAAAAAAAGAAAAAGAAGAAGAAGAAGAAGAGAAGAGAGAGAGAGAGAAGAGAGAGAGAGAGAGAGAGAGAGAGAGAGAGAGAGAGAGAGAGAGAGACAGAGACAGAGAGAGAGAGAGAGAGGGAGAGAGAGAGACAGACAGACAGACAGACAGAGACAGAGAGATTAGGGGGTGCCACTGGGCGAGAAGCAATCTACTCGGTTCGTTGACTCAGGGAATTGAAGGGTAGTGGTGGGAGCTTGTGGCCTGATACCGGCAACTACATTATTGGGGGTAATGTGTTCTATCTTTACACCGCAGGGGGAGGAGAGAGGGCAGACTGATGGCTGGAAAATGAAACAGAAGATGACGAGTTGGTTGGAGACCAGTGGTAAAAGCGATCGATTGTCATTTCTAAGGGTTGCCAGCCCCATGGTTCGAATCTTGGCAGCTTTCTGAGTAAAGATGTTACCATTAAAATTTTTAAAATTATTTTTGTTTTATTGAAATTCATATATGACCTGAGTAAGATATGAATTAAAGATGAGTGGGTAAATGAGTGGTGTGTGTGTGTGTGTGTGTGTGTGTGTGTGTGTGTGTGTGTGTGTGTGTGTGTGAGTGTATGCATGTGTGTATGTGTGTGTGTGATTCAGAATATTCAGATTGAGATTGAGATTCAGATAATCTTATTGTCATAAAAGACTCGTAGATATATTTCACACAACAAAAGAAGTACATTTTTAATCATCTATTGACTCATGATGACAGAAATGTACACTAATAACATATTGCATTCTACTGCATTTTTTTTTCAAAATATACATGCGTATACTTAATTATGTTTGCTTGACATATATCAGTTATGAATAATGTTGCTTAATAGTGTGTGTGTGTGTGTGTGTGTGTGTGTGTGTGTGGTGTGTGTTGAGAACTCAAACCGCCGACCAGTCTAGAGTGGTCATTTCTCAACAGAAGCATTCACTGAAGGCTACTTTGATACGATGAACAACAGGGAAAAATGGTGTCTATCTTGTTTTAATCTGTTTATAGTGGCACAGTTTTAATCTGAAGCTTTTGTGCGGTAACAGCACTGATGATTATGACCTGTTGTCAACGGGGCTGTATTGAGACGCTCTTTTTATTTATTTCATTTATTTTTTTTTCTTTTATTTCCAAGATAATGAAATAAACACTCATGTGCTCTTTTACATCCACTCCCCGTGTGTATGCAGGTTTGACAATTGACTCTCCGAAAAGCGGAACGGGTTTTAACATGTGCGCAAGATGTTTTGCGTGCGTTCGCACACGGGGCCTCGGTTTATAGTCTCATCCGAAGGACCTTAGGGGGAATGGAGTCGGCACTGATGTTAACTCCAGAGGAAAAATACTCTGGAACTTTTGACGTTAGTTGAATGTATTTGTACATTTCTGGTGTATCTTTTTCCTGTGTGTCTGAATTTCTTCAGCGAAGTGTCAGTATTCATATATGCGTGTATAAAACGTTGTCATCGTTGCGCATTTCCCAGATTGACACCATGGGGATCACCCAGAATATGCACTCTGACTCACTAATCCCACGTGGGAATCACTGTGAGATTGTAAACACACACTGGAGAAGAAAATTCCGTGTATAACAAGTTTCAATTATCTAACTGTGTAGGCAGCCATATCCGACTTCAGATGATTGTCTTCTCTTTTACAGGAGAGGCAGGTTGAAGATATTTGTTAAAATGACGCATTTTTGACTACTGCTATAAAATTTTTGTTGTTGAATTGTTTTGTGGTTAAGTCTACGCGAGTTTTTTTCTATTTTACGATAATGAACAATATCGGGGTTTGCCTATTTGGTCGTACCTTTTCTAGGCAGATGTTGCAACTATCAGGTGTCATGTACATTCTTTTTATTTTTTCAGGGTAGATGTTGTCACTTTTAGGTATTTCGTGTGTTTTGCTGTACTTTTTGAGGATAGATGTTGTCACTATCATATATAGTTTAATTGTGGCTTTCCCCCCCACCGGAGTTAACATCCGTACTGACTCCACTTCCCCTAAAGTCTTTTGGATGAGACTATAAACCGAAGTCCCGTGTGCAAACGTACGCAGAACATCTTGCGCACGCGTAAAAATCCATTCTGCCTTTCGAAAGAGTAGGCCACTGCATGCCGGTAAGAACAGATGACACAGTAATAAATAAAAACAACAACCCGCCTGCAGAATGGTGCCGTATTTAGACATCAGCCCTGAAGTCGGAACGTGGCTACCTTAATAGTGGGCAAACATGGCCGCATACGCAAAAATCTCACCATTGGTGAGCTCAGGAGCTCTCTCCAAAGACATCACCCCAAAATTTTTAAAAAAGCAAACAAAGAAAGCAAAACACAACAACAATAGCCCCCCCCCCAAAAAAAAAAAAAAAAAAAAGAAAAAAAGAAATCCAAACAAACAAAAAATTCCTACAAAACAAACCAAAACAACAACCCCACCCCCCCAAAAAAAAAAAAAAGAAAGAAAAGGAAAGAAAAGCAAACAAATAACTATGCCGAGAACAAATACACAGAAAATTTAGAAATGATTATAACTGGGTGGTGCTGGCTTGCGGCGACATGCTTTCCAACAGGAGAGCAGTCCGAATGACCAGAGAAATCTGCTGTCACAACTTCTCTGGTATACTTATATTACAATGCAATACGGCATTTCAGACACTGGCGCTATGGGACTGGACAGAGGTGTACCAAAGCAACTGTCTGCTGAGCAATCCCCTCTACTCCCCTCCTGACGATCTCACCCTACAGCACTGTCAGGTGAGTAAATGAATGAACGAAGAAATAAACGAACGAATGAATAAAGGAAGGAAGGAAGGATTGACCTGTTATTGTTGTTGCGTGTTTCCTTGCTTAACTCTCTGAGGGTTACCCAGGTTTACTCTGACTTACCCATCCCTCCTGGGAATCACTGTGATACTGAAAGTACACACTGAATAAGAAGTTTGCGTGCATAACTTCAAAATTTTTTCGAGTTCCTTGCCACATAGGCAGCTATCTCTGAGTTCAGAGAAGATTGAATGTAAGATTGATAGAAGGTACGAAAATCCCCATACCATGAAAGAGATACAGACTGTTTAACACTTACACGTGAGTGTGTTATTTGGGGCTAAGAAAAGCGTTTAGGAGATGCCGGTTTTGCAGAACTAATGCCAAGCATAATCTAGAAATCATTAGCAATGACACAAAGCCACAAAGTGTTCTGTTGCACAACTGTCCTCATTAACAAAACGTACGAAATGCACTTTGCTGTTACTGTTGTTGTCGCTGTTGTTGTTGCTGCTGTTGTTGTCATTGTTATTGTTGTTGATGATGTTGATCAACGTTCCCCATGCCCAGCTTTAAGCATCCCGAGGGTTAACCAGAGTATACTATCCCACTCGTTCAATACAGCTGAACGCCACTTTAAGGCAGTAAGAATAGACTAGGGGTGTGTGAGTGTAGCAATTTTGGAATATCTCCCCACAATGGCTTACATACCTCTACTCCCGATGATATATACTTTTGGATTTTTTGACGATTTTTCCAAAAAAGTTTAGTGTTGTCTTCTGACGGGAAAAACCTCCATTTTTTTGTTGTCATTTCTTACACGATTCTCTTTAAAACTTGTTTAGCATTCCCTGCACCAAAATGGTTAAAAGCTACATTGTTTGATGCCACCCTTCCTTTTCGCCAATTATATTATTATAGTACACCTTTTTCAGTCACGGCAGACTTCTGTGGGTGACCTTCAAGCAGCTCTCCCCAAAGAATAATACGTCACAGCTAGTGTGACGCAATCATTTCTGTTTCTTCTTTGAATCCCCCCCACCCCCCTTTTCTGGAGTGTATTTGTTTCCTTATGAGAAAAGCTTTTTTTTTTTTATACAGAATTTTGCCAGAGCACACCTTCTTTTTGTTACTTGGGTTCTTTTACATGCGACACATAGAGCATCATTCATTCCTTTTCTAAACAAAAAATTCTTTCATAATTTTCCCCTCTAGAAGACAACATCTGTTTCCCTATGAAAATCACTTTTTTCTAAAAAGAAATGTTACCAGGAACAATCTTGTCAGTTTTTAATTCTTTTACATACGCTTCATTTCTGTGTCACCCCGATGCCCCAAGTTAATCATCTCATCCGAAAGACTGGCACTCGGATCTGATCGCCACTGATGGCTCGTATGATGCTGGCAGATCTGCGAAGGGGTGGAGAGGGTGGAGCGGGTGCAGGGGGTGTCTGGGGAGGAGGTGATGGAGCGGTTCTGGCAGAGAGACCTCCCGGTGGTGGTGGAGGACGGTCTGAACAACTGGCACAACCTCTCTGTTGGCACACCACAGAATGTAGCCGAGGTGAGGGGCCGTGTGTGTGTGTGTGGTTGTGTGTGTGTGTGTGTGTGTGTTGTGTGTGTGGTGTGTGTAGTTGTGTGTGGGGTGAGTGTGTGTGTATGTGTGTGTAGTGTGTGTTTGTGTATGTGTGAGAGAGAGAGAGAAGGGGGGAGAGGGAGAGAGAGAGATGGGGGGTATAGAGGGAGAGAGAGAGAGAGGCAGGAAGACAGACAGACAGATAGTCGAGAGAGAGAGAGAGGGGGTTGGGGGGCAGACAGACAGAGAGAGAGAGAGAGAGACAGCGAGAGACACAGCAAGAGAGAGAGAGAGAGAAGAGAGAGAGAGAGAGAGAGAGAGAGAGAGAGAGAGAAGAGAGAGAGAGAGAGGCAGACAGATAGAAAAGACACAGCAAAAGAGAGAGAGAGACAGACGGAGACATAGCGAGAGAGAGAGAGAGAGAGAGAGAGAGAGTGAGAGAGAGGAGAGAGAGAGAGAGAGAGAGAAGGAGAGAGAGAGACGCTCGCATATACACACACACACACACGCACGCACGCACACACGCACGCACGCACGCACGCACGCACGCACGCATGCACCCCCCCTCCGTCTTTTTTGTTGTTTTGCTGCCTAAAAATGTCCAGCCATTCTACAGCTAGGCGCATCTTTTCCTTCCTTATTTTCCTGTCTCTGGGGACAGGATGGCTCAGTGGTCAGAGCACTCGCTTTCTTCCAGCTAAGGTTAAGCAGCATCGAGCGGGGTTACCACTTGGATGGGTGACCGTTTGCGCGCCTTGGCTTCAGTACAGTCCCCCAGTTCATCTAAGCTGTAAAATGGGTACCTGCCCTCTTTAGGGTCAGGGAAGGTAAAGCAGAGAGGGAGAGGAGATGGGCGCTGCCCTCAATAAGCTGGCCCCTTGAGATGTCTCTGATGCCTCGCTCCCCTACGACTACATAGGTTATGGGACACCTTTACCTTTGCCTTTTACTTAAATTTTTTTTATATATCACTTTAAGCCACGGCAGATTTCTCTGCGTGAAATTCGGGCTTCTCTCCCCGGGGAGCGCGCGTCGCCACAAGAGCAGCGCCACCCACTATTTTTTTCTTTTTCCTGTCTGCAGCTGTATTTGTTTTCCTATCAGAGTGGCTTTTTTCTACAGAATTTTGCCAGGGACAACTCCATTGTTGCGTGGGTTCTATTAGGGTAAAGGAGTCCCATAACCTATAAGGTCGTAGGGGAGCGAGGCGTCAGAGACCTCACTTCTCTAGGGCCAGCATATTGATGGCGGCGCCCATCTCCTCTCCCTCGCTGCTTTACCTTCCCTGACCCTAAAGAGGGCAGGTACCCATTTACAGCTGGGTGAACTGGGGGAACTGTACTGAAGCCAAGGCGCGCAAACGGTCACCCATCCAACTGGTAACCACGCTCGATGCTGCTTAACTTGGCTGGGGGAAAGCGAGTGCTCCGACCACTGAGCTATCCCGTCCCCGGATTCTATTACGTGCGCAAAGTAATTATGTGTAACACACGGGGACCTCGGTTTATCATCTCATCCGAAACACTAGCAACCAGACCACCGCTCATGGTCTAATGGATGGGGAAAAAGTTTCAGGCCCAAACGGGATTCGAACCACGGCACACTTCTGACCCAGACTTTTCGCTTTCGAGGCAGGCGCAATACCACTAACCACCGATCCACCTCTCTCCATTCCTTTCCTTTCATCTCCTCCTTTTTTGCCCTGATGGTTCAAACTGTGCAGTTGTTCGAGAGGTCGGAGACACTGCGGTCTACACCTGGCTGTGCCTTCACCTCCAACCTGGCCTCCCAGTATGGCGGTCACCGGTCCTTCCTGCACCACCTGCTCTCCCGTGACCTCCCCCCTTATTTCGCTCACTGGTCAGTCCTTCTGTCTAGGTCTGTTGTATGTGTATGTTAGTCCGTCGTTTTCGACGATGACCTCAAAAACAGCAGAGGAGGCAGCTGCTGTTTCGGAAATTGGGCAGAAATTTGATTATAGTGGAGATGCCTTGCCCACAGTACATCCCCACTCTCTCGGCCAAGTTGGCATAAGGACATCCAGCGTTTTAGATGTTCTCCAAAAGGCAAACTAACCACCCAGGTCCTGCTTTAACACATATGAATGTGCATAGTCAGCTCCTAGTCAAGAATCATAGTCGATCACTTTAAGACTAAGCTGTAAAGTGGAAATTCTCATGAGTGGAAGAAGCAGCGGTCATACAGCCACGTCACTTGCTGTTGCCCCCAGCGTCAATGGTTTGTTTAATGATTTGTGGTGTAGTGTTAGTGGCTAACCCGATTGAGGTTTTACCTTGAGCTAGTCGAAAGCTTATGTGTTCTGATTCATGTATATGGTATGGCATGCTGTGGATAATGCATGATGTCCCTAAATTGTAGCATACGTATTCATATGTAATGTTAGAACACATTCATGCCATATCATGCCATGTCATTTGTATAGTACTTGTATCACACTATGTATAGCATATAAATCTCATAGCATATCAATGAGGAGTTACTTAAATACTCCCACACTACTATACTGGTCACTGCTTTGTTCGATCTATCAATATACAAAGGTGTTGCATTGTATCTTTCAGTTTATTACATTAATCTCATTGTAAAAGCAAGGCGCTGTGTTGCAATTAATATTGCATTATATTATCATGGAATTGTATTGTGTGTAAAGTAATCATATTGTGCTGCAGGGAAAATTGCGAATGGAGAGCAGCAATGTGTTAGCACAGTATTCCCACGTCCTGAGTTCCTTCCCCTGCCGTGCAGAAGCGCCTTTAGCTCGGCTCATTCCTGTCACGTGACAACCGAGGCTCCATCATTAAACAGATGGTGCCTGTTTAATGTCTGGAAAAAACTTTATGAGAGAGACCTCCATGACTTCACCTCCTGACCATACTCCATTGGCGGGAGACCCCTCAGACAACTTGCGGTTTGCCGATGACATTGACCTCTTGGGCGAGTAACACAGAGCTGCAAGATCTTACGACCTGACTTGAACAGAGTGGAGCATATGGGATGAGGTGATCGAGAAAAGTAAAAGTACTTGTGAAAAGTACGAGCGTCCCGCCACTGCTAAAATTTACATGAACGCCACAACTGGAGGAGTAGACCTTTTAATACCTTGGCGCTACATCACAAAGGACGGCGATCGACGACAGAAATCAAAATCAGAATAACCATGGCAAATCTTCCATGGACAAAAACTCACCACCATATGGAAAAGTAAAGAGATCATTTCCCAATCAAACTAAAGCTTACAAAGCCCTAATATCCATCACTCTCCTGCTGTACGGATGTTACCTGGACATTTCTGCTTTTTAAACAGCAAGGAATCTCATTTGAAACAAATGCCATAGAAACTGCTGGGCATATCCAGAGAGCAACGAAAGACCAATATTTGTCAAGATTCAAATAACTCGGCTGGCAGGTCCACAGGAACCCTTTCTCACCATGTCAAGAAGGAAAAGCTGAATGTTCGGCACGTCACCGCCACAACACCTGCAAACAGTACTGCAGGAACACTCGATGGTGGCAGAAAGAGGAAAGACAGAACAAGTCAAGGATGGACAACATAGAGAATGGAACCCGGATGAATGATCGGCACTATGCGCAGAGCCGAGGACTAAAGATGGATAGGAGCATACACGGCATCGCTTTCGTGTCTCCTCCACGGACACCAAGTCACGGGACTGAAGATGATGATGATATTTAATTCCTTGTCTTTTACACGTTGTATCTTGTGTTTTCTCATTCTTGTCACGATGACACAATGCCATCTTTGACTGTTATCTTTGCTTTTTGCTGTCTCTCCGTCTGTCTGTCTACCCGTCTTTATCTCTGTCTGTCTTTCTGTCTGACTGGTTTGTCTCATTGTCTCTCTCCCTCTCTCTTTCTCCTATTTTGATCCTTCATTCCACTTTCAGTCAGAAGACTAAAACAAAGCCCAAACAAACAAACTAAAAACAACCAAACAAATTCTTCATGGGGATGTCTGAGGTTCTCTCAATATAAACAGCATCCCCAACTTCTGGAAATTCTGTGCTGGAAATTTCCCCTTTTCAATCGATCTTTTTGTTTCTGTATTAGCCCTTGTCTTTTCATCCTCACTTCTCTCCCTCCTGCTTATTTCCTGCCATCCCAATCCATTATCCTGCTTTTTTCAAGGAATCTGACATTTTCTCAAAATGAAATTCCTATAGCTGTTTAGTTCTGGCATCTAGACAGAGATATTGCAAGCACCGGGAAAGAACAAACCCAATCTAGCACGTTATTTCCTTCTTATGTGGAAAGACAGCAGCATCATCTGTCTGTATTGAGCGAAATGGGTTGTGCGAAAAGCGCCTGAAAGTCAGGCCAGCTCGTTCGACTTGCCTTGAAGGAATTATTGTTAAGTTTTTTCCCCCAGAAGCAGGAAATGAAAGAAGCAGAAAATAGATAAGAAGGAGGTGACAGGAGAAAAGAACAAGGCATGAACAATGGAGGGATAGAACAGGAATTCCAAGCACAAAATTTCCAAAGGTGGATGCTATTTATCTGACAGGCCCCCGAATCCTACGGGGAGCAAGTTTTTAAGTTACATAGACATTCAAGTAATTTGTTCTGTATTGTTTGATGTTCTGTTATCTTCTTCTTTCGAGCCAAAGGCCATAGAGCCGAGCTTATCCGGTTTCTTACGTTAGCGACTGATGGTTTTCACCACCCTGTGACAGGACCTATCTTCGCAGCTTTCTCCACAGAGCTGGTACCCACTTGTACACCTGGTGTAGTGAGGAAAATAGGGTAAAGTGCTTTCCAAGGGCACAACACCGGCCGAGCGGGATCGAACCCCGACATTGGATCACGAGTTGATCGCCTAAACACTCGCCACATGCTCTATGTATCTTATTTAAGTTTTGTAACATGAGTGTCTTAACACAGCATACTCCCCCTCCCCCCCCCCCGCCCACACGCACAACCATCACACAGACTTACGTACAACACCACCACACACACCACACCACAACACACACACACACAACAACACACACACCACACAACACACAACCCCACACAGGCCAACCCACCTGCATAAAAGATAATGGTAAACAAAGACGACAATAACAGACTGATAGGAAGATAGAACGTACAACAGATAAATGTTGGGAACACACTCAAACATCACCATACACCCTCGTGTTCCGGGCGCAACAAAGCTTCACTCCTGCTATCTGGCCACAGTCACTGTCCAAGAGTGCTCTGCATGGCTTCACACTTTCTCACCCCACGTTGCTTTTGGCTCCTTCTTCTCCTTCTCTGGGGCATCAACATAGATCAGCTGATGATGTAGGGGGCACTTCAGGTCATCCAGCCGTGATGATGTGGCGCAATCACACAGATACGTACGTCGGGTCGTGCAACCCTCATCACTCTGTCCCCTGCTCCGTCTCTCACTGGCCAGTCGTGTGCCTCCACATCTCATCGTCGTCATCGTCGTTGTTGTCATCGTCGTCGTCGTCATCATCATCGTCGTCATCGTCATCATTGTTGTCATCGTCATTATGAACATCGACGTCATCGTCGCCGCCGTTGTTGTCATCATCTTTGTTGTCGTCATCGTCATCATCGTTGTTGTGGTCATCTTTGTAATCATCATCATCGTCATCGTCGTCATCATCGTCGTCGTCTCGTCTTCCTCCTCCTCGTCGTTGTTATTGTCATCGTTGTCGTCATCATCATTATTATCGTCATAATCTGTTCATTCTTAGATGAATCTTAAGTTGTACGGATATGAATTTTTTAAAAGATGATTATACAGGAAAAATCCCCTCTTCAAAACAAGAAATAAATGTATTTTGAAACGAATAGTATTCGAGATATAAAAAAAAAAGATAAAATCGAACGTGAAAAGCTAGTATGTGAAGTTTTTACACACACACACACTCGGGAGGCACCGTGGTCGAGTGGTTTAGGTGGTCAACTTGTGATCCAGAGGTCGCGGGCTCGATCCCCGCTCGGCTCGGTGTTGTGTCCTTGGGAAAGACACTTTACTGCTATTTCCTCACTCCCCAGGGGTTACAAGTGGGTACCAGCTCTGCTGGGAAAGTATCTGCGACGACTACGTCCTGTCACAGGGTGGGAAAACCATCAGTTCGCTTAACGCTACAGAAACCGGATAAGTCCGCTCTATGGCCTTCAGGGTCGAAAGAAATACTACTTACCACACACACACACACACATCAACACACACACACACACACACACACACGACTTTTCATTTCAGAAATGTTTACTTGGTTGTTTTACTTTTACATGAGTTACCCCTTTACATTGATAGTTCACCTTTATTTGTCACATGGTTGGTGACTTTGTACGCCCTCCTGTCTTTTTCTTTTCTCGACTTGTCTTCGTTTTTGTTTCGGTTAATATTCACAGATGTGAATAGTTATTACACTGATAAAAGAGATTAACCCATTCTGCTCCGACTATTTGTTTCAGTGATGGTAACGGAGTTCCTCTGGAAATTGAGTTACCTCCCCTCTTCAGATGGAGAGAGTCTGGCAGTGGGCTTAGGCGGTAGTTTTTAAAAAGGCAATGCGACGTCATGAAGGCTAGTGACATCAACTTCTCTACGTCATTAAAATTTACTTGCTCTATAAATTCCCAATATTTGTGAGGGTCACTTCTGAATAGATGTAGAAAAGCTAAATCATGTTAGTCTTTGAGACAACAGTTTTAACTTTCTGAGAGATTCGGACATTTTCTGTTTGAAAAGAGTTACATGTCGTAGTTCTATACTACAATAAAGGTTGATTTCGAGGATTCATGTAATGACTTTATCCCGTTTTATGTGATGGTATTGTGATCCCACCCCTTCTATGACTGTGTTGGGTTGAGTTGCACAGTTTTATTCCGAGATATACAATTTTACGGGGTGACAGCCCCGATATGGCCTCTGCTGTCGGCGGGGTTATAAACAGCAAGATTGGTTGGTTACCGTTATGATTAACTTGGGGTGTTGATAATGGAAACGACTGAAGAGTAGTAAGTTTTAATCTTGTTTTTTCTTCTCCTCCTGCGTTTTCTTATTGTATGGGAAGCGTAATGCTTAGTCTTCTCCTGCGCTTCTAACTCTGCGAGAGGTCTGCCTGCTGGCTTCAGCCAACACATTCCGACTTCAGATCAGCTCATGACCAGTCTAGCCTGCGACGTCTGTCTTGCTGGAGGATGCTGAGAACTGGTTTTGTGATCACGCTGGTCGTCTGCGCCCGTGCCACGTTGACCACAGCTTGAGGCTGTGCCCACACACCCTGCTGCCCCCATCAAGAGAACTAACACCCACATTGACTAACGTGGTGTAGAGGTGTGGCTACGCAGTTCACTCCTGCCCCAAGAGATGAGGAGATCTTTGCAGAGCATCTCGTTTTAATCAGTGTATAGTTGCGCAGGTTTAATTTGAGGTTTCACAATTGACAAGGTTACTACTGCCTTGATATGGCCTCTGCGGTCTGCGGGGCTACGTATGTAACCAATATGATTGAATTGGAAGTTCTTGGGGTTTGGTTAGTCTGAAGTTCTTGGGTTTGGTTAGTCTGAAGTTCTTGGGGTTTGGTTAGTCTAAAGTTCTTTGGGTTTGGTTAGTCTGAAGTTCTTTGGGTTTGGGTTAGTCTGAAGTTCTTGGGTTTGAGTTAGTCTGAAGTTCTTGGGGTTTTGTTAGTCTGAAGTTCTTGGGGTTTGGTAGTCTTAAAATTCTTTTGTTTTTGGGTAGTCTTAAGTTCTTGGGTTTTAGTTGCAAGATAAGAAAAAAATTCTTTGAGTCATAATGCACATCAGCTTGTCTTTTCTTTTGTCTGTCCCCTGCATGGTGTGTATGCGTGCATGTGCGCGCGTGTTTGTATGGTGTGTGTGTGTGTGTGCACACGCAGTTATGAACACAGTACCAAAGTAATACTGGATTGTTTTGCGAATCTGGTCATTTGAAATGCAGTATCCAGGTTGCAAGATACATTCTCGCTATTTCATGTCATTCATGCCATCGGCCATAATTGGCCAGGTCTTCAACGAAATGAGGGTGGCGTTTTGAAGTGTGCGTAAGATTTTCTGCATGCGTTCATACACATCCTACATCATTGCCAACATCACTGAGGTCTGTGGTCTGGGAGGGTTACAGGAAGATTATAGGCGAGAGCTCAGCAGAGACAGCGACAGAGAGAGAGAGAGAGAGAAGAGGAGAGAGAGAGAGAGAGAGAGAGAGAGAGAGATATGGCGAACCCTGGTGGCATTGCGTGGAGCTCCTAAGAACGACAACGGCGATGGAGACAGCTGAGTTGAGTTGAGTCTCATCCGAAGGAGCTCAAGAGGATTGGAATCAGTTCCAGTTTTACCTCCAGACGTCCACCAAGTTCTCCGGAGACTCAAGCTCAAACCGTCAATACTGTCAGATAACGAGTTCAACACTTTAACCACTAGACTATCCCATCTGTCAGTAATCACAGACACACACATACACACACGCACGCACACACACACACACACACACACGGGCACACACGCACGCACACATTTAACCGTCTGGTATCACTTTTCGGTGGAAGAACGTTACACTGAAGAACACACACACACACACACCTGAATCGATGTAATCATCAGGTATTTATTGTATTGCAAAGTATACAAGAAATATAAGAAATAACTTGTTTGATTCTTACAAAACATATAAACATAGAACTTCAAGCTGAAAAGGTATGTTACTTGTATATTTCGGAAGAAAATAGCTTTACCACGAATAACATATGCATTCTTTATTGTGTTTATAAAAAGTTTGTTTCCTACATTTACTGCAAAATATCGATTTTACTATTGCTCATGCTTTTTATCATTATGATTAAAAAGAAAAACTAGAAAGAAATGTGTACTCGTTAGCTATAGTCAGAATATAGCTGAGAGAGAAAAAAGGGAAATAATTGTGATATAGCTTATAGTTATGCATTTTGCTCATAATTTTTGGATTGGTAAGATATACTGAAAAATAATATGAGAAGAATAAAAATTGTGTAACACATGATTGAAAGCATGAGCGCACACTCGCACTTTGCATAGATAGATATAAAGTCATGACAAATTTATCATCACCGTTAACGTGCACACGTGCGTGCGCTTGCACCACTCCCCGCCTCCCCCACCCCACGCCCACACACAAACACACACGGACTAAGAACCAAATCAAGAGATGCAAACTCAATTTGTAAACACAGCAGAATTGAAAAAAACACCCAACGATCAATTAATATTTCATGTTCTGGACGACAAAAAACAAAACAAAACATTATTTATCATACAAAATGAGCTTATGATTATATGAGAAAACTTTATGTTAGAAAATGGCCAGTGATAATTCATGTGATCATTGAACAAACTGGCATTCGGGGGAAGCTAGTAAAGAAAATGTTATGCATCAAATTTGAATCAAGTGGGATTAAAAAAAACCCTGCTCAGATTTGTATTTAACAACAACAGCAACAACAACAACAAAAGAAAGAAAAAACAAACCGTCTCAGTTATTCATCTACGTTACATCCAGAGCTTTCCCCATGAACTACAAGTGTTAGTTCTCAGTTATACTCCAACATTCTTTCTAACCAAAGTGCTGCACTTGCTGCCTAAGAAATGATGAACAGTGCTGTCAGGAAATGAAACAGCAGAGTACTTGCAACAAAGTGAAGCATAAAAGTTACAAAAAACAACAACAACCCATCCAAGATTATGTTTTGCGATCTGCCACAGAGAAGAGAAGCCTTGCCTCACACAGTCTTTGCTCATTAGAGATGCCAGAACCTGATTCTTTTCATCTGCAGAATCTCTTGGCCTCATCCTATCCTTTCTTTCGAGTAACTCATCTCTGCTGTTGTTCAGTCTATTTTTTTCATGTTAGAACTTGAACCCTAACTAAAATTCGTTAACGCTTAATTCGCAAAAGTAGCAAGTACAAGAGTGGTGTCGCAAGGATAGATTTTTGCAGTTGTATTGACATTGGTTTTCCTCAAGCACGATGGTAGCACCTACGACTCCACTCAACTGTTTCCATTGCCGCTGTCGTCGGCAGGAACTCCAGGCAATGCCACCATCCTTCGCTGTCTCTGCTGAGTTCTACCATATCCTGCAGCCCTCCTCCCAGACCACTGACCTCAGTGATGTTGGCAATGAAGGATGTTGGTGGTAGTCTGCCTCTTTTTCTTCTGCCCTGAGCCTTATCTTGGAGAACTGTCAGCGCGCGCGCGCGCACGTGTGTGTGTGTGTGTGTGTGTGTGTGTGTGTGTGTGTGTGTGTGTGAGGTATGTTGGTCATTCAAGCAAAAACACACAAACACATGCAGGCTGCGCTAAATGCAACAGTCTGACTGATCACAAAATCGAGGAAGCTTGATCATATCATTTTCGGACCTAAAGCAATGGCATTGCTTCGTGTTTGTCTGCATACTAGACATAATGTATTATCGTCAGCGAGCTGTGTTACGACAAAAAGCAATATTAAAAAATAGTAATAATTATTTTGTGGAATCGCACATCTCGTGCTCTTCTGTCGGGTGATGAGCCTCTGTTTGTGGCTCCCGACCCACTACATCTAGATACTACGGCCAGCGACCATTCCTTTACAATGTCACCATCACGTGGAATGCGCTATGCAAGTTATGTTAGAGAAACGTATTCCATACGCTTGACTCGCACAGTCCTTATGTGCTGCAGCCCTGGGGGCTGGTTGGCCTTTGGAGAACATCTCCAACGCTGACTGTCCTTATGCTCACTTGGTCGAGAGAGTGGGGATGTGCTGTGGGCAAGGCATCTCCACTATAATCAAATTTCTGCCCAGTTTCCAAAACAGCAGCTGCCTCCTCTGCTGTTTTGGAGGTCGTCGAAAACGACGGACAAACATACATACATGTACACTTTTCAGAAATCGCTAGTAAGAGATCGCAACGTTTTTAACTAGAAGCCAGAGATCCATGATTACTCGTCTAGCTTGTCTGGTTGCTGTGTGTGTGTGTGTGTGTGTGTGTGTGTGTGTGTGTGTGTGTGTGTGTGTGTGTGTGAGTGTGTGTGTGTGCATGAGTGAGTGAGTGAGAGAGTCAAAGTCAAAGTTTTATTTTCAGATGGTATATTGAATAAGCAGAGCATTTGCTTTTTTTCATCAAGCCATCTATCTAAGGAAAAAAAAAGCGAGAAAAAAAAGATAGTGAGTGTGTGTGTGTGTGTGAGTGCGTGCGTGCGTGCGTGTGTGTGTGTGTTGTGTGTGTGTGTGTGGTACGTGCACGCGTGTTGGGATTCTGTACACATTATGTTTGTGGGTTTTTTGGCTGGATTTTCCTTCCCTCTCCCCAACCCCATCACCTTTTCACTTGTTTCTCCCCAGCGCTGCCATCATAAACATGGACATGGCGATGTTAACGCACTGTAACGGACGCTGTAGCCGAGTCGTTAAGACCGTTTGACTTTAATCAAAATGGGTCCCTAAAGTTGTGGGTTCGAATCTAGGCGGTGTCTGGTGAATTAGGGCTGGGAATTTTTACGATCTCCCAGGTCAGTGTTAAGTGCAGAACTGCCAGTGTAGTGTCTCAACTCCCCTCGTGTATACACACACGCAGAAGATCAAATATGCGCATTAAAGATCCCATCGTTCACATTAGCGTTCGGTGGGTAACGGAAACATGAACATACCCAGCATACATCCCCGAAGTCGGAATGCAGCTATCTTCATGGTAAACAAAACGGTCGCATACGCAAAATCTCACCATTGGTGAATCTCGGAGCTCTAGCCGAGGAATGAAAAAAAAAATGCATTCTAAAGATGGTTCATTCACTCATTAATAAATCATCATCAACAATAACAACTACAGAAAAAAACATATCAAGTGAGTTATCTAAAAACATGGTAGAAGAAACAATAGTTGACGTAACTATCGTATATTGTTTTCAACCAACCCCCAAAGAAAAATTGATTGAACTTATGATGTAATTAGAATTTCACATAATAATCTATAGCAGTTGTGAAGTGGAAGAGAAATAGGCAAAGCAAGCCATAATTTCAGTGAAAATGTCTTAACGTGATGTCAAAATTTCTTATCATTTTAAACCTTTCAAAACCCATATCACAAAGTCTGGACTACAACTGTGAATGACCAACAGGATGCCAAAAAAGCAACAACAAAACAAAGATACAAAGAAAATAATAACAAAGAACCCCACTCGGGCATTAACAACAGCATCTGCAACATACCACAAGCAACAAGCTACAACAGCACCACCAACATACCAGCAACAAGTTACATCAATGGTAGTATTGTAAAAAAACCCAACTGACATAACGTTTTTCAATTACGACATTTTCAGCACCGTAATCAGGTATGAGTCTTCTCTCGATGACTGCCATTGCGATTTATTTTCAGTTAAGCATTTCCACGAGCATGCACGCAGGCAAGAGAAAAGTGAGGGCGAGAGAGAGAGAGAGAGAGAGAGGGGGGGGGGGGGGGGGGGGGGGGGGACAAGACAGAGACAGACAGTGTGACAGAGACAGACAGAATGAGACAGAGACAGGCAGGTAGACTGACAGACAGACGAGAGAGTCAGAGACAGAGAGAGAAGGAGGTCAAAAGGTATGATATGAATTTTAGATGGCTCAAGTCATAATGTTGTAATGATAAACAACTTAGGAAAAAATCGGACCAAACTATAAACCATACACATAAGCAACTGCAACGACAACGTCAATAGATTTCCGACCCCCAATGACAAAATATTTTAAATAACGCATCAATTAACGCAATTCTAACGATAAGATTTTTAAAAAAAAGTCGGGTTGACCAATCTATAATATTCCGTTTGTGTATTCACAACACATCGCTGAAACAAATTTCAAGAAGAAATTATCGATCTGGGGACGGGATAGCTCAGTGGTCAGAGCACTCGCTTTCCCCCAGCTAATGTTAAGCAGCATCGAGCGTGGTTACCTCTTGGATGGGTGACCGTTTGTGCGCCTTGGCTTCCAGTATGGTCTCCCAGTTAACCCAGCTGTAAATGCGTACCTGCCTCTTTAGGGTCAGGGAAGGTAAAGCAGCGAGGAAGAGGAGATGGGCTCCGCCCTCAATATGCTGGCCCCTAAAGAAGTTGAGGTCTCTGACGCCTCGCTAGCCTACGACCACATTGGACATGGGACACCTTTACCTTTTTTAATGATCGATCTGCTTTGAGGCTCCACAATAAAAATCAACGCCACCAAATTTTCACCTCACTTGAAAAAAAAAGTTAATTTTGGACCCCCCACCCACCTGAACTGCTAAAAGACTGTATTAGTCTGAAGACCAACCAATGCATCAGAAACAGAGAAGCTGTCGCAGATATGTCATCATCCATGTCAGAGACAGAATACCAAATATCAACATTAGATATAAAACACCGAATAATATGAACAAAAGACAGATACAAAACCTCAAATATCAGCCTTACAAAGAGACATAAAACCAAAATGTCAATATCAGAAACAGAACACTGGATGTCAATATCAGAGACAGAACACGGGATGTCAATATCAGAGACAGAACACGGGATGTCAATATCAGAGACAGAACACAGGATGTCAATGATGTCAGAGACAGAACAAGGGATGTCAATGATGGCAGAGACAGAACAAGGGATGTCAATATCAGAGACAGAACACCGGACGTCAATATCAGAGACAGAACACAGGATGTCAATGATGTCAGAGACAGAACACTGAATGCCAATACCAGAGACAGAACACAGGATGTCAATATCAGAGACAGAACACAGGATGTCAATAGCAGAGACAACACTGGATGTCAATAATGCCAGAGACAGAACACGGGATGTCAATAATGCCAGAGACAGAACACGGGATGTCAATAATGCCAGAGACAGAACACGGGATGTCAATATCAGAGACAGAACACGGGATGTCAATATCAGAGACAGAACACGGGATGTCAATATCAGAGGCAGAACACGGGATGTCAACATCAGAGACAGAACACCGGATGCCAATACCAGTGGCAGAACTCGGGATGTCAATACCAGAGACAGAACACGGGATGCCGATGATAGAACACGGGATGCCGATATCAGAGACAGAACACAGGATGCCAATGATGTCAGAGACAGAACACTGGATATCAATACCAGAGACAGAACACATGATGTCAATATCAGAGACAGAACACCGGGTGTCAATATCAGAGACAGGACACTGGGTGTCAATGTCAGAGACAGGACACTGGGTGTCAATGTCAGAGACAGGACACTGGGTGTCAATATCAGAGACAGGACACTGGGTGTCAATGTCAGAGACAGAACACCGGATGTCAATACCAGAGACAGAGCACTGGATGTCAATATCAGAGACAGGACACATGATGTCAATATCAGAGACAAAACACTGAATGTCAATATCAGAGACAGAACACTGGACGTCAATATCAGAGACAGGACACTGGGTGTCAATGTCAGAGACAGAACACCGGATGTCAATACCAGAGACAGAGCACTGGATGTCAATATCAGAGACAGGACCATGGGTGTCAATATCAGAGACAGAACACTGGATGTCAATGGTGTCAGAGACAGAACACTGGATGTCAATATCAGAGACAGAACACAGAATGTCAATGATGTCAGGGACATAAGATACTGTCAGCAATATTAACAACATATCACTGAATGTCAACCACATCAAGCACAGGACATCAAATGTCAACGGTATTAGAAGATAGGAACGCTGGATGTTAGTATCAGTGAGAAGATGTTTGTTAATACTGCAGCCAGTGCGCCAAATGTCAACAATTCTAGAATGACAAAGACAGAAAGACGACAGAGAGAAGACTGACAGAGAGACTGACGGAGAAGACTGAATAGACAGACAGAAGACTGACGGAGACAGACAGACAGAAGACTGACAGACAAAGCAGAAAGAAGACTGACAGAGACAGACGACTGACAGAGACAGATAGAAAGAAGACTGACACAGACAGACAGAAGACTGACAGAGACAGACAGACAGACAGAAGACTGACAGAGACAGACACAACTCTCACCCAAAAAAGACACAATTCTGACAAAAACCCCAGACACAGCTCTGACAAAAAACCGCACAATTCTGACAGCAAAAACAGACAGACACAGAACAGAAAGACACGGCAAAGACAAGAGCGCTAAGAGAGGCAGGGAATTATATAAAAGCAAACATAACAAAACATGATCTTTTTCCAAAGGCAAGGACTTCTCCACATCCTCAGAAACCAACCCCAAGGACCACACCCACACACACCCACACACAACTCATAACAACGACAGCACACATTTTTCTTTGTCTATGCATTCCATAAAATTAATATAATCTTGTACAATCTGCCAGCAGCGATTTTAATGTTAAGGCTTAAAAAGCTCAGATCGCATTACTTCAATCATTTGCAAACTTACTGTGCGTTGAAGAGCGTGCTACTGATCTGTCCATGATCAAAACTACCGAGTAATGAGAGAGAAAAAAACTATTTCACACAAAAAAAACCACCTGTAAACATTTGCCAGGCTGTAGCGAGGAGTATCATACAACCACAGTAATTGTTCAAGAAATTTAAGCACTTCGATCAAAACGCTGTATGAAGATTAAATTAATAAGATCCCCAATACTTGCAAAATTCAATCATCTCCACCACCACCACCACCCTTCTCCCTCTTACCACCCCCTCACCCCCTGTGATAAAACTACCAAAATACGTGAATTTTTTCAGGATACAGGTATTATTATTATTAACAATATTATTCTCAGTCCAATATTCCCCCTCCCCAGATGAACAAAAAAATAACCCCAGCAAGAAAGATGAGAATTTTCAGGAAACGGGCGATGCAAACATACTCAGTCCATGTTCATTCTCAGTGTCTTGTGTCCGTGTAATTCAAGAGCCATCTTGAAGGCACTAAAATAATCGTGATAAAGTGTCTTTACAGAGTTCAATGCCCCCGATAGTCTCAGTGCGTGTCTACAGGATTCCTAAATCGTCCATCTGTCAGCAAACTCTCCAATCAAGGCCATACACTGTTTACCCAGTTCTGCTTAGCCGTGTTGACAGTGACGCCGTCAAGCTGTGAACAAGAGCATGTCCCGGCTCGTCAACGCGAAGCCCCCCTTTAGATACTGCGAAGGAAGTCATGGCTGTCATGACACTCCGTTGGCAGTGAAGATTTTGAGGGTCTGGGAGTAGACCAGGAAAGTGACGGCCGCTGAAGGGAAGCCCCGGGCAGAGCACACCAGCAGCCCCCTGGAAAACGCCCTGGGGCCTTCTTCGCGCCAACTCTTCACCGTGCAGTCCCAGAATCCCTTGTACTTCCGCTCCTCGTCGGCCTGAATGCGACTCTTGATGACGTCAAAGGGCAAAATGGTGGCCCAGGAAATGCTTCCCGCCACTCCGCCCGCCATGATGTTGGAAAAGATGCCCTGAAAGCAAAGAGAAGAAGTATTGGAGCTGGGCGGTTGTCCATAGTTCTTCAGAAAGGTGAATGATAACATCAAAGTATAGAAAACTTCTCTTCTTTTTCTTGAGTGTTTCATAACTGAAGATTTTTACTGGGAAGCGTCGATTTACAAATAATATGAGGGTCGTGTTTTTTCCGGTAGGATGAGGGTGGTGCTCGTCTCTTCTACTTGTCTCTTCTCCTTCACTGTCTTGCCTTTCCTGTCCCCATAGAGGGTGGAACGTCACCATAAAATGCAGGCTAACACACTGACCTGGCATGCTAGGGAGAAAGCAGGTTACAAAGAATTGGAACGGTCGCATACGCAAAAATTCTACCATTGGTAAACCTAGGATCTCTAGCCCAGGAACCAAAAAAAAAAAGGACACACGCACACAGAAACAGACACACAGCGCGCGCACACACATACATACACACACAAACACCCACCCACCCACATACTTGTACACATACACACCCACCCTCCAACACACACACGTACACATACACACTTATACATACCCCCCTCTCTCCCAACCACACACACACATCCCTCCCCCCAACCACACACAGACACATACACACACACGCATATATATATATATATATATATATATATATATGTGTGTGTGTGTGTGTGTGTGTGAGTGCGTGTAAGGGAGAGAAAGAGAGAGAGAGAGGGAGAAAGAAAGAAAGAGAGAGAGAAAGAGAGAGAGAGAGATGGGGTGTGTAATAATAGGTACTTTGGTATGAATGCGGGTGTGTCTAAATCACCAAGTAGTGAATAGACATTAAACAAAACAAAACAAAAACACACACGCATACACACCTACCCACACACACAAACACTCCCTCCTCCCCCACACACACATACATAGCATATCCCTAGCCACCCACACACATACCCCTCTCCCCTCCTCCCCACCCCCTCCCGAACCACACACCCACCGCTACCTGAGAGTCGGTGTAGCCATGACGATGCATGAGGTGGTCCAGGTACTCGAAGACCACCAGGTAGATGCCGTAACCCGGCACATCTCGCGCCGCCATGGCCCCCAGCCCGCGGAACAAGCCCGGCACCCCTCCCTGCCGCAGCAGCTGCTGAATGCACTCTCGAGGTCCGCTGTAGTATCGGACTCCTGCAGGGGCCGCTGCTGCTGCTGCAGTGACCGATGATGGTGTTCCGGCTGCTGCTGCTGCTGTCAAACCGCCACCGCCAGAGACTAAAGGCATCCCTGTTAGATCACAGGGAGATTGAAAAAAAAAAGGTGTCAGTTTGGACATGGGTGTCTGGGGGACGGGATAGCTCAGTGGTCGGAGCACTCGCTTTCCCCCAGCCACGTTAAGCAGCGTCGAGCGTGGTTACCAGTTGGATGGGTGACCGTTTGCGCGCCTTGGCTTCAGTACAGTTCCCCCAGTTCACCCAGCTGTAAATGGGTACCTGCCCTCTTTTAGGGTCAGGGAAGGTAAAGCAGCGAGGGAGAGGAGATGGGCGCCGCCCTCAATATGCTGGCCCCTAGAGAAGTGAGGTCTCTGACGCCTCGCTCCTCTACGACCTTATAGGTTATGGGACTCCTTTACCTTTTTTGTATGTATGTAAGTGATGGGTGGTTGTTGAGAATGAAAGGTTTCAATGACTGTCTATCTATCTATCTATCTATCTATCTATCTATCTATCTATCTATCTATCTATCTATCTATCTATCTATCTATCTATCTCTCTCTCTCTCTATCTCTCTATGTATCTATCTATCTCTATCTACACACACATACACAAACACACACATACACACACATATACACGCAGATCAAATATTACGTACGTTAAAGATTCTCGTACTTTATATCAGCGTTAGGTGGGTAAGAGAAACACGAACATACCCAGCATATATACTCTTGAAGTCAGAATGCGGTTACCTTCATGGTGGGGAGAAACAAACCCGGCTACACAGGCAAAATCTCACCATTAGTTAACCTCAGGCTCTAGCTGGGGAACAAAAAACAGTGGAAGCGTGATAGCCTAAAGGTTAGAGCGTTACACTCGTGATCTGACGGCCCAGGATCAAGCCACCACGGAGGCGCCTGTTTTAGGGAATTGATCCCACGGGGTTTACGTCAGGACTGACTTCCCTCCCCACCCCCCCCCCCCCCCAAAAGTCCTTCCAATGAGACTATAAACCCAAGCCCGAAAGCACGCAGAACACCTTGCGCACCGGTTAAAAACCCGTCCCGCCTTTTGGAAGAGTGCCTGTAGGAACGGATGACAAAATTAAAAAATAACTAACTACACGCACACAGATGTCGTGTTTAGACACCATCCCCGAAGTCGTAATGCGGCTACCTACGACCTGCATAGTGGGTTAAAAAAACAACAACACCCAACCCAAACCCAGTTGCACAATCCTACCAAAACTACCCTCAAAACCTGATACTAGGCAAGAATGACAATATTATACTACTTCAAAACAAAAATGTCTGGCTTTTCTGAATTGAATGGACAAAAGGAAAGACATTAGTTATGCCAAAAAAAAAAAAAGAACGGGGGTCACGTGGCACACTGACGTGTTTCCGGGATCTGAGACTGCAGCACCACCTTGACCACGTCACTGGGGCAGGCCACGGCCAGCTGGGCAGCGCCCCCGAGACATCCGGCAGCGAAGACTGTCCAGTAGGAGGGGGTGTTGGACAGGGGATCCGTGTGCAGCACCCTCAGAGCGTAGTTGTACACCCCGAAGAAGACCGAGTTGATGGCGGCGTAAGACAGGAGGGGAAAGGACATGCCCCTGAAGAACCCCCGGGCCTGTCCAGAAAAAAAGACAAGGGTAGAATTTCGGTTTTACTGCCCGAATTGAAGTTTTTTAACGATTTTTATTTTTGTTTTAAAGACTTCTAGTATTTATATTGCAGAAAAAAAACCCGTATGTGTTTGGGATACTTTTTATTTGAAGCTATCTTGGAATGTTTATACCAATAATTATGAAATGTAGCTTTCTTGTGCCTTTCGCGATAATGATACGTACCAATGTGCCTGTCAGTAGTGTAATTGCCCTTCATGAGATGATTAAAGTGTTTTTGACTTGACTTGACTTAAAACCGTAGGGGGCACATACAATTTAGAAATGCTAATAAAAAACACTAGGGGGCACAGGAAATTTTAAAAATCTAAGATAAACCCCTAGGGGGTCATATAACATTTAAAATACCAAGAAAAACTTAAGGGGCACATCAAATTTAAAAATAGTAGGGAAAAACACTTAGAGGGCACATGGAATTTAAGAAATCTAAGAAAACTCCCCTAAGGGTCACAGAAAATGTAACCATACTACAACCAGCACATGGGGGCGAGTCAAATTACTCACATCATAACCCACTCATTCCACAATGCTGAAGGAAGGTGGCAGGATGGTTAAGACGTTTGCCTGCCAACAAGTCAACCGTGAGGTTGTGGGTTCGATTCCCAGCCTCGCCCTTTCTTTCCAGTTTGACAAAAAAATCGAACTGAATGTCAAAGTCCTTCGGATGAGACTATAAACCGAGGCCCCGTGTGCGAACGCATGCAGAACATCTTGCGCACACGTTAAATCCTGTTCCGCTTTTCGAAAGAGTAGGCCATTGAGTGCCGGTGGGAACAGATGACAAAATTTACAAAACCGCATACAGACGGGGACTGGATGTAAAAAGCACCCTCGATATAAAAGAATAAATAAAAAAATTTAAAAAATGCTTTCATGTACTGAAATGTAAATGCGAACAGAAACCCGCACATCTTCCCCACCCTGAAGTCCAAGCCCAAAGCGCTAAGATACAGTAAGAGAGATAAACAGGTCAAGGAGTCCCATAACCTATGTGGTCGTAGAGGAGCGAGGCATTAGACACCTCAACTTCTCAAGGAGCCAGCATATTGAGGGCGGCGCCCATCTCCTCTCCCTCGCTGCTTTACCTTCCCTGACCCTAAAGAGGCAGGTACCCATTTACAGCTGGGTGAACTGGGGGAACTGTACTGCAGCCAAGGCAAGCAAACGGCCACCCATCCACTGAGTAACCACGCTCGATGCTGCTTAACTTGGCTGGGGGAAAGCGAGTGCTCTGAGCTATCCATCCAGCAACACAGATGGGCCTAAAAAAAGTAACAAGATCACGCCAGGAAAAAAGTAGAACAGTTTGTGGAAGTGTCAATGTTTGGGAAATGTTCTGTGCGTGTTAACATACCATCTACTATAGGAAAATCTTACTGACTGGAAACCACCAAGACTGAGTGTGGGAAGCTATGAAATTATGTGTTGAATAGAATTATTGCAACGCAGTATATGGTTTATGAACAGAGGAACAGCATGACACCCTTTCTTCCCATCATGAAATCTATTCGTATACTTTCTTTTATCATGTTCCCAGCGCCGACAGCATATGAAAAGTGCAGCAAGTGTGTGTGTATGTATGTGTGTGTGTGTGTGAGAGAGAGAGAGAGAGAGAGAGAGAGAGAGAGAGAGAGAGAGAATGAAAGTTTTATTTCCAGATGGTACATGTATGTGTGTGTAACAATAACAATAATTTTAATTCAGTTTTTGCAGGCCATATGGCCCATAGGAACAACATGTGTTTGTGTTTGTATGTGTGTGCGTGCTCGCGCATGTGTGTGTGTGTGTTTGCGTATGTGCGTGCGTGCGTGTGTGTGTACACAGTGAACATATAATTTTCCTTAAATGTAATTTTATTCATTCTATCGTAATTTCTAAATGCATAGCTTATTTCTCACAAAAAAGACAAAGTTTTGGACATTTACGTAAAGCATATCAAACTTTTGATTAACATTAAAAAAATAGTCATACAAGGAAAAAAGATGCATACAGAGAGAAATATGATTGTAATATATTTTATAATATCTGCTAATGTATCATTTTAAAATACAGCCAGAAACATGATTTTTTATGATACGTTAATGTAAATGTACTTCCAATGTAGATGGATCGGTGGTCTAGAGGTAACGCGCCTGCCTAGAAAACGAAAAGTGCGGGTCAGAAGTGTGCGGTGGTTTGATCCCCGTTTGGGCCCTACACTTTTCTCCCATCCATTAGACCATGAGTGGTGGTCTGAGTGCTAGTCTTTCGGATGTGACGATAAACCGAGGTCCCGTGTGTTACACAAAATTATTTAGCGCACGTAAAAAAAAACAACCCACGGCAACAAGAGAGTTGTCCCTGGCAAAATTCTGTAGAAAAAAAGCCACTCTGATAGGGAAACAAATACCGTTGAAGACAGACGAAAATTTTAAACAATAGGTGGCGCTGCTCTTGTGGCGAGGCGCTCTCCCCGGGGAGAGCAGCCCGAATTTCACGCAGAGAAATCTGCCGCGACTTGACAGTGGTATGAAAATGAAAATGAAATGAAAATGAAAATGAAAATGAAATGAAAATGAAAATGAAAATGGAAAGGAAAAGGAAAAGATACTCCAAAGGGCTCACTCAATGAGTGGACAGACTTACCCAGCCCTGTTCTCGTATGTAGGCCATGGTTTTCTGCGTGTTCTTTTCTCCTTTATGAAGCTGGAGCTGCACCTGAATGTACACGCGCGCAAACAGGCACGCGCGCCGCAAGCACACACACACACAGACGCACACACACAGCGCACACACACACGCGCACGCGCACACACACACGCGCGCACATACACACGCGCATGCACGCACGCACCCACGCACACACACACATGCACACCGCACGTACGCGCGCGCGCGCGCACGCACACACACACACAAACATCCACATACACACAATGAATTACGATAATCATTATAATCAGTAGAGTGCAATGCAACTGAGAAACAAGGCAGCAAAATATAACTATACACAGAGCAATGTGTACACATACACACAGACACGCTCACACACACACAGAACATCTTGCGCACACGTTAAAACCTGTTCCGCTTTTCGGAAGGGTAGGCCATTGTGTACCGGTGGGAATGGGGACTGGATGTAAAAGAACACATGAACGCTTATTAATCATAAAAAAAATTAAAGAATAAATAAATAAACACAAATGAAATAAGTACCTGCAGAACTAAAAACCCACCCACCTACCTACGCACCTAACCAGCCAACTGATTAACAAATTTCCTAAGTAACGAACGAACTACCTCGTAGGATACAATCATGATCGAATGAATGAACAAACGCATGAATAAATAAATGCATGAATAGAATAATGAACGAATGAAAAAATGCATCTACCTCAGCTAAATCGAAATTAGCCAGCCTCATCAGAACACAGCTATCAACAGCCTGAAAAGAAAGGTTTTTTAAAAAGGCTCAGTCTACAAACTGACCCAGTAGGAGCAAAAGATGGAACGTGCCCGTGCGACATTGGGCCAATTAAAAACCTGCTACCACAGCATCAAAAACTAGGCAGTAAAAAGCCTGTTAAAAAAGTGCCACCCTCTCGAAAATTTGTTTACTAGGTCAATTTTTTTGTGTTAACACCTGTGTCTGGGGTCTCTAAGTTGAATAACTGTGGCCGGTGGGTTTTCATTTAGCTGTTAATTGTGGGGACGGGATAGCTCAGTGGTCAGAGCACTGGCTTTCCCCCAGCTAAGGTTAAGCAGCATCCAGCGTGGTGACCACTTGGATGGGGAACCGTTTGCTTGCCTTGGCTTTTAGTACAGTCCCCCCAGTTCACCCAGCTGTAAATGGGTACCTGCCCTCTTTAGGGTCAGGGAAGGAAAAGCAGCGAGGGGGGAGGAGATGGGCGCCGCCCTCAATACGCTGGCCCCTAGAGAAGTCGAGGTCTCTGACGCCTCACTCCCCTACGACCACATAGGTTATGGGGGACACATTTACCGTTATTAATTGAGTATGGATTTCTTTTTCGTCACTTGGCTAGATCTCAGTGGTTCACCAATGGTGAGAATTTACGTAGGAGGCCGTCTTGCCCACCATTAAGGTAGCCCTATTCCGACTTCGGGGATGACGTCTAAACACGACCCCAGTGTACAAGCATTTAACAAAAAATATCATCTGTTCCTACCGGCACGCCATGGCCTACTCTTCCGAATGCCAGAACAGGTTTTAACGTGTGCGCAAAGATGTTCTGCGTGCGTTCGTGCACAGGGCCTCGGTTTACAGTCTCATCCCAAGGACTTTCAGTGGAGTGTGTAGTCAGTCTGATGTGAATTCTGGAATGAATAAAAGGCACTGCTGTGCACTGTGTCATAATATGGTCAGTAAAAGCAAGGTGTGTTGTTGTTCGTCACTGGCTGTGTGTACTCTGCTCTTGCTCCTAGCCTAATGTTCGTGTTGTGGTGTTGTACTGCTCGGTTGTGTTGTACTGTGGACTGTAAGGTGTTGTTTTGTGTTGTGTTAGATTGTTCCAGCACTACCGCTGTGGGGTGCTGTGTTGTTGTATTGTTGCGTATTGCGCTGCACTGTGTACTACACTGTTTTGTATTGTGGTGTGGTGTGATGTGTTGTGCTGTACTACACTGTTTTGTATTGTGGTGTGGTGTGATGTGTTGTGCTGTACTAAACTGTTTTGTATTGTGGTGTGGTGTGATGTGTTGTACTGTACTAAACTGATTTGTATTTGTGTGGTGTGATGTGTTGTACTGTACTAAACTGTTTCGTATTGTGGTGGGGTGTGATGTGTTGTACTGTACTAAATTGTATTGTATTTTGGTATGGTACGGTGTACTGAACTTTTCTAAACTGTATTGTATTATCGTGTGGTGTGCTGAGCTGTACTAAACTGTATTGTATTGTGTTGTGGTGTACTGTCCTGTACTAAACTGTATTGTACTGAACATGCGTGCGCACGTGCATGCATGTGCGCAATGCGTGCCTCCACGTGCGTGCATGCGCTCACGCTCACGAGCTAACTGCGCGCGCGTCTACCTACCTACCTACCTACCTACCTACCTGTCTGTCTGTCTGTCTATCTATCTATCTATCTATCTATCTATCTATCTATCTATCTATCTATCTATCTTACACTTCGTCTTTTTAGGGCAAAAACTGTCATTAATTTTTCTTGGTGACCACAAAAAAATCCCCATTATTTTCTACGCAGCTTTTGACACTGTGGGTATCCCATACAGCCAAGACCCCCCTCTGCCCAGATGACCAGCTGTGTTTAGGTTTGCTGTACAGAATGACACTACTGCCACCTTTGTCCTTGGCACTGTCAGTTGTACCGACTCATATGATCTGAAGGATGAGAGAGAGAGAAAGAGAGAGACAATGACAATGACAATGACAAATTCTTTTATTTCGAGGATAATGAATAAGCACACATGTGCTTTTTTACATCCAGTCCCCGCCCGTTAGGGATACATCTTAATAATAATAACCCAATACTTATACAGTAAGAGAGAGAGAGAGAGAGAGAGAGAGAGAGAGAGGGGAGGGTGGAGGGTGGGGGAAGGGTGGTAAGGGAAGATTAAGGGGAGGGGGTGGGGGTGGGGGTGGATCTATGGGGAAGGGGGTGGGATAGAAACAAAGATCAGTAGGTCTGGAGATTAAGGGTGGGGGAGGGGGGGGAGAGAGGGGATCTATGCGGAAGGGGTGGGATAAAAACATAGATCAGTAGGTCTAGAGGTAAGGCACGTTTGTTTGGGCAGGTTTCTCTGCGTGAACTTCGGGCTGCTCTCCCCGCGGAGAGCGCGTCGCCACAAGAACAGCGCCACCCATTGTGTTTTTTTTTCCCTTTTCCTGTCTGCAACTGTATATATAATTATGTATCCCTATCAGAGTGGCTTTTTTTTCCTACCGAATTTTGCCAGAGGCAACTCTCTTGTTGCGGTGGGCTCTTTTACGTGCGCTAAGTAATTATGCGTAACATTACCTGACCTCGGTTTATCGTCTCATCCGAAAGACTTAGCACCCAGACCGCCACTCACGGCCTAGTGGATGGGGGAAAAGTTTCTGGCCCA
>CM054138.1:73330936-73338436 GCA_028751875.1 Rapana venosa
AACTCATTGAATATCACCGAATAACAGCTCTGCAGACAGACAGACAGACAGAAAAGCAGACAGACAGAACACAGACAGACAGACAGAACAGACAGAAAAGCAGACAGAACACAGCACAAGACAGACAGACAAGCAGACAGAACACAACACAGACAGACAGACAAGCAGACAGACACAACACAGACAGACAGACAGAAAAGCAGACAGACACAACACAGACAGACAGACAGAAAAGCAGACAGACACAACACAGACAGACAGACAGTTAAATGCACGTAAGGATGTGTAATTCATTTTCAGGTTTCCCCTTTGGGGATGCCCGAGTGCCTGTCACTATAAATAACATCCCCCACCTTCTGGAAATTCTGTGCTAAGAATTTCCTCTTTTCTATCCCTCTCTTTGTTTCTGTCTTGTCCCTTTTCTTCTTGTTATTTTCCCTCTTGTCTGTTTGCTGCCTTCTTGGTCCATTCTCCTTGCTACCTTCTTGGTCTACTCTCCTACCTTTTATCTATCTATCTATCTATCTATCTATCTATCTATCTATCTATCTATCTATCTATCTATCTATCTATCTATCTATCTATCTATCTATCTATCTATCTTTTTATCCCACAAAGACTTCAAATTGAACAATTCTCTCCCCTACGTCAAAGTCGGATGCGCTGGGCCTGACTTGTCAGGCGCTTAATGGCAGGCGCTACGCATTTTCACACATATGACAGACAACGATAGTTGCTGTCTGAGCGTTAAGAAAGAAAACAAAAAGAAGAAATGTCCAGGTTGTTAAGCCTCAGAAGCACGATGACACTCAAGCATACCACCCGTGGCCTAATACACATCACCCTAACAGACCCCTTTCTGTCACTGCAGAGTTCTCTGCTTGAAATTCTGGGTCGCTCTCCCTGGGACCAGCGTGTCGCCACAAGACCAGCGCCACCCATTTCCAAAACAAACAAAAAATCCTGTCTTGCATTGTCACTGTGTTTCTTTCTAGCAGAACTGACCTTCTCCGAACACAATTTTGCCACGAGAGAGAGCGAGAGAGAGAGAGAGAGAGAGAGAGAGAGAGAGAGAGAGAGAGAGAGAGAGAGAGAATTCTTTTGTGGTAATGTGTTTTTTTGACATACGTAAAAAGCATGCGACACGCAGTTTATCGTCTCATTCGAGAGACTAGCATTCAGACCACCTGTCATGGTCTCTTGGGATGGGAGAGGAAGTTTGTGGTTAGGGCGGGAATCAAACCCCGCGACGCCTCATTTTCTAAGACAGTACAGGCGAGTGACCTCTAGATTTGCAATCAACTGGTCTTGCATTTGTCGAGGCAAAAATTACATGATTTAAAAAAAAAGTAAATTAAATTTTTTTTTGGGGGGTATAGTGTGTAGTGGTCGAACGTTTTCTCAAAGTTATGATGCCTGTTTAAGAAAAGTGAAGTTGTCTTCTCTGCCTGCCTGCCTGCCTGCCTGGCCTGCCTGCCTGTCTGCCTATCTGTCTGTCTTTTCTTTAGAAATAGACTGACAAGTCTATGAATGGAGCATTTTTGGAGTATTAAATGTTGAATAGACTCTAAATTTTAGACACTTCCTTCCTCTCTATCTGTCTCTGTTTTTGTGCGCGCGCGCGCGCGCCATGTGTGTGTGTGTGTGTGTGTTTTCGCGCCGCGCGTGCTCTCTCTCTCTCTCTCTCTCCTCTCTCTCTCTCTCTCTCTCTCTCTCTCTCTCTCTCTCTCTTCATTTTTCTTTTTGAAGATATCAACTTCTAACAATATGGATAATCTCAATAATAAAAAAATCTCAAGAATACTTCACAACGTGTTAAAAAACAACAACAAACAAACATACTGCACTCACCTGTTTAAAATCACACACAGACCTACTCTAAACTCACATGCCCACTTTTAAAGTATCACACATCAAGACCAAAAAGAAAAAAAATCTTTTTTTCTTTTTCTTTCTTCTAACCATTGTAAAAAAAAAATCTTGTGACAAATCCAGCCATGGAGTATTACCAACAACTTTTTTTTTTATAGCAAAAAACAAAAAAAAAATCTTGTGACAAATCCAGCCATGGAGTATTACCAACGAAAAAATTTTTTAAGGAAAAAAACCCCGAAAAAAACCTGTCAATCTGTCGCAGCTGTAACGTTAGTCAACAACAACAACAACAACAAAAAACAACACAAAACCCCAACACAACAAAACCCCGAACAATAAAACAAAAACACCCCACAGCAAGCAACTGACAGATTAAAAAAAAACAACAACACCCCACCAACCTCCAAACAACAACAAAATCTAAACAAAACGCAACAAACCCACACACATACAATAATATGTTTCAACCGGTAGTCGTGCTCTCTCTGTCTTTCTCTCTGTCTTTCTCTCTGTTTCTCTCTCTCTCTTTCAGTCACGTTAGTGCTTTATCAAAATAAACGACCACTCCTGACGTTGAAAGGACGACTGGTAAAAATTATCGCTGATCCAAATGGATGATTCCAGGTGGGGTTTTGTGTGTGTGTGAATGTGTGTGTGTGTGTGTGTGTGTGTGCGAGCGAGGGTTTTTAAAAGGATTATTTTTGTAAGCTGAAGTGATGTGGGCTGAAATTTGCGTCCCAGCTGTCATCCACACAGTCATAGCACTTTGCAACTATCATGCGCACCTGTGTCACGCTGAATCTGTTAAAGAGTCCAGCCGCTGAAATGTTTTCTGCTTGGGTTTATGGAGAAGGTTAGATGTCGCGTTCGATCGACCGACGCTGCAGCCGAATGGTTAAGACTGTTCGACTTTCATTCTCATGGGTCCATGAAGTCGTGGGTTCGAATCCCGGCGCTGCCTGGTGGATTATTAAGGGTGGGAGTTTTTTTGTGTGTTTTGTTTTAAAATTAGTATTTATTTTTACGATCTACAAAAGTTAACTTCAGATGCAGGACCTGCCAGTATCTATCTATCTGTCTGTCTGTCTGTCTGTCTGTCTGTCTGTCTGTCTGTCTGTCTGTCTATCTATCTATCTATCTCTCTATCTACCTACCTACCTACCTACCTACCGACCGACCTAACGACCGACCGACCCACCCACCCACCCACCCGTCCGTCTGTCTACCTACCTACCTACCTAACTACTACCTACCTATCGATCGATCGATCCACCCACCCACCCACCCATCCATCCACCCACCCACTCACCCATCCATAAAACGCGTACCCAGCATACAACCCTGAAGTCGGAATGCAGCTACCTTCGTGGTGGTGGGGGAGGGGACTGTGGCATACGCAAAATCTCACCATTGGTGAACCACAAAACTCTAGCAAAAAAAACCCCTACACCAAACACACACAAAACGAAAAAAAAATTTCCCTATTGGGTTTTGTTTGTTGCCTCTCTCTCTCTCTCTCTCTCTCTCTCTCTCTCTCTCTCTCCTCTCTCTCTCTCTCTCTCAGCGGACACGTGACAGGACGAGAACTGAACGGGTGTGCTGTTAGTAAGCTGTTGCAAATTTTTGCATTTTAGCTTCAAAATGTCAGTTACTGGCCTTCCAGCAACTGTAATAACAACTTTAAACGCCCTGCTGATCGACAACGTGGTATCGAGTTGGAAAGTCGCGGGGGAGAGCGGCAGCGTTGTGTTCGTCTCGCGAATGAAGCCAGCTGACAAGCCAGTGTCAACAGAAATGGCGGGACCGGTGCTGAACCTAACTCCCATGTTCAGTACTATCGCAAGAAACCCCCTTGTCAAATTCGTCGCAATGTCCAAAGAAGCAGACAACACCAAGAAAGACAGGCAAGTCGCCAATGTGACAATGACAGTGTCTTGGAAGAGCCGGTCTTGTGTAACATTGACTCCCTGCTCGATGTGGAAACAGAAGAAAAACAAACCAGTGTGTACACAGAACTGTGGTGTCAGCAGTGAATTGAATGCCTCGGCCACACCAGATTCACTTGATGTACTGTGTGATCCAGCAACAGACAGCAAGATCGGTGTGTCTTCTGAGTCGTCTGATGTGCAGGAAGAGCTGACAGTTGGCTGCACAGTGGATGACTCTGATACTGATACTGGTATTGTGAAACAGTATGTGTCTACTCTAACTGACAAACTGTGCAGTGTGATTAAGGGACAGCAAGAGAAACACACCCTTTCGAAAGGTGGTGGTACATAGTTCGGTTGATCAAAACATTGTGATGTGTGAATCAGATGACATCACCCTGGAATACTCTTGGAATGGAGATCCTGGCGAGGAATCTAAGTGTGTGTTCTGGTACATCAAGCAAGAAGAGAAAAACATGTTGCCAGAAGAACTGTCAGGCTTGCTTGCTTGTAAAGGGAAACAGTGTACTAACACACAACACACAGCGACAGTGGTGGTGAGTGCTGAGCAGGAGTTACATCATCTTTGGGACCTGATCCAGTCTTACATGGGCTGACTTCACTGGCTGTAGACTGGAAAAGGAAAGGCTGGTTTGAAAATTGAGACACTTGAGACACAGACAATAATGTATCGAATCTTGATGTACATACCACTACTGCCATGGTTTCCATGTCATAGTAATCGCGTCGCGTTCGATATCGTTGTTACCGCACCGCAGCGCTATATGGCTTGATTGCTAAATAGCAATAAAATTGTGTCAAATTGTCAAATTGTCTCTCTCTCTCTCTCTATCTCTCTCTCTCTCTCTGTGCTTTTCTGTCAGCCTGTCTGTTTACCTGTCTCTCTTGAATTTGAATCCCTCCCCTTTCTCTCTCTCTCCACCCCCCCTCTCTTTAGAACTCCTCTTTTGCCCCTTCTCAGGGCAAGGGCCGAAAAAGAAAATGTATGTCAATACTTATCTGTAACCTTTGAGAATAAAGGTTATAAATCAATCAGTCACTCGCTCGATTGATTAATCAACCAAGCAACCAATCAATCAATCAATCGATCGATAAATCAATCAACCGACTAATCAATCAACTAATCAACCAACCGATCAATCAATCAATGAACCGATCAATCAATCAATCAACCAACCAACCAATCAATCAACCAATCGGTCGATCGATCAATCAGTCAATGAATCAATCAGTCACTCGCTCGATTGATTAATCAACCAAGCAACCAACTAACCAATCAATCAATCGATCAATCAATCAACCAACTAATCAATCAACTAATCAACCAACCGATCGATCGATCAATAAACCAACCAATCAATCAATCAACCAGTCGATCGATCGATCGATCAATCAATCAGTCAGTCTCTCTCTCTCCTCCCTTGGCATCTCCATGCTATTTATTCACGGTCTCCTGTGGTGCCGATTACACAGTAGGTGTGAAGCGGTTTGAACAATGAATGGTCATGTTACAGTGGTCCCTAGGTCAAGTGGTGAGCTGACACATGCCGAAACGCTTATAGTCCCTAGCTGCATGTGCATATGGTCGCAACAATAACATTGTAGATTTACTGTGTAAAACATACAGATTACAACGCCAAGCACGTAGGCATTGTGTTGTTGTGGTCAGTGTGTGTGTGGTGTGTGTGTTGTGTGTCAGTAGTGGTGTGTTGTGTGTGTTTGTGGTGTGAGTGTGTGGTTGTGTGTGTTGTGTGTGTGTGTGTGAAGTGTGTTGGTGGTGTGGTGGAGAGTGTGGAGTGAGACAGGAGTGTGTAGATGTGTGGTGGTGAGGTGTATGTGGTGGAGGTGGTGAGTGGGGTGAGGGGAGTAGGAGTGTGAGTGTGTGTGTGTGTGTGGTTTGTTGTTGTGTTGTGGTGTGATGTGTGTATTGTGTGTGTTGTTGTGGTGTGTGGGTGTGTTTGTGGTTGTGTTGTGGTGTGTTGTTGTGTTGGTGGATGGTGGTGGGGTGTGGAAAGTGGGGAGGGTAGTGAGGTGTGTGTGTGTTTGTTTTGTGTTGTGTGTGTGTGTGTTGTATTGTGTGGTGTGGTGTGTGTGTGGTGGTGTGTGTGTGTGTGTTGTGTGTGTGTGTGTGTGTGTGTGTGTGTGTGTGTGTGTGTGTGGTGTGTGTGTGTTGTGGTGTGATGGTGTGTGTGTGTGTGTGTGTGAAGGGGTGTGGTGTGTGTTGTTGTGTTGTGGTGTGATGTTGTATGTGTGGTGTGTGTTGTGTGTTGTGGTGGTGTGATGTGTGTGTGTGTGTGTGGTGTGTGTGTGTGTGTGTGTGTGTGTGCAGTGTGGTGACATGTGGTGGTGTGTTGTTGTTTTGTGTTGTGTGTGTGTTGATGTGTGTGGTGTGTGGTGGTGGTGTGTGTGTGGTGTGTGTGTGTGTGTGTTGTGTGTGTGTGTGTGTGTGTGTGTGTGTGTGTGTTGTGTGTGTGTGTGTGTGTGTGGTGTGTGTGTTTTGTGTGTGGTGTGCGTGTGTGGCACGAGGGTGTGATGTGTTAAGGAAAGAGCATGGCATCAAAGTTTAAAACTCGGAATATGCTGCAACAATGTTACAGATACTTTTTTTTCCCTATAAGACATTTACTGTAATTAATTGTGGTATACATGTATGTATGTATGTATTATATATGTATTCATATATGTATGTTAGTATTATGTATGTGTGCATGTATGTATTGTGCATGTATGCATAATATAATTATAGTAATATATATAATATTATATATATATATATATATATATTCGCACAGAGAGAGAGAGAAAGAGAGAGAAGAGAGAGAGGGTGGGGAGTGTCTATAGGTGTTGTGGTGTGTCTGCGAGTGTGTCTAAATCACCAAGAGATGAACAGACATAAAGCAAAACAAAAGCTACTTTTTTAAGTTGAAAAGATCGTTTTTTGATCTGAGATGAGCAGCTGGTTGTAGAATATACTTTATTCACATCGACCTCTTCTGCTTTTACTCAGTACAATCGTCCATTTTTTTTAATCTATTCGTTCCCTCCCTCCAACCTTTCCTAGTCTAATGTTATTTAGTATACAGACTGAAGCTCTAGAACACGTTACAACTAAATGCAGATCAAACTGAAACCACGCTCGTAGGTACTCAAAACACAAACCTCTCCTCCATCATAACAACCAATAGAATTTGGAGAAACATCAGTTCCTCTGTTCACCACTGTGATTATAATTATAGGTGTTATTATTGACAACACACTCTCTACGCAAAAAGTTATCACCCAGACTTGTCAGTCTTGCAACTATCAACTACGGTGTATTAGTGCAGTTTGCAAGTGTCTGTCCATTGACACAACATCCAAGCTTGTCACATCTCTCATTTTGTCACGTCTGGACTACTGTCATTCTGTTTTGCCGGCATCATCCATCCACTACCTTCAATGCATGCTCAATTAGTTCCCCCCCAAAATGGGGAACGATCTGAACACATCACTCCTCTTTTGTGATCTCTTCACTGGCTGCCTGTTTCACTAAGAGTGGATAATAAAATCGGTTCCCTCAGTTACAAATGTCTCCTTTACGCGGCACCCTCCCATCTCTGTAACTGTCTTCACCTGTACACTCTATCTCACTCCTCCATTCTGTTGCAGATACCTTATGTTTTCAAATATCCAGATT
>CM054138.1:73343436-73350936 GCA_028751875.1 Rapana venosa
ACACTCTCTCTCACACATCCACCGCACACACCATAATACACACACACACACCACACACACACACACCACCACACACACCTCACACACACACACACACACACACACATCCCTGGATACATATCCATTCGCAAGACATTTCCTCAATACAAGATAATAGACACATGTCATAATTATCAAAAAATACATAAACATACCTTTGTACAGGAAAAAACCAGGAAATAAAACATTATGTTTTTTTTGATGTCGAGACAGCAAGCCACAAAGCATCTAGGTAAAAAAATGGACCAATCTAACATCAGCTATTTCAACAATTAACACACAGAATGCTTTCTTTCCGCTCTCATTGCACACACTTGTGAATGGGCGCTCAGTTACTACTCACAGACACACCACACATACACCCACCACATTTACACACCACAACTTATTCATGCTATGCGCAATCTATTATTAACTTTATGAGAATTGATTAAAAATGTCCACAGAAAGTAATGAAATTGTCCAACAGCAGCCATTTGCAAAATTATACCAATTTTTTATACCAACTCTGGATTAACAATATACAACCCCATACTTCATTTTAAGGGGGGAAAACTCAGACAAGTTCATGGTTAACAAAATCAAAAACAAGCAATTGGCGCACACAACACACTCACAACACACACTCCACACACTCAACCACACCACACTCACAACACCACACACACCACTATAATTCAAAGCAAGCTCACTAATGTCAGTTACAGGAAGGGGAGGGAGAGAAGAGAGGATCGAGAGGAGGAGGAGACGAGGAGTGGGAGATGACTGTACAGGGTTAGAGTGAGTGGCGGAGAAGTGGGAGTCTGAATTCCCTGTTGATGAAGAGAGAGAGGATAATTTGGTATAATGCCAAGGGAGGATTAATGGTTTACTTTGTGGCCAACAGATCAATATTGTGGATTTTTATTTGTGATGCCATTCAAGTGGATGGAAAAAAATGACTTTTGAAGATTGTTAAATGATGGGAGTTGTCTTCTAAAGGAGTACAGGAAGGGGTGTTCCACAGCACGGGCTAGCTGCAGTAAAGGAAATGTAAGATTGATTTGAACAATCTATTCTTGGGATTGGTTACACATGGCTTTTCGTTAATTTATGGAAATGATTCATTGGGAAAAACTTGTCTTTTAAGGATGAGGGGAAAAGGTCCTGTCATTAACCTTAAACATCATGATGCCTTTGTTTATCTTAGTCTTTGGTGTAGGGGAAGAGTGAGTGTTTGAGTGTGTGTGTTGTGTTTGTGTTTTGTTATGGTTGTGTCGTGGTGCGTGTATGTGGTGTATGTGTGTATGTGTGTGCATGTGTGTATGTGTGGATGCGTATTGTGTCGTGTTCGTGGTGTGTTGATAGGTTAAAGATGAAAACAACATGTGGTAAATGATGGAAGAAGGAATAAACAATTAAATCATACTGCAAATGGGAGACAGTTTATTGTGAGGAATAAACAGGCATGCGAAAACTGGTTAAACAAACAATTTTAGAACAACATCACAAGCCTACACATAAAGTGAGAGAGAGAGAGAGAGAGATTAAGAGAGGGATCGATTGAGGGACGAGAGGAATGGAGGAGTGATGAGACGTGGCGGGTTAAGGAGAGTTGGGAGATGGGAGAGAGTTTGTGAGTTGTGAGAGAGAGACAGACAGACAGACGACAACTACAGACTGACAGACACCACCACAGGACACGCAGACAGTAAGAAACAGAGACACGGAGAGACAAGGAGACTTTAACAGACAGATAGAGACAGAGAGAGACAGGAGAGTCAGACAGGACACACAGGAAGACAAGCCAGACACACAGAGGAACAGATTTACAGACAGACACAGGGACTGACCCATGTCTATAATGAATAATCGGGGAGAAAAGGAAAGGGGGAGGGTGTGGAGAAGGGGAGGCGGGAGGGGGGGGAGGCGGGGGGGAAGGGTTGAGGGGGGGCAAAAAACTAACTTCAATGGGCATTTATCTTTTTATGTCGGGGGAAGCTTTTTTTTTTTTTTTCCCCGTGGTGGAGGGGGTCTTATACAAACACAAACCACCGCTGCTGCTACTGCTATTAACTACAGGCCCGGCGCCTCTTGTTTCCCCCTCTCAACTCTTATAATTTGACAACACTGCTCTTCTCTCTCTCAACTCTCTCTCTCTCCTCTCCTCCTTCTCTCCCCGCTCTCCTCTTCTCGCTCTCTCTCTTGTGCTGCAAATGGAAAACTTTGCCATCCTTGCCCTGCACCGGAGGTTTTTTTTTAAATAAATCGAAAAGCGTGAGGGAGGTCAAAGGCAGCCGTGTTGGATGTTAGGGGTCGAGACCTTTCTTTCTTTCTCGTTGATGCACACCAAGATTGACACCCATACTTCTGTTATATTTATATTATTTATATACCTACCTACGCCTCTCTCTCTCTCTCTCTCTCTCTCTCCTCTCGTCTCTCTCTATCTTGTTGTTGTTGTTGTTGATGTTTGTTTGTTTTTTCTCTTTTTTTGTTTTTTGTCTTCTTTTTTTGGTTGGTTGATCTTGTTCTTTTTAATTTGTTTGTTTTTGGAGTGTGTTTTTTTTTTTTTTTTTTTTTGGTGGGGGGGTGGTGTGGTTGTGTTGTGTGGGGTTGGGAAATGGGGTTTTATTTTCCCTTTGTTTCTAACTGCGTTAAGTGTTGGGTTATTTATTTGATGAATCCCTTAGGGCGGGGAATAGATGTAAAAAAAAAAGCATCGAGTTGCCTTATTCATGATCCTAAAAATAAAAGATTTGTCAGGTCATTGTTCAAAGTTCTTCTGTAACCCTTAAGTAATTATTCTTCTCTTTTCTCTCTCTGCCCTGTCTTCCTCCTCCTTCTCTCCCTCCTCCTTCTCTCTCTCTTCTCTCTCTCTCTCTTGCTTTGTTTTGATCTGCCCTTTTTTTTTTATTTCTGAGAGTTAAGTTTATCCCTACCAAAGTTCTATAGGAAGCCTTGCTTATTTCGATTGTTCTTTTTAATTGACATAAATTAACGAACATATTGTGCTGTAATTTAGACTTTTGTACTTATATATTGCTTTTCCATTTTCGAGGAGAAAACACTATTGTCATGAGAATATTCCTAGTTACCATAATCATTGGTACTGGCAATGTTTTTCTTTTACATGTTGTTCTGTTCACACCACTTCTTTTTTGCCCCTCTTTCTTATGGGGGCTATTGGCCCTTAATGTTTTAATCGTCTTAAGTCTGAAGTCTCTATTTTCCTTCTTTCGCAGGGGGATCGGGACAGCACAGTGGTTAGATTAGGGCGCTCGCAATTGACGACCCGGCGTTCGATTCCCAGTTCATTTTCAAGGGGGGGATATTCTTCCCCTGGAGGGTTAACATCAGTGCAGACTCTACTATCCCAATAGGTCCTTCGATGATACTATAACCGAGGTTGGGTACCGTGTGCGAACGCACCGCAAGAAATCTTGCGGACACGTTTATATCTGCTTCCGCTTTTCCTTAGAGTAGGACATCGTGTGCGGTGGGATACAGATGACAAAATGTTACTAGCAATGATTGAGTCTGACCTGGCCTCTCTCTCCTATCTCGTTTGTCTTGTTCTCGTCCTCTTCCTGTATTACATGTGCTGAGACAATCTGTCTCTGCCGCCGTGTGTTTGGGCGACTCTGCGCAGAAATTGCGTGTGTGAACTTGAAGCAACCTAAGTGCTTCTCTCTCTCTCTCTTCTCTATTCTATTATCCTCGTTATAAAATAAACTCCCCCCCCCCTCTCTCCTCCTCCTCTCTCTTCTCGCTCTCTCTCTCTCTCTCTTTGTGTGTGTGTGTGTGACTGTTTCTATCTGTGTGTGGCTGTCTCGGTTCTCTGTATTTTCTCTCTCTCTCTCTCTTTATGCGTCTCTCTTTCTCTCTTTCTCTACTCTTCTTTCTGTATTTCTTTCTCTCTCTCGATTGCGTCTTCTCTCTCTCTCTCTCTCTATCTCTCACAAACACACACACAACACACTCACTCACACACACACATACACACCCCCCCCCACACACAACACACACCACACACACACAACACTCACTCACACACACACACACACACACACACACTCACAACATTTGTCGCTCTCTTTGTCGCTCTATTTTTCTCTGTATGCCTGCACAGTTCTAGTCAGTCGCTCCCTGTCTGGGTCTGTCTGTCTGTCTGTCTGTATGTCTGTTACACTCTCTCTTCTCTCTCTCTCTCTCTCTCTCTCTCTCTCTCCCTCTCTTCTCTCCCTCTCCCTCCCTCTCTGCCCTCCCTTCCCTCCTAACCTTCTTTATTCCTTCCATTTCCTTCTCCTAAACCTCCCTTTCCCTCATAACTTTCCTTTCTTCTTCCTTCCTTTCCTGTCCTTCCGTTCATTTTTTCCTTTACCTTTCCTTTCTCTCTCTTCTCTGTCTCTCTCTCTCTTGCTTCTCTGTCTCTCTCTCTCTCTGTCTCTCTCTCTCGCTCTCTCTCTCTCTCTCTCTCTTCTCTCTCTCTCTCTCTCTCTCACTGTTCTTCGCTCAGCATTTTCTATCCATCTTGATTCAGGAGGTGTAGTGCCAATCGCTCGATCCGGAAAATCGATCCCTCCTCAAGCCTGCTCAGTTTTTTCTTTTTTTTCTTTTCTGTCTTTCAAGCCTAGAAGCTGCGCCTAGCAGCATAGCATGCAATGAGGAGCAGGAGGAGGGGTGAAGACAGAGGAGGTGGGAGAGAGGAGAGAGGGGTGGGGGGTGGGGGGTTGGGGAAGGGAAGGGTATGAGAGGGGAGTGTGGGTGGATTAATGGTGGTGATGGAGGTAGTGGCTTCTTTTGTGGTTGTAGTGGAAGAGTTATTTTGGGGGGTCTCGGAAACTTCCATCCTTAGTCCTTTTTCTGTCTTCTCTCTTTCTTTTCTTTCTTCTGTTTTTTTTTTTCTGTTTGTCTCTTTCTTTAATTTTCTTTCTTTCTTTTGTTGGTGTTGTATTGTTACTTTATTTTTCTATTTTAAAGTTTTGTTTGTGAGTGAGGAATGGTATATATATATATTTTATATATATATATATATATATATATATATATATAGAGAGGAGTAGTGAGAGATGAGAGAGAGAGAGAGATTATATAGGAATTTAAGTAATATCATATTATTATCTATGTATCTATGTATCTGACTGTCTATCTTCTATCATAATCTATATTTTATCTATCTATATATTATCTATCTATTATCTATCTATCTATCTATCTATCTATTCCTATGTGTTTTTTATTCTTGTACTTATTTCTTTTATATCGAGGATATGGAATAAGCACTCATGTGCTTTTAAAAAAATATACATCCAGTCCCCCGTGAGTATGTAGTTTTGAAAATTTTTTCTTCCGTCCCACCGGCACACAATGGCCTACTGGTTAACGAAAAGCAGAAACGGGTTATAGCGTGTGTGCAAGAGGTTTGCGTGCGGTCACGCAACGGACCTCGGTTTATAGTCTCATCCGGACTTTTTTTGGGGGAGGGGGGGGGGGGGTGAGAGAGAGGGGGAGGGGCGTTGGGTTGGTTGATGTGTGTGTTTTTTTTAATTATTTATCATTTTATTTCGAGGATAAATGGATAAACATTATGTGCTTTTTTACATCCAGTGCCCGTGTGTATGCGTTTTTGGATAAAATTCTGTCATCGTTCCCATCGGCACACATGGGCCTAATCATACGTGTGTGTTTGCGTGCGTGGTTGTGTGTGTGTGAGTGCGTGCGTATGTGTGCGCGTGCGATTTGTGTGTGAGAGCGTGTGTGTGTATGTGTTAATGTGTGTGTGCGTGCGTGCGTGCGTACGCGGGCATGTGTGTTGTGTGTGTTACTATCTTAATTATTTCCTTCTTGTTGTTTCTCTTCTTCTTCATGTTACTTCTTCTTCATTTTGACAATGATGCTTCTACCCCATCCCTCCCCCTCCCCCCACCCCCAAACCCAAACCATGGCCCTTCTCCCCCCCCCCACCCCTTCCTCCTCAACTTCTCCATTGACCTCCCGATCTTCCCAAACTTTCCCCCTATGTCACAGTTTCTGTCTTTTCTCTTGTATTCTGTTTTGTGTCTTTCTGTTCTGTCCTGTCTGTCTCTGTCGTTTTTGTTTGTCTTTATGTTCTGTCTCTGTCTCTGTCTCAGTCGTTTTTGTTTGTCTTTCGTATGTCTGTCTGTCTGGTCTGTCTCTCTCTCCCCCAACTCTGTTTGTTCTCTTCTGCGTATGTGTGTATGCGTGTGTGTTTGTGTGTCGTGTGTGTGGGCCATGCGCGCGCAGCGCGCTATTATGTGTGTGTGTGTGCATTGCGCGCGTCGTGCGTAGTGTGTGTGTGTGTGTATTTGTGATGTGTCTGCCTTTCTGCCCGTCTGTCTGGTTATCTATCTGTCTGTCTGTCTTCTCTATGTGTGCATAATTCAGTAGGTGACCTAATTTTAAATATTGTGACCGGCACTCTGTTCCTCCTCCTCCTCGTCCTTACTCCTCCCCCCCACCCTTTCCCAAATTATGTCCCCCGGCCCCCCCCCCCCCCACCCTTCCGTTTCCCACGTTTCAAACCAAACTGACATCTTCTTCCTTTAAAACCCCCCGCAACCCATCCAACCTTTAGATGCATTTCCCCCCCCCCCTCCATACCCTCCACATACTATGCATACCGCCCGTCTACATCCAGTCACCCCTTTAGCCTGTTCCTTTGTTTGTTTGTTTGTTTTATCTTTCGTTCTTTGTTTGTTCGTTCGTTCGTTCGTTTGTTTGTTCGTTCCGTTCGTTTGTTTGTTTGTTTCTTTCTTTCGTTTGTTTGTTTGTTCGTTCGTTCGTTTGTTTGTTTGTTTCTTCTTTTTTTTCTTGCTCTCGTTCTTTCTTCTTTGTTTGTTTCTTTCTTTCGTTCTTTGTTTGTTCGTTCGTTCGCTTGTTTTGTGTTTTGGTTGGTTCTTTCATTGTTTCTTTGTTTCTTTCTTTTGCTGTCTGTTTGTCTGTCTGTCTTTCTTTCGTTTTCCATTCTTTCTTTCTTTCTTTTCTTCTTTCTGTCTGTCTGTCTGTCTTTCTTTTCTTACTTGCTTCTTCTCTCTCTCTCTCTCTCTCTTCTCTCTCTCTCTTCTCTCTCTCTCTTTTTCTTTTTTTAGTCTCCTTTTTGTTTGTCCTTGTCCTGCGCTTTTATTCCTGATCAGATTTTTGTCCCTCCCACTCCTCCCCCAACCACCGCACAAAATAAAAAATAAGAAAAGAAAGATAAGATAAGTTAAAAACGACTGTCTGTCTGTCTGTTTGATGGCTTGTTGCTTTCTCTCTCTCTCTCTCTCTTTCTGTCTCTCTCTCTCTCTCTCAGTATTTTCTCTTGCTGTCTCTCTTTCTCCGGTTTGGGTTATCTGTCTGTCTCGTTCGGCCTTTCTTGTCACTCTGTCTCTTGTCTGTCTCTGTCTGTCTGTCTGTCTCCACTCTGTCTATCTATGCGTCTGTTAGTTTTGTCTGTCTGTTGACTGCCTGCCAGCTGTC
>CM054138.1:73355936-73360068 GCA_028751875.1 Rapana venosa
TACAAATACTGTACAACACGTCACGATACAGTACCATGTATACATACAACACAGTAAACAACGAAAAAACTACACAACGCATCACAATACATCACAACATAATGCAGCGCATCACAATACAGCACAACATAAACAACACAATACAAACAAATACCATACAACGCATCACAATACAACACGACATAAAGCAACGCATCACAATACAACACAATAAAACACAAATAACAACGCATCACAATACAACACGACATAAAGCAACGCAGCACAATACAACACAACATAAAAAAACCAACCCAATACAACACAAATACTACACAACACATCACGATACAACACAACATAAAGCAACGCATCACAATACAACACAACAACACAACATAATGCAACGCATCACATCACAACACAACATAAAGCAACGCATCACATTACAACACAACATAAAAAAACCCAACACAATACAACACAAATACTATACAACGCATCACAATACAACACCACGTATATACATACAACCCTAATCCTAGATTCTTCTTCCTTTCATTTTTCTTCCTCACACCCTTCTTCTTCCAAGTCCTTCGGATGAGACTATAAACCGAGGCCCCGTGTGCGAACGCACGCAGAACATCTTGCGCACACGTGAAATCCTGTTCCTGCTTTTCGTAAGTGTAGGCCATTGTGTGCCGGTGGGAAGAGATGACAGAATTTAGAAAAAACCGCATACACACGGGGTCTGGATGTAAAAAAAAAAAAAGCACATTAAGTGCTTTCTTCCATTATCCTCGAAAGAAAAAAGAATAAATAAAAAATAAATAGTATCTTCGCGATTTAAAACATTAAACTCTTTTTCATTTTCCATTTTTCTAAACCCCATTTTCTGGTGCAAACCTTACCCCCCTTCCATTTTATATAGAAGTTGACCTTTTTGTTGCCTTATACTTGCTAATGGACGTCTTTCTGGTTAATTTAAAAAGCCTTCGGACTTTCAGTGTGTCTTGCCTGGGAGACTTTGAAAATACAGTTTTATACATGTTACCCTCACTTCTGGAAATTCTTTGTGGCAGAGAATGTTATGTGTTGTGTGTGGTGTGTGTGTGTGTGTGACTCTGTTGTGTGTGTGGGGTGTGTGTGTGTGTGTGTGTGTATGTGTGTGTGTGTGTCGTGTGTGTGTAAGTGTGTGTGTGTATGTGTGTGTGTGTGTTGTGTGTTGTGTGGTGGTTTTTTATGTTGTGTGTGTGTGTGTGTGTGGTGTTTTTATGTTGTGTGTGTGCGTGTGTGTGTGTGTGGTGTTTTTATGGTGTGTGTGTGTGTGTGTGTGTGTGTGTGTGTGTGTGTGTGTGTGGTGTTTTTATGTTGTGTGTGTGTGTGTGTGTGTGGTGTTTGTATGTTGTGTGTGAGTGTGTGGTGTGGGGCCTGTCTGTCTGTCTGTCTGTGAAATGGGCCGGATGAAAAAAAAAGTATGTGATTACTTATCTGTAATTAACCCTTGGGAATAAAGACTATCAATCAATCAATCAATCAATCAATCAACCAACCAATCAATCAATCAATCAATCTCTCTCCCTTTCTCCGTTTTATGAACATTAGAAATTGATTTTTCTTTTTCTAAGCCACATTTTCTGGTGCAAAAACCCCGATTGTATAGAAGGTGACCTTTTTGTTGCGTTACACTTGCTAATGGGCGTCTTTCTGGTTAATAATCAAAAAGCCTTCGGACTTTCAGTGTGTCTTACCTGGGTGACTTTTAAAATACAGTTTTGTTTATACAGTATTAAACTCCACACTTCTCGTGAAATTCTTTCCGGCAGTGAATGTTATCTCTGTCTATCTGTCTGTCTGTCTGCCTGCCTGCCTGCCTGCCTGCCTGCCTGCCTGTCTGTCTGTCTGTGTCTGTCTGCCTGTCTGTCTGCCAGTCTGTCTGTCTGTCTGTCTGTCTCTTTTCTTTGTTCCGTATTTGGTTGTTTTGTGTTTTTTATTTTGTGTTTTTTTAATTTTGTTTGTTTTGTTCGATAGTCCCTAAACAGCGCAAGGACCGGATGGAAAAAAACACCACGTAGTGAATTGCTTATCTGATATCCTTGAAAAATAAAGATGCATTCATTCATTCATTCATTCATCAACATTTTGTGTTATTTTGTGCTACGTATGAAGATTTAAGGGTCAAATTTCTAAAAGAGTCAAAAGAACTTCCTCTGAACATGTTGCTTAGAGCCACTGATCCTATCCACAGATACAATTTATCTAAATATGTGTTTCATGCAAGCAATAGGCGGAAGAAAATACTTTAAGTCTATAAGGTAACCAATCCTATGATGTACGTCTGGTAAACCATTTAAACATGTTCACCCTTGTTTATATCGCTATTATCAAGAATTTGAGGCATAACATGATTATGTTTTTCTGCATCTCCCCTTTTTATACTAATGTCTCTGACTCTGATGATTTCAGTAAATGTGAAATGTAAACTGTGAGTTGACAACTGTCCTTAAAATATGAACTGTAGTAGGTATGAGATATACCATTATGATTCTCAATTAACCAACGATTGTAGAATATAGATAGGTGCTGTTATATAAGATATTTTCTTATTTTCTTTTCTATATTGTATTGTGGCCTAAGGCCAATGTGCAATTAAATCATTTCAGAGTTCAGAGTTCTCTCTCTCATAAAGAGAGGTATGATGTGTATAGATCGTTTTAAAAGTATTTTTGTAAAAGAGCAGTATTTAAACTTTATAGATGTCTACTGCTTTCGTGTACAATTGCACAAGCAAGAGTTAATGTTTTACCTCTTAACAATAATGTGTATAGATATAGTGATAATATCCGAGATAAATTGTGTCCATTTTGTAAAACGAACTTTGAAAATGAAGCCCACTTTTTATTGGAATGTTACATGTACTCAAACTTAAGAGAAAAGTTTTAAAGCAAATGTATCAATGTACCATTGACAGATATGTTCAAAGTAAGAAATGATGAGTACAAACATAGTTTGTCTAACTACATTTTTCATTCTACTAACAAAAGGAAAATAATGTTGGCGCAAATACTTTATTGGAAAACTGCTACGATTTGATATACTCAATATGGATGATTTTTCTTAGACAGCATCTTCTTTCTATGATTGGGTTATGATTGATTTAAGGTTTATAATCAAGAAATAGAATAAATGGTGTTTTTCTTTTGTATTTAGTCATGACCTGTTACTGACATAATCTTTTTGCATTATTTGGCTATGTATATGTTGGTGTTTTTCTTCTCTAATCAGTCATAAATCATTATTTGTTTGTGCATTTGCTTTGCCAATGATATGAATGAACCCATTGTTCTATCCCAAGCCCAACAAATGTATTGTGGTCCAAGGCCAATGTACATTAAATCATTTCAGTGTTCAGTGTTGTTCTCTCTCTCTTTTCTCTCTCTCTCTCTCTCTCTCTCCTCTCTCTCTCTCTCTCCTCCTCTCTCTCTCTCTCTCTTTTTCTCTTACTGTCTAATGCCGTCATTTGCTTGCAATAGGGGGTAGTTTTAATGGATCAATGATGTGTGGAATTAACACTATAACATTTTGAAGACAGGAAAGAAGGATCAGCACGCAGAGAAACACACACGCACGCACCCACGCACGCACACACACCCACACACACATACACACACACACGCGCGCGCGCGCGCACACACACACACACATCCACCCACAAACCCACACCTTCCCCCTAACACACACACTTCATCCCCCACTTCACCCCCAACCCCCCGCACACGCGCGTGCGCGCGCGCACACAACACACACACACACAAAGCCCCGCACACACAAAAACACGCACACACACATCCACCCACAAACCCACATCTCCCCCTAACAAAACACACTTCATCCCCCACTTCACCCCCAACCCCCCGCACACGCGCGTGCGCGCGCACACACACACACACACACACACACACAACACACACACACACACACACACACACACACACACACACACACACACAACACACCTCCCCCCTCACACACACACTTCACCCCACCCCCCACCACCCCCGCACACACACATACACAAACAAACACACCACACACTTCAACCCCCCCCCCCAACCACCCCCCCCCCACACACACACATACACAAACAAACACA
>CM054138.1:73360568-73365568 GCA_028751875.1 Rapana venosa
AATAACCGTAGGAAATTTGCCATCCAAAGCACATCATGATGATAAAATTATATCTTCCAAATGTATTTCGAACAATACACTGCAGTTCCTACTGAATCAATCTTCTATGAAAACACACACACTGGCACACTGACACACACACACTGGCACACTGACACTGATAGGCATAAATTTAATGCATATACGATATGCTAACAAAGGCTAGTTTAAAGTCAACATTAGAACTGAAGATGGATGAACCGTCTGCTTCATGGAATACAGCGATTTTTACATGTCACAATATTTAACAAATTGTCAGTGTAAACAAATACTATTATTCTCAAACTAAAGATATCATGTTTGTAACCTCGAACTCGAACGTACGTCTATTAAAATAGTTGTAAAAATCGCTTACTCACCTTAATTCTCTCCCCTGTTCGAAAACTTTCAGTTAGATTTTTTTTTCTCCTTCCAGCAATTTGTTCCAAGCTCACCAATCACAGATTTCAATTTTTTTTCTCAGGAAAAATAAAAACCTACTCTGCACAACAAATACCCAACTCGACATATAATCATAGGCAAAACTATCATCAGATGAGAGAGAGAGAGAGAGAGAGAGAGAGAGAGAGAGAGAGAGGGGAAGAAAAGAAAAGAAATAAAATCCAGTCAGCTCAAGACAGATCTAGATCACAAAACCGACAATCTTCAAAAATAAAAAGCCGGATCTGAGACATACATAAGTGAGAAGGAGTAAATCTAGGGCAGGCAAGAGACAGTTTTGACGCAATTTTAGCGAGCAGCGGGTATTCTTGCGAAGCGGGAATACCCCTCCCCTCTCCTCACACCCCCCCCCCCCCTCCCCCAACCCTCCCTCCCCCATTTTTTTTTTTTAAAGTGTGCTATTAGGTTTGGACTTCGTACCCTGTGCCGAAAGCAGCATGCATGCACACTGACTCCAGTATCGTCTGCTTCGTAGAATTCAGTGTTGGGACAATATGCCAGCGTGTGTAAGACTCGCAGTGGGACTGTATATGGCGAAACCGCCTGTACACACAGTGTGTATGCGCACACACACACATTGCCATGTGAAACTACACACCCACACAATGCTATGTGAAACTACACACAGACTCACACATTGCTATGTGAAACTACACACACAACACATACACATTGCCATGTGAAACTACACACACACACACATTGCTATGTGAAGCTACACACAGACTCACACATTGCTATGTGAAACTACACACACGCACGCACGCACGCACACACACACACTCACAAATTGCTATGTGAAACTACACACAGACACACACACACAAACATATATACAGAGAGAGAGAGAGAGAGAGAGAGAGAGAGAGAGAGAGAGAGAGAGAGAGAGAGAGAGAGAGAGAAATGGCCATGTGAAATTGCCTTGTTGTAGAAGAGTTTCATTAGCAGTTGCTCATAGCTATGAACCTCTCACTCTCTGCTTTGTTTACCAGGGTGAGACGTGGTCCTAGTTCATTTATTTTCTTTTAACAAGATCTAGTTGTGTTTGACTTTTCTTCTCAGGTTTTCAGAGTTCAATTTCTAATGTATAAATCTCTCTCTCTCTCTCTCTCTCTCTCTCTCTCTCTCTCTCTCTCTCTCTCTCTCCAAATGGTTTAAAGTTCTGTGAGTTTCTTAATCCCCCTCTCTCTTACCCCACCCCCCTCTTTTCTAGCTTGTTTGCATTTGGAGAGTCCTTTCCCCTTCCCTTTTGTCCAATATCACATTATGAATATACATTGAACTGAGGGGACACACACACACACACACACACACACACACACACCACTACAAACACAACACACACCACTACAAACACAACACACACACACACAACACAACACAACACAACACACACACACACACACACCACTACAAACACAACACACACCACTACAAACACAACACACACCACAAAACAACACACACACTACAACACAACACAACACAACACACACACACACACACCACTACAAACACAGCACACACCACTACAAACACAACACACACCACAAAACAACACACACACTACAACACAACACAACACACATAACCACACAATACAACACACACACACACCACAAACACTACCACCACCACCACCAACAACAACAACGCACACAGGCGCACACACACATGCACACTCACACAGACACACACACACCGCCACCACCACCACACCACAACATCACACAAAACAACACACAATAACACACACACAACACCACACACACAGCACCACACACAACACACACAGACACACTAACGCTAACACACGCATATATCTATATTTGCACACTCTCAATACCAGCATCAGTACACGAACCACTGAAGCAAAAGCAAAAAAACCCAAACAAACCCCAAAAGCTTTACAAAAAGTAATAAAAAAAAGTTTTTAAAAACCCCAAAACAAACCCACCAACAAAACCTAAAGAGACTGTGTGAGTGAGAGAGGCGTGATTAGGGAAGAGGTGTAAGGGGGAGGGTGGGGGGGAGGGTGGTGGTGGTGCCTAGATTGCTTTTGGAAACATTGGGGAAAAAAAAGGGGGAGGGGGGCCGGATTCTAGGCTACAGAGAGTAGAGCAAGACTGCATAGAGAGGTGAGATGAACACATACGCGCGCGAACACGCGCACGAACACACACACACACACGTACACACACACACACACACATTCACCATAGGGACTGTCTGTCATTCCCGTGTGGGACTGGCCAGCCACAACCAACCTTGTAACATAATTTTTTAAAATACTTTTATATCGAGGAAAATGGAATAAGCACTTATGTGCTTTTTTCACACCCAGTCCCCGTGTATATGCAGTTTTGTAAATTCTGTCATCTGTTCCCACCGGCACAAAATGGCCTACTCTTCCGAAAAGCGGAAAAGGATTTAACGAGGGCGCAAGATGATGTTCTGCATGTGTTGGCATACGGGGCCTCGGTTTATAGTCTCATCGGACTTTTGGGGAGAGTGTGGTCTGCACTGATGTCAACTCCAGGGGAAAATATTCCCTTGAAAGGGAATCAAACCCGGGTTGTCAGATTGCGAGCACAATTTTCTAACCACAAGGGTATCCCGTCCCCCTAAACACCACACTTATGTGCAGGCTTTTAAAATCTTGTCATCAGTTCTTACCAACACTAAACGGTGGATTTCGAAAGGAGTTTTTAAGGTGTGCGCGAGGTAAAGCAATGCATGAGCCACTGTAGCATTTAAGAGTGGACTGCCTGCTGTGCAGAGGCAGTGCTTCAGGACTCTAGACTGCTCCCCCCTCATCATGATGGTGGTACAAACCTTGTATTTCAAACCGCTCATGATGGTACAAACCTTGTATTTCAAACCGCTCATGATGGTACAAACCTTGTATTTCAAACCGCTCATGATGGTGGTACAAACCTTGTATTTCAAACCGCTCTTGATGATGGTACAAACCTTGTATTTCAAACCGCTCATGATGGTGGTGGTACAAACCCTGTATTTCAAACCGCTCATGATGATGGTACAAACCTTGTATTTCAAACCGCTCCTCAGGATGGTACAAACCTTATATTTCAAACCGCTCCTGATGATACAAACCTTGTATTTCAAACCGCTCCTCATGATGGTACAAACCTTGTATTTCAAACCGCTCATGATGGTACAAACCTTGTATTTCAAACCGCTCCTCATGATACAAACCTTGTATTTCAAACCGCTCCTCATGATGGTACAAACCTTGTATTTCAAACCGCTCATGATGGTGGTGGTACAAACCCTGTATTTCAAACCGCTCATGATGATGGTACAAACCTTGTATTTCAAACCGCTCCTGATGATGGTACAAACCTTATATTTCAAACCGCTCCTGATGATACAAACCTTGTATTTCAAACCGCTCCTCATGATGGTACAAACCTTGTATTTCAAACCGCTCATGATGGTACAAACCTTGTATTTCAAACCGCTCCTCATGATACAAACCTTGTATTTCAAACCGCTCCTCATGATGGTACAAACCTTGTATTTCAAACCGCTCATGATGGTACAAACCTTGTATTTCAAACCGCTCATGATGGTGGTACAAACCTTGTATTTCAAACCGCTCATGATGGTGATACAAACCTTGTATTTCAAACCGCTCATGATGGTACAAACCTTGTATTTCAAACCGCTCCTCATGATGGTACAAACCTTGTATTTCAAACCGCTCATGATGATGGTAGTACAAACCTTGTATTTCAAACCGCTCCTGATGATGGTAGTACAAACCTTGTATTTCAAACCGCTCATGATGATGGTAGTACAAACCTTGTATTTCAAACCGCTCATCTCCACGCTGGCTAGGAAGGTCATTTCATGGCCGCCGTACCATTCACTTCAAGTTCAGAGGCAACAGATTCCAGTCCTCTCACACTTTCTTTCATCTTATCACACAGCCTCACCAAGCAGAGGCCCCCATTGTCAAGGTGGTTCTCACCTGATCAATCAAAGGTCAACCTGCAGAAAAATCGGATATCCTCGGGCGCATTATAAAGGGAGAGCATTCACTGCAGGACCACTGGTATGACGCCTGCAGAGGGAGGCAAGAGTGGAAGCCAGACAGGTCGTTTAGGGTCAGTAGTTCTGGAGGACCGTTAGGCCTGTGATACAGACAGGGCCTCGGTCAAGAAGACTATGGAAAGTATAATTATGAGCTGACCATGGCGTGGGTTGCTGCTCTTTCTATGGACTTGTGCCTCAGCTGTTGTAGTTTGAGGAGTGAAAAGCCAGTTGAGAGACTGATGGCTATCTTCTCTGCCCTTCAGGGTATTTAGGGGATATAGATCCCTGCCTCGTCATTTCACACTGCATCCTCAGCAGAGTCGTCAGTGTAGACATAGGTCCACAAGTCTTTTGGGAAGCGAGTTTGGAGGTGTTTAAGGGTGTAGGACTTTAGACATAGGTCCACAAGTCTTTTGGGAAGCGAGTTTGGAGGTGTTTAAGGGTGTACGACTTTAGAC
>CM054138.1:73368068-73383068 GCA_028751875.1 Rapana venosa
GCAAACTAAATAGTTGCAAACACACGTAGCAAAACTAAACATTCATTAATAAACACACGTAGCAAATCTAAATAGTTGCAAACACACGTAGAAAAACTAAATAGTTGCAAACACACGTAGCAAAACTAAACATTCATTATTAAACACACGTAGCAAATCTAAATAGTTGCAAACACACGTAGCAAAACTAAACATTCAGTAATAAACACACGTAGGAAAGCTAAACAGTAGCAAACACACGTGGCAAAGCAATGCAGTAGTAAACACACAATTAAAGTTAAACAGTAGCAAACACATGTAGCAAAGTTAAACAGTAGCAAACACACGTAGCAAAGCTAAACAGTAGCAAACACACGTAGCAAAGCTAAACAGTAGCAAACACACGTAGCAAAGCTAAACAGTAGCAAACACACGTAGCTAATCTAAACAGTAGTAAACACACGTAGCAAAGCTAAACAGTAGTAAACATACGTAGCAAAGCTTAACAGTAGTAAATACACAAGCAAAGCTAAACAGTAGCAAACACACGTAGCAAAGGTAAACAGTAGCAAACACACGTAGCAAAGCTAAACAGTAGCAAACACACGTAGCAAAGCTAAACAGTAGCAAACACATGTAGCAAAGCTTAACAGTAGTAAATACACAAGCAAAGTTAAACAATAGTACACACACGTAGCAAAGCTAAATGCTCAGTAGCAAACACACGTAGCAAAGCTAAACAGTAGTAAACACACAATTAAGGTTAAACAGTAGCAAACACACATAGCAAAGCTAAACAGTAGCAAATACACGTAGCAAAGCTAAACAGTAGTAAACACACAATTAAAGTTAAACAGTAGCAAACACACATAGCAAAGCTAAACAGTAGCAAACACACGTAGCAAAGCTAAACAGTAGCAAACACACGTAGCAAAGCTAAACAGTAGTAAATACACGTAACAAAGCTAAAATCTCAGTAGCAAACACACGTAGCAAAGCTAAACAGTAGTAAACACACAATTAAAGTTAAACAGTAGCAAACACACGTAGAAAAACTAAACAGTAGCAAACACACGTAGAAAAGCTAAACAGTAGCAAACACACGTAGCAAAGCTAAACAGTAGTAAATACACGTAACAAAGCTAAAATCTCAGTAGCAAACACACGTAGCAAAGCTAAACAGTAGCAAACACACGTAGCAAATCAAAACAGTAGTAAATACACGTAACAAAGCTAAAATCTCAGTAGCAAACACACGCAGCAAAGCTAAACAGTAGCAAACACACGTAGCAAAGTTAAATGCTCAGTAGCAAACACACGTAGCAAAGCTAAATGCTCAGTAGCAAACACACGTAGCAAAGTTAAATGCCCAGTAGCAAACACACGTAGCAAAGCTAAATGCTCAGTAGCAAACACACGTAGCAAAGCTAAATGCTCAGTAGCAAAAACAAGCAGCAAAGCTAAATGCTCATAGCTATAAACGATGTAGCAATGCTAACCGGTCATCAATAAACGTACTATATTATTACTTTTGTTAGTACTGTTAACATTGTTAATAATAATAATAATAATAATAACAATAATAATAATTTGTCATAGTAGTAGTAGTTAGTAGTAGTAGTACTACAATTTCTTCATTCCTTTATTTGTTTACTCTCTTATTTCGAGGCGAATGGAAGAAACACTTGTGCTCTATTTTTAAAAATTTTTTTTACATCCGGTCCCCATGTGCATGTGGTTTTGCGAATACTGTCATCCGTTCCCAACCGCACACACGGCCTACACTTTGCAAAGGAGGAACACGAGGTGTTCACCTGTGTGCAGGATGCTCTGCGTGTGTTGGCACTAGGGACCTGGGTTTACAGTCTCATCCCAAGCCCAAAAGCCTCTGAATAAACCAGAGTAGCAGACGTGACAGCTGACCAGTTGGAGCCAACTGGTGCAACGTTCGTCCCTGCAGAGCCCCTACGACCCTGAAGGGGGTTATGGGAGCAGATGATGAGAAGGTGATCCCCAGAGCCTGGAGTAAAGAGAGTACAAAGTCAAACTTTTATTTTCAGATGGTACATTGAATAAGCAGAGCAGTTGCTTTTTAAAATTTTTTTATCAAGCCATCTGTCTAACTAAAACAAGAGAGAAAATAACAGATAATTTATATGCAGACATAGAATAGTCAAGTCAAAGTCAAAGTCAAAAACACTTTAATCATCCCATGAAGGGCAATTACAATACTGACAGGCAGATTGATACTCATCAAATATATCAAAGACACAAAAGCTATATTTCATATTGGTTTTCAAATAAAATGTCACACACACACACACACACACACACACACACCACACACACGCGCGCATGCGCACAAACATCAATTGTGAACACAATTTTAAACCCATTGACTAGAAGACATAAAAACTTATTTTTACGCACGCATATACGCAGCACGTACACACGCACGTACGTGTGTGTGCGAACACGCCCACGCACACCCACACCATACACCAATATATGAATTCAATGTTTTAAGACAGTTGACTAGAACACAGACTTATTTCACACACACACACACACACAATTATGTACTGACTACACTCGTAACAATGACAATCAGGCAGATAATTCAGAGAAATGTAAGAACTAGGTAGTCAACATCATTGTGAATTCAGAAGTCGAATGCTTACTGGCACAAAAGAATTTCTTTTTCTGTTGGTTTTGCTGATGGGACACTGAAAACGGCATTCCGAAGGCAACATTTGAAATTCTGGAAACAAAGCATGAGAAGGATCAGCCAAAATGGCTATGGCTTTGCGTACAAGCTGCTGATTGCAGAACGACATGAGATCTCTTTGTTCTTTTCCAATTATTTTTGAGCAGATTCTTACAATTCTCTGCAGGCCATTCTTGTTTTTAACACTAAGGTTATTGTTCCAACAAATGAAAGCAAAACTTAGAACACTCTCTATGTAAGACTTGTAAAACAAGGAAAGGATACAAACCTAATCAATGATAAACCATACAAATCAAACAAGAGAAGACACTAATATATGCATACATAGAATTAAAAACAAAACAAAAAACCCTTAACAATGTTAAACTATACAAATGAAACAAATTTAAAAAAAAATCTCATGAAAATATATCCACCATATTACAGACAAACAAGCAACAAAGAAAAAGCAAACCAAAACAAACAAAGAAAACAAAACAAAATAAAAAAGACACCACCAACTCTCCCCCCACCCTGCCCACCCCCCCACCCCCCAACCATACAAACAACTGAACAATACAAAAATAACAACAAGAACAACCACAACAAGCAAAGAAACAAACAAACACATGCGTACACAACAACCACAAGTCAACAAATCACACACATTAAACAACAACAATACCAGCCCAAAACAAATAAAGAACAATATAGAACTAACAAAAGACGAAAAAAAAGTCCAAAATACCCCCTTCCCCTCCCCAAGAAAACCACCCTAAAACAAAGGAAAACCCAAAACAAACAAACAAACAAAAAAAAAAAACCATACCAGAACTCCACCCCCACCACCACCAACAATAATAAAGGTAAAGGTAAAGGTGTCCCATAACCTATATTAAGGTCGTAGGGGAGCGAGGCGTCAGAGACCTCACTTCTCTAGGGCCAGCGTATTGAGGGCGGCGCCCATCTCCTCTCCCTCGCTGCTTTACCTTCCCTGACCCTAAAGAGGGCAGGTACCCATTTACAGCTGGGTGAACTGGGGGAACTGTACTGAAGCCAAGGCGCGCAAACGGTCACCCATCCAAGTGGTAACCACGCTCGACGCTGCTTAACTTGGCTGGGGGAAAGCGAGTGCTCTGACCACTGAGCTACCCCGTCCCCATAATAATAACAATAATAACACAATAATAACAACAACCAAATGGATATAAACAGAGGAAACTGATGTATAGTTTCCTTTTAAATCATTTAAACCCTTACATACTCGTACACACCCTCACCCATATCCCCTTCACCACATTTATTTTATTTATTTATTTATACCACTTTAAGTCACGAGATTTCTCTGCGTGCAATTCGGGCTGCTCTCCCCGGGGAGAGCACGTCGCCACAAGAGCAGCGCCACCCTTTTCATATATAAAGGAAAACATAAAACAACCAAACAGACATTGGATTCAGAGCAAAAAAGTCAAACAAAATCCATTCCCTCCCTCTCTCCTGGTCATATACACGCATATACATGTACTTTTTGATTAAAGGCAGAACTACGTTAATCCTTCCATCAAAGAATAAATTCAGGCAATATAAACCCGCTAATACAATGAAAAAGAAAATAAACAGTGACAAAATAAAATAAACCAGCATTACTTTGTGTAACACAAAAATGAAAAATGCCCCCAACAACAAGAAAGTAAAAATCTAAAACCGAACATTTACAGTACACACACACACACACACACACACACACACACACACACACACACACACACACACACACACACACACACGTGTACACACACACACACGCACGCACGCACACACACACACACACCACACACACGTGTACACACACACACACACACACACGTGTACACACACACACACGTGTACACACACACACACACACGCGTGTACACACACACGCACACACATGTACACACACACACACACACACACACATACACACACACGTGTACACACACACGCACACACATGTACACACACACACACACCCCGCACACCACACACACACGTGTACACACACACACACACACACCACACACACACACGTGTACACACACACACACACACACACGTGTACACACACACACGTGTACACACCACACACGCACACACTTACACACACACAACACACGTGTACAACCCTAATCACACACCACACACCCGTGTACACACACGCAACACATGCAACCACACACAAACATACACACCACCCACACAGTCACATCACATCCCAATGACAAGCATGTGGGCGCTCTAATATCATATCAACCCTCTGTAATCAACTTAACATGAACTCATAAATATTATATAATTAAAATTGTGGTCATATAAGATTTTAATACAAAAATAACGTCAGTGACACCTTAATCCCTCCTCCCCCCCCCCCCCCCATCCCCACATGCTACATGCAAACTTATACTGATTTTAATTACTACAATAAACCCAATATTATATACATGTTCAAGCGAAACAGTTCAGGATGACACGTAAGCGGATATAAATGACTTTTTTCATTCATTTCATTTATATCGAGGATAATGGAGTAAGCACTTATGTTTACACGTTTACAAGTCGCGTTCTGAACTTGCATTCATGAAATATCTTTTAAAATGTGTTTTGTACTGATCTTTTCTCTTAACGCATTTCAAATTTTGGGGGAGTTCGTTCCATAGGTAACTGCCTGAATACAAGAGGCTCTAGCTGAACTATGTTTTTCCCCCCTTTTTTTCCTTATTTCTTGGAAAGAGGTCCGAAGTTCTCCAATGGTGAGATTGTTGCGTACCCCATCCGTTTTCCCACCATGAAGGTAGCCGCATTTCGACTTTGGGAATTAACTGTGTGCCATGAAGCTAGTGGCTTTTTCACTGCTGCAAAGCAAGAAGCTGATCGGTGGCAAAACTAAACAGATTGTCATAAATAAACAGGGCAGTTAAACTGAAACAACTCATTAGAAATCAGTGAGATTCAATTGAAACAACTCACCAGTAAACAGGGCGGTTAAACGGAAACAACTCACCAGTAAACAGGGCGGTTAAACTGGAAACAACTCACCAGTAAACAGGGCGGTTAAACTGAAACAACTCACCAATAAACAGGGCGGTTAAACTAAAAAAACTCACCAATAAACAGGGCGGTTAAACTGAAACAACTCACCAGTAAACAGGGCAGTTAAACTGAAACAACTCACCAATAAACAGGGCGGTTAAACTGAAACAACTCACCAGTAAACAGGGCAGTTAAACTGAAGCAACAGTATGATACAACAGGTATACACTGCATTATGATATAAGTGTACATTACAGTGTGATACAACAGGTATACAGTATGATACAACAGCTGTACACTGTAGTATGATACAAAAGGTGTACAGTATGATGTAACCTGTATACAGTATGATACAACAGGTGTACAGTATGATACAACAGGTGTACAGTATGATACTTGGTGGATCGGTGGTCTAGAGGTAACGCGCCTGTCTAGAAAGCGAAAAGTCCGGGTCTGAAGTGTGCGGCGGTTCGTACCCCGTTTGGACCGGAAATTTTTCCCCCATCCATTAGACCATGAGTGGTGGTCTGGGCGCTAGTCTTTCGGATGAGACGATAAACCGAGGTCCCGTGTGTTACACGTAATTATTTAGCGCACGTAAAAAAACCCACGGCAACAAGAGAGTTGTCCCTGGCAAAATTCTTAGAAAAAAGCCACTCTGATAGGGAAACAAATACAGCTGCAGAAAAAAAAAAAAAAAAAAAAAGGGTGAAAGGGTGGCGCAGCGCTAAGTGGCGACGCGTTCTCCCGCTCTCCCCGGGGAGAGCAGCCCGAATTTCACGGAGAGAAATCTGCCGTGACTTAAAGTGGTATGAAATAAAATCTGAGCGCTTTGATTTGTTGCTTTACAAGATTCAGCGCTATATAAATTCCATACATTATGATACAACAGGTGTACAGTATGATACAACAGGTGTACAGTATGACACAACAGGTGTACAGTATGATACAACAGCTGTACACTGTAGTATGGTACAACAGGCATACAGTATGATACAATAGGTGTACAGTATGATACAACCTGTATACAGTATGATACAACAGGTGTACAGTATGATACAACAGGTATACCCTATGATACAACCTGTATACAGTATGATACAACAGGCGTACAGTATGATACAACAGGTAAACAGTATGATACACAGTATGATACAACAGGTAAACAGTATGATACAACAGGTAAACAGTATGATACAACAGGTAAATAGTATGTACAACAGGTAAACAGTATGATACAACAGGTAAACAGTATGATACAACAGGCGTACAGTATGATACAACAGGCGTACAGTATGATACAACAGGTAAACAGTATGATACAACCTGTATACAGTATGATACAACAGGTAAACAGTATGATACAACAGGTAAACAGTATGATACAACAGGCGTACAGTATGATACAACAGGCGTACAGTATGATACAACAGGTAAACAGTATGATACAACAGGTAAACAGTATGATACAACAGGTAAATAGTATGTACAAAAGGTAAACAGTATGATACAACAGGCGTACAGTATGGTACAACAGGTGTACAGTATGATACAACAGGTAAACAGTATGATACAACAGGTAAACAGTATGATACAACAGGTGTACAGTATGATACAACAGCTGTACACTGTAGTATGGTACAACAGGCATACAGTATGATACAACAGGCGTACAGTATGATACAACAGGTAAACAGTATGATACAACAGGTAAACAGTATGATACAGCAGGTGTACAGTATGATACAACAGGTATACACTATGATACAACCTGTATACAGTATGATACAACAGGCGTACAGTATGATACAACAGGTAAACAGTATGATACAACAGGTAAACAGTATGATACAACAGGTAAATAGTATGTACAACAGGTAAACAGTATGATACAACAGGTAAACAGTATGATACAACAGGCGTACAGTATGATACAACAGGCGTACAGTATGATACAACAGGTAAACAGTATGATACAACCTGTATACAGTATGATACAACAGGTAAACAGTATGATACAACAGGTAAACAGTATGATACAACAGGCGTACAGTATGATACAACAGGTAAACAGTATGATACAACAGGTAAACAGTATGATACAACAGGTAAACAGTATGATACAACAGGTAAACAGTATGATACAACCTGTATACAGTATGATACAACAGGTAAACAGTATGATAGAACAGGTAAACAGTATGATACAACCTGTATACAGTATGATACAACAGGCGTACAGTATGCTACACCAGGCGTGCACATTAGGACTTGTTGGAACTATTAATTGTTACTGGTTGTATGACTGTGTAAGCATGAGTTGAGTGCAAACGCTTTGATTTGTGTCTGCAAGATATAGCGCTATATAAATTCCATTTATTGTTATTATTATCATTCTTCTTCTTCTTCTTGTTCTTGTTCTTCTTGTTCTTCTTTTTCTTCTTTCTTCTTCTTCTTCTTCTTCTTCTTCTCATACAACAGGTATACTCTCTCTCTCTCACTCATCCCTTGGTCGGGACGACCGTTGGGGTACCCGCACGGACGCTGCAAGTGGACCGCCAAATGGTTCTGTCCTGGGCTGTTTTCAGGAGGTTTGGTACAGTGAGGCCACAACAGGTATACATTGCAGAACAAAACAACAGGTGTACAGGTCCACGTCAACAGGAGCAAAGGTGCAAGCTGCAGCCTGTGTTTGCTGATCTCACTGCTGCAGGTGAAGCTGCGGTCAGCGCAGTTCTCCAGGCTGCAACATGAACTCACTTTCAGACCTCCACCACACGCACCACCCTGCATAGGGTGAGAGCACACAGGTCAGTTCTATGGCCACAACAGCTTTAGACGTCCACCACACACACCACCCTGCATTGGTCTAGAAGACACAGGTCAGTTCTATGGCCACAACACCTTTAGATGTCCATCACATTGACCATATGCTGCAGTAAGCTTAGGTTAGCGATACTAATGGCCCCACCTTCAGCTCTCTGCCACACTGACCAGCCTGCAGTCAGTTTGGATCCCACAGGCCTATCGTCATGGTCACAGCCCCCAGCTCTCCTCTGAACACATCCCATCACAGCATGTTTAGATCACACGTCTCTGCCATAACGGTCACACCTGTGGCTCCCCACCCAAGCGACCGTGCTGTAAAAGGGTTATTGCACAGGTTCACAACTCCATCATGACCACAGTGCCCCCGTTGCAGGCGACCCACAGCACTGTCTCCTGGTCAGTGGCCAGATAGCAAGGGTTCTCCAGAATCAGATCACCAGTGTCCAGGTACTGCACGAAATGACAGCCATCTTTGTGATCAACAACGTGTACGCGGTTGTCTCCTCCCACCAGCACCACCAGCATCTCCCTGCCCCCCACAGGAAAGAAGCAGGCATCCAGGATTATTTGTTTGGGTGCAGGGCAGTATCGAGACACCAATCTCAAACCGCCAGTTTCGACCATCATGTACAAGCACAAAGAAGCACAATCGCTGATTGCCAGTATCTCTCACATCTGGACACATCTTTCAGGCATACACGGCTCTCACGAGGAAATTGTTGAAGAGCAGTTTTTTTCCACTGGGATTGGTCAGATGCTATGGCAAAATGGCAACAGAATTTAGACCCATCAATCAAGTACAGATTCTGTCGACAAGTTTTGGCTGTGGAGTACAAATAAAGGTCTGGCTGCATTTTCCCTGTCACCCCTTCTGTGTTGATCCACTGACGGACATTGCTGACATAATCAGCGCATCCAATGGTTTTGTCACCTTGCACAGTGACCATGACACCTTTACCAAACGCAAACGTAACTTCCTTTACCAAGCCCTGTTTCCCAAACAAAGCCATAATGCTGCCTTCTCCACTGGGTTCATACCTGATCCACACTCGTCTCTCTGAAGTAGTGCAGATGCCTGACACTGTAGATTTGGGGTTTCTGGAGTACGCCATTGCAGTCACACAGACTGCCGGTTGTGGGGGCTTGGGGATGGCAGCACACTGCATTTGGCCGCTGCTAGATCCTGAGGCTTCTGGCTCTGAACCAAGGGCAGTGCCCTTGTCCTCAGACTTTTTCAAAACGCCAACGAATTCTTGCAGACAGGGCATGTTCATGGCTACAGGGTTGTGCCCACACGTGTAGGGGTCCTGGTCACTCTGCAGGCCACGTAACACCTGTGCCACTGCTCAGGGTCAACCTCCACCACAGTCAGGTTGGCTTCCAGGTCCACCAGGTCGACATCCTTGTTGCCTTTCAGAACACGACTGATGTGCTCAGCCTGCACCCTCAGTGCTGCATGCTTGTGCTGCAGACCTTGCTCTGTGCCTGACAGGGACATCAGCAAGTCCTCGTTCAGCGCCTGCAGGCTATCCAGGGTGATCTTCTGATAGTCCTCCACCCACTCTTTGACTTTCAGCGCCCTATCCCTGATGCCTTGCTCCGTGGCAGAGTGCAGAGTGTCCAGCCTGGACCGTCTGTGGCTGATGGCAGCCAGCACTCCCTGCAGGGTGCAGGCCTGGTCACTCAGCTGCCTCAGCCTCTCTTGCAGCCTGACCTTGACCTCGTCCCGGGTGTCCTGCAGGTCCTGGGTGGGGTGTCCCTCATGGGTGGTCAGCTTGCACTGCAGGCAGATGTCGGCTCGGCAGGGCTGGCAGTGCAGCACCAGAGTCTGGTTCCTGTGTTTGGGACACGGCTCCTCCTCCTGAGCTGCTCGAGGCCCTTCCCCTGCCTTCAAATCCGCCACACTCCCAGCCTGCAGGTCCACCACTGTGTGTGCTTGGCAAGAGGGATGGCATCATGGAACTGTCGACAGGGCTGGCAGTACCTCTGCTGGCATTGCAGGCAGGAGTGGGTGGCCTCTGTGTCCTGAGCACACACATCACACAGCCTGACTGTGCTCCTGCGGTCCTCCTCCTCCTCCTCCTCCTCAATGTCAAGGTAGTGGTTGGACTGAAACAGGATGGAGAAACAATGAGTTATGGACACAGCCGGCTTTCCAGGCTGCCATTCTGTACAAATCCATGCTTTTGCAGGCATTGGTGTTGGACTCTTTCTTCTGAATACCGGCTGTGTACACACTCGTTACTTGTCATACGTTAGATGGTGTCCCTTATTTCTCCCCCACACTCTCCCCCATCTCCATTTGTACCCCCTCTCCCACCTCCTGTTTTCTCTCACTTGCTGGAATCTGAACTGAGTACATGCTCTGACCCTGTCCTTATGGTGCGTCACCTTGTCGTGGTGGATAGCTTGCGTGCTTCAATGACCCCCTAGAGCTGTGTGGGCGGGGGCTTCGGCCTCTGGCAGGTTCAACCATGCTCAACAGGTCTGTGGGGGAGGAGCCAGACTAGACGACGCACCCTGGTCCTCCAGGTTGGGGGTTGTGCATTGGGCTAACGACCCACTCACTTAAAAACCAGTCTGTTACAGAAACTGCAACATCATCTCTAATAAACAACACGGCTCGGGAAGAGTACTCTCTGGTAGAGCCTATGACGCCAGCTGGTGAAAGCCGTCAGGAAGCCAGTGCGCCGACAACTCGGAAGCGTTGACGCAAATACGAAGGCAGCCAGAATGACATGGGCCAAACTGAAGAGGATCGCCCAGAACCAAGTTCGCTGACGGAGTGTTGTTGCAGCCTTATGTTCCCCAGGGAATCAAGAGGCATAAGTAAGTCAAGTAACATACTCTGACCAGACAATGTGCCTTCTTCTTCTTCTTCTTCTTCTTCTTCAAACGCTCATACAGCAACTTCTGTTGTCTGTCATACTACGAGAGACAATTGGTTGCGCTGCCGTTAAGCACCTGACAAGATGTGGAACACAATTGTTATCTTTCAAGTCTTTCTGGAAAAAAGGCAGGAGAATGAACCACGAAGGCAGAAAATAGACAAGAAGGACGTCGCAGGAAGAAAAGGAACAAGGCATAAACAAAGGTTGGTATAGAAAGAGGGAATTCCTAGCACAGAATTTCCAGAAGGGGAGGGGGGGGGGGGGGGGGGGGGGGGGGGGGAGGATGCTGTTTACATTGACAGGCCCCGTCATCCCCACCGGTGTGTGACCGCAGACGCCATTTTGTGTTCATAGTCCAGAAGTTTTTCAGTTTTCTTAGCGGTTGATAAATCCACTTTCGGCTTGCTAGGCCAGTCACAGCTTCACCAGAGCCCCGTTAGCCAGCTTGACCTGTTTCCGTTTCCCACGACGTGGCCTCCAAAGAAAAATCTTGGGCGACTTATGGAGAGAAGTTAAGTGAAATTTGCAAGAACTCCCCAAGAGAATTTTTCAAAAGTGTGAAGACGATGAGAGTAAGAGATGAGCCATTCAATCCAACAACAGTAGTGAATGATGCAAATGGAGAGGCATTGCACAAAGAAGAGGAAATTCTGAAACGATGAGCAGATTACTTTAAAAATCTTTTAAACCCATCTGGAGTACAAGCTTCCAGCTCTCAGTTCTCACCACGCTATAAAGACCAGTTAGAGCCCCAAATCCTTGAAGCTGAAACAAGAAAAGCAATTAAGACCAGCCCAAAGGGCAAAGTGGCAGGTGATGACGGCATAACAACTGAAGCCATCCTTGCATGCGGAGAAACGGGAGTTAAGTGGCTCACCATCATCTTCCAAAAAGCATGGGAAGAGAGGAAAGTACCAATGGACTGGCAAAATGCAATAGTGGTGCCAATTTGGAAGAAGTAGGGCAGCAAGAGAGACTGCAGCACCTACAGAGGCATTTCACTTCTCAGCCAAGTAGGGAAAATGTATGCAAAGATTCTGGAACAGCGCACAAGAGCCAAAGCAGAACACCTACTGAGCAATGCCCAGTTTGGCTTTCGGAAAGGAAGAGGGTGCACAGATGTCATTTTCGCACTCCGACAGCTGTGTGAAAGAGCCATCGAATACAACCAAGACATGCATACAGTATTCGTTGATCAAGAAAAAGCTTTCGACCGAGTCAACAGAGACAAGCTCTGGAAGATCCTGGAGCAGTACAACGTGAAGGGGCAGTTGCTTGATAACATCAGAGCAATCTATGCCAACAGTATGAGCGCAGTCCGAACAGCCAGTGGAACATCCGACTGGTTCCCGGTTACATCAGGGGTCAGGCAAGGCTGCGTACTCTCTCCCCTTCTCTTCGTGATCTACATGGACCAGATCACAAAGGAAGCCAACCCAGATCTTGAGGCCCTGAACGAACTATTATTTGCTGACGACCAGTCCCTGATGAATCAGAACAAAGCAGCTCTTCAAGATCACACAGACCAACTCAACACAAGCTGCGAGAGTCAAAGTCAAAGTCAAAGTCAAAAACACTTTAATCATCCCATGAAGGGCAATTACAATACTGACAGGCAGATTGATACTCATCAAATATATCAAAGACACAAAAGCTATATTTCATATTGGTTTTCAAATAAAATGTCACGACACACACACACACACACACACCACACACGCGCGCATGCGCACAAACATCAATTGTGAACACAATTTTAAACTCATTGACTAGAAGACATAAAAACTTATTTTTACGCACGCATATACGCAGCACGTACACACGCACGTACGTGTGTGTGCGAACACGCCCAATCACACCCACACCATACACCAATATATGAATTCAATGTTTTAAGACAGTTGACTAGAACACAGACTTATTTCACACACCCACGCACCCACACACACACACACACACACACACAATTATGTATTGACTACATTCGTAACAATGACAATCAGGCAGATAATTCAGAGAAATGTAAGAACTAGGTAGACAACATCATTGTGAATTCAGAAGTCGAATGCTTACTGGCACAAAAGAATTTCTTTTTCTGTTGGTTTTGCTGATGGGACACTGAAAACGGCGTTCCGAAGGCAACAATTGAAATTCTGGAAACAAAGCATGAGAAGGATCAGCCAAAATGGCTGTGGCTTTGCGTACAAGCTGCTGATTGCAGAACGACATGAGATCTCTTTGTTCTTTTCCAATTATTTTTGAGCAGATTCTTACAATTCTCTGCAGGCCATTCTTGTTTTTAACACTAAGGTTATTGTACCAACAAATGAAAGCAAAACTTAGAACACTCTCTATGTAAGACTTGTAAAACAAGGAAAGGATCTTTTTGTCTACAAAAAATGAGTTCAGTTTCCTCAGAAAATACAGACGTTGTTGTCCCTTTTTGACAATAGCGTCAGTGTTAACGTCCCAGTTTAACTTGTGGTCAAAAACAGTTCCCAGATACTTATAGTTCAAAACGTTTTTCAACCTCTTGATTATGGATAATAATATTCTTAGGAGTATGCCCTGATCTTCGAAGTCGATAGGCAGTCTTTAGTTTTAGAAACATTTAGCTCCAGATAGGCCTCGTCACACCATGTACGAACTCGTGAGGCTGGACCATGGTCTAAGACTGATCCGGATAAGAGGGATAACAGAGCACTATCGTCTGCGAACTTTACCAGAAAGGAATTTCCATAGTTGCTTCTGCAATCATCTGTGTATAGAATGTACAGAAGTGGTGAGAGGACGCAACCCTGCGGAGAACCAGTGCAGGTAAATCTAACCGAAGAAGATATTTTGTTGGCCAAAAGGTATGATATGAAGATCAGTATCACCAAAACAGAAGTTATGTCTGTCAGCAGAAATCCAGGAAAGCTGGACATCAACATCAACGGCACCCAGCTGAAACAGACCAAAGAATTTAAATACCTTTAAATACCTTGGCAGCCTCTTCACTGAAGATGGAAAATTGGACAGAGAGATAGAAACAAGATGCCAGAAAGCGAACGCAGTCAGTTACCAACTCGCCCTCCTTCTAAAACATTCCAGCATCCCAATGAGCACCAAGGCAAAACTCATCAACGCCATCTTCGTTCCAACACTCACATACCAGTGTCAGACATGGGCCCTAACAAAAGCCTTAGAGAGAAAATTGTTCACATGTGAAATGCGCTGCCTGAGAAAAGCTGTCAACAAAACCAGACGCGACAAGATCAAGAATAAGGTGATCAGAGACATGGTCGGACTAACACCAATTCTCCACCATATCGAACAACAAAGGATCAGGTGGTTTGGTCACCTCACTAGAATGCCGCCCAACCAACCAGCCCTACGGGCATACACCACCAAATACAATGGCTGGAAAGCCAGAGGTAGACCAAGGAGACGATGGAGCGACTCCGTGGCTGACACCCTGCGAGCCCATGACCTGTCACTACATCAAGCCTCCCGCCTAGCTGCAGACAGACGTCTGTGTCTCCC
>CM054138.1:73388068-73395568 GCA_028751875.1 Rapana venosa
AGGCGGTCAACTCGTGATCCAGAGGTCGCGGGTTCGATCCCCGCTCGGCTCGGTGTTGTGTCCTTGGGAAAGACACTTTACTCCTATTTTCCTCACTCCACCCAGGTGTACAAGTGGGTACCAGCTCTACTGGGGAAGTATCTGGCGACAGACTAGCGTCCTGTCACAGGGGTGGTGAAAAACCATCAGTTCGCTTAACGCTACAGAAACCAGGATAAGCTCCGGCTCTATGGGCCTTCTGGCTCGAAAGAACATACTTTTACGCAAAATCTCACCATTGGTAAACATCGAAGGTGAAGCTGAGGATTAAACCCAGATAAACCAGCCTCCCCCCCAACAGAAAAAAAAGGAAAAATACATGCAAAAAGTCCACATGGAGCTATCCAGAGCACTATGCCCCGGCTTCTGATTGGCTGCTGCAATCACGTGTCCGGAATCCGCCATCTTGGTTTTTCGTCTGCTACGACAGAACGGCCTGTCCTATTGTTTGATAGATGATAACTTTCCCCTTCTCCAATGAAAAGATGCTGCACTACGTCAAGAAGTACTCTACAACTTGAACTTCAATCTGTGTCGCCGTGTTCTGTTGTCTGGCGTCACACTGACATTTTTCAAGTAAAAGTCGTAAACTGGCTTACTTTATCACACTCTCAATATCAACTGAAGCATAGAAGTAGAGAGGTTCCGTGAAATAATAATAATGATAATAATAATGTATGGAATTTATATAGCGCTGAATCTTGTAAAGCAACAAATCAAAGCGCTCAGATTTTATTTCATACCACTTTAAGTCATGGCAGATTTCTCTCCGGAAATTCGGGCTGCTCTCCCCAGGGAGAGCGGGAGAACGCGTCGCCACTTAGCGCTGCGCCACCCTTTCACCCTTTCACCCTTTTTTTTTTTTTTTTTTCTGCAGCTGTATTTGTTTCCCTATCAGAGTGGCTTTTTTCTAAGAATTTTGCCAGGGACAACTCTCTTGTTGCCGTGGATTTTTTACGTGCGCTAAATAATTACGTGTAACACACGGGACCTCGGTTTATCGTCTCATCCGAAAGACTAGCGCCCAGACCACCACTCATGGTCTAATGGATGGGGGAAAAATTTCCGGTCCAAACGGGGTACGAACCGCCGCACACTTCAGACCCGGACTTTTCGCTTTCTAGACAGGCGCGTTACCTCTAGACCACCGATCCCGAAATGGGACGAGTTCGACAACAGAGTCACTGTTTATTAGCGGACGAAAAACCAAGACGGCGGATTCCGGACATGTGATTGCAGCAGCCAATCAGAAGCCGGGGCATAGTGCTCTCAATAGCTCCATGTAAAAAGTCGGCAGTCACTTTCTATGTGAACGTCTTCCAAATGTTAACGCTTTTCCGCAACAAGCATGTATATATATATAATATCTATCTATATATGCACAAGTAACATCCTCAGCTTATCTTCACATTCTAGTTAGGGAGAGCGTAATAAATAAATAAATATGCCTAATTGTCAGGGCTGGAGTTGTCATCGGTGTTTGTGCAGACCTGCCAGTGCCTTACTTTCCCTATAAACATAACGGACTTTATTGATAGATGTAAAGTTTGTATCTATCTATCTATCTATCTATCTATCTATCTATCTATCTATCTATCTATCTATCTATCTACACACACATCGGTCTGCATAGCACAGCAACTTATTGCTGGGAAAACTGAAAGCGAAACTGGCATTATGGCGTATTGATTATTTTTCCTTCCTTCGTCTGTCTGCGGGTTCTCGGAATCGAAAATTAAAGAAATCTTAGGTAACATCCCTGTATTCTGAAACTTCTTTCTTTCATTATGCGTTTAAGTATTGTAACGGGTTTCCTGCAGCAGGTATTTTTGTTTCTGTGGGGCTCGTTTGGTAAGTCTGCACCGAAGGGAAGTGGAGAGGGGGGGGGAGTGGGGGGGGGGGGGGGGGGGGGGGGGGGGGGGGGGGGGGGGGGGGGGGGGGTAAAATAGACTGACGTTTTACACAACACATAATTTACAGTCGTTGAAGCGAGTCGGACTGGAGTCTCGATTTATGAAACAGATATCAGCTCCCTAGAGTAGCAAATCAAATGGCAGAGACAAAAACAACAACCAAAATCATTGATTTGACAAAAGCTGACAGCTTCATGGACAACATAGTGTTTACTCGTTTGTTTCAGCTCCTTAAGCCATTATAACCGATCGTGCACGCGCGCGCAGGCACACACACACACACACACACACAACACACACACACACACACACACACACACACACACACACATACACACACATACACACACTTGCATTGCTTATTCAATGTACCATCTGGAAATAAAATTTTGACTGACTTTGATTTTGACTTGGTACGATCTCTCTCTCTCTCTCTCTCTCTCTCTCTCTCTCTCTCTCTCTGAGCCTTGTATGGACTTCAGGAGGGAACACGCTATGTGAGCGGAGCCTCGCCAGCATCCCCCTATCAGCCGTATGTGCAGAAATGATTATACAGTTATCGACTTGACACACACGCCCATCACATGATTACATTTCTTCACTTCTCATAATAAAATGATGACCAGACCCTCCCGTACTACTAGGGGCAGGCTACCGACCAACGATTATCTTGTCATCCATTCAGTCAACACTAACCTGAACACAATCGCCACTCAGTTGCAGGTCTGGTGCAGTAGTAGGGTACTGATGCAATCTTATCAGCTCTGTGACGTGGAGGTGATCTGAGAATTTCCAGCCATTTCCTGGAAACACGCCAAGTTTCGGTTAGGCTACACACCAGTACTAATTTGGGGATCACGTTGTATCTTGTATAGAGTTCGAGTGGAAAAAAATGTTGGTGATTTTCACAGATTTTTTAACGCATGAAATGATGGACTGTGCACTTGTTTTTTGGATTGAGGACATAAAGCAATACCAGGTAGTCACGAGAAAGTTGGAAATAACCATGAAATGAGGTTTGCCTGTATTCCTACAGCGTTGACCCCGCGCATGCATATTGCAGTAAGGAAAGTAGCAGACGACAAAGGACTGAGGGGGTACAGCGTTTGCTGAAAAATTAAAAAAATTCAAACATACCAAATTTGTTCAAAATCACATGAGCTTTGAGTCAAAGGCTAGTTTTTCCACAAAAGTGGTTTTTATTTCGGGGATCCTTTAGCCTGGGGTAGACTAAAAAAAGTTCATAGAAAAACAGAAGGAAAAAGTGATTTTTTAATACCGTGTGCAGCCTTATGATCTTATCCAAGGGAAAATTCAATGCATTCTTTCCCGAGTTGTTTCCCTCTACAAGATGGGAAATTTTAAAAAACAGAATGAAGGGAAGGATAGAGGGATGGGATGATGGCATTCCCACCCCAAAAAAGAAGATTAGGCATCAGCGAAAATACCACACCAATTTAAATAATTATGCAATTTGAAAAAAAACTTTGGGGGGGAAAAATCATGCCCCAAACACAAAAACGCAAAACAAAAAAATTTATATTGTAATGTGTATTATTTACAATAACCACCCCAAACCTTTACACACACACACACACACACACAACACACACACACACAGCATTTTGAAAAATTAGATTACTTGATATCTCTAAACACTAACGGTTCGATTCCCAGCCTCCCCTTTTTTCCCATTTGAAAAAAAAAAAATCGAACTGAAGTCAAAGCCTTTCCCGGATGAACTAAAAACCCGGGCCCTTGTGCGAACGCATGCAAAAACATCTTGCCACGCGTCAAATCCTGTTCCCTTTTTCGAAAAGTAGGCCAATGTGTGCCGGGGGGAACAGATGAAAAATTTAAAAACCGCATACACACGGGGCTGGTTTAAAAAAACACATAGTGCTTATTCCATTATCCCGATATAAAACAATAAAAAAAATAAAAAAAATAAAAACCACATACAGAGGGCATTTTTTTTGGGGGGTGGGGGTGGGGGGGGGGGTTTGGTCATAGAGTTGACAGCTGGGGCCCTAGTGACGGTTAATTTTCTGACAACGACATCTGTCTATCTATCTAACTACTGCACATCCCCTATCTAGCCGTATTGTGCAGAAATATTATACATTTATCGACTTGACACACACGCCATCATCATTATTACATTTCTTCACTATCTCATATTAAATGATGACCAGACACTCCCTATCTACTAGGGGGCATGGCTACCGACCAAACATATTATATCTTGTCATCCATTACAGTCAACACTAACCATGAAACACAATCGCGTCACTCAGTTGCAGATCGGTGCAGTATGAAGGGACTGATGCAATCTTATCAGCTCTGTGCCGTGGAGGTGATCTGAGAATTTCCAGCCATTAAATGGAAACAACCTGTAGTTTCGGTTGGGCTACACACCAGTATTAATTTGGGGGTCACGTAGTATCTTGTATAGAGTTCGAGTGGAAAAAAATGTTGGTGATTTTCACAGATTTTTTAAAGCATAAAATGATGGACTGTGCACTTGTTTTTTGGATTGAGGACATAAAGCAATACCAGGTAGTCACGAGAAAGTTGGAAATAACCATGAAATGAGGTTTGCCTGTATTCCTACAGCGTTGACCCCGCGCATGCATATTGCAGTAAGGAAGGTAGCAGACGACAAAGGACTGAGGGGGTACAGCGTTTGCTGAAAAATTAAAAAAATTCAAACATACCAAATTTGTTCAAAATCACATGAGCTTTGAGTCAAAGGCTAGTTTTTCCACAAAAGTGGTTTTTATTTCTGTGGATGCCTTAGCACGTGCGGTATGACTATAAAAGTTACATAGAAAAACAGAAGGAAAAGAGTGATTTTTTAATACCGGTGTGCAGCCTTATGAGTCATTATCCAAGGGAACTAATTCAATGCATTTCTTGTCCCGAGTTGTTTCCTCTACAAGATAGGAATTAAAATACATGAATGAATGAGTGAATGGATAAATGGATGGGATGATGGTCATTCCCACTCAAGAATGAAGATTAGGGGCAGTCTAGTCGTAAAATACACACACCAATTAATAATTATGCAATTGAATAAAACATTGGGGGGAAAAATGCATGCACACAACACTAAAACGACACACTAAAAAATATTATATTTGTAATGTAGTATTATTTACAATAACCAGCCCCAACCTTATACACACACACACACACACACACACACACACACACACACACACACACAAGCATTTTGAAAAATTATGATGTACTTGATATCTCATAAACACTAACAGGTTCGATTCCCAGCCTCGCCCTTTCTTCCCAGTTTGACAAAAAAATCGAACTGAATGTCAAAGTCCTTCGGATGAGACTATAAACCGAGGCCCCGTGTGCGAACGCATGCAGAACATCTTGCGCACGCGTCAAATCCTGTTCCGCTTTTCGAAAAAGTAGGCCATTGTGTACCGGTGGGAACAGATGACAAAATTTACCAAACCGCATACACACGGGGACTGGATGTAAAAAAGCACATGAGTGCTTATTCCATTATCCTCGATATAAAACAATAAATAAAAAAATAAAAAACACATATGCAGAGGCACTTTTTTTGGGGGGGTGGGCTTGGTCATAGAGTTGACAGCTAGGCCTAGTGACGGTTGAATTCATGACAACGCTATATATATATATATATATATATATATATATATATAAAATATAATATATATATAATTATATATAATCTATCTATCTATCTATCTATCATATCTATATCTATCTATCTATCTATCTATCTCTATCTATCTATATCTATCTATCTATCTATCTATCTATATTTATGTATGTGTGTTTTATGTGTGTGTGTGTGTGTGTGTGTGTTCAGAAATACATTGACAAATTCAATAGTGTCATGTATATATCCCTTTTAGTGCGTTCTTTTATTTTAACAAGGGACGCAACACTGTAAGTCCAAAAAAAAATATTTTAGATAGTCGTTTCCCTTGCATTGCAAACCCGTGGAGTTGAAGGGCTGGTGGCAGTTTACTTCTAGCTAGGCTCCAGTCCTTAAAAGTTAAGTGCGTCTTTAATTAAAAAATGGATAGATAGACCTGTGTAGACGTATTTGTATTGGCTGCACACCGGTTTTAATTTGGGGGTCATGTAGAATCTTGTATAGAGTGCGAGTGGAAAAAAATGTTGGTGATTTTCACAGATTTTTTTTGGCATGGAAAAATGGACTGTGCACTCTTTTTTGTGAGATTGAAGACATAGAGCAATACCAGGTAGTCACGAGAAATTTGGAAATAACCATCAATTGAGGATTGCCTGTATTCCTACAGCGTTGACCTCGCGCATGCATATTGCGGTAAGGAAGCTAGCACAAAGGACTGAGGGAGTACAAGTGTTTGCTGAAACATTAAAAAAAAAATCAAACCAACCAAATTTGTTCAAAATCACATGAGCTTTGAGTCAGAGGCTAGTTTTTTTTCCACAAAAAGTGGATTTTTATTTCTGTGGATGCCTTAGTAGGTGCCGTATGAATATAAGAGTCACATAGAAATACAGAAGGAAAAGAGAGATTTTTTAATACCGGTGTGCGGCCATCAGCCACACAGCTCGCCACAGCTGGCCTACTCTTCTACGAAAGAGGGATAGGGTTCTTTCAGTGTTCAGGGGGGCGGGATATAGCCCAGTGGTTGGAGCCATCTGACGGATCCTGCCACCACAGGGGCGCCTGGCTTAAAGGTTTTTACCGTGGAGTTAACGAACATACTGACTCCACTCCCCCCCAAAAGTCCTTCCGATGGGATTATATAAACCGTGGGCCCATGTGCGAACGCACGCAGAACATCTTGCGCACACGTTTAAAACCCGTTCCGCCTTTCAAAAAAGTAGGTAATTATGTGCCTGTAGGGGACGGGATAGCTCAGAGGTCAGAGCACTCGCTTTTTCCCCAGCCAATGTTAAGCAGCGTCGAGCGTGGTTATTACCACTTGGATGGGTGACCGTTTGCGCGCCTTGGCTTCGGTACAGTTCCCCAGTTCACCCAGCTGTAAATAAGGTACATGCCTTTTTAGGAACAGGGAAGGTAAAGCAGCGAGGGAGAGGAGATGGGTGCCACCCTCAATATGCTGACCCCTAGAGAAGTGAGGTCTCTGACGCCTCAATCCCTTACGACCACATAGGTTATGGGACACTTTGACCTTTTACGTTTAACGTGACCTTAACGTGACCTTTTACGTTTCAATTTTTTTTCTTTTTTTAAGGAACGGATGACAAATCAACAACAACAAAAGAATGCATACACACAGGAGTAGCGTTTAGATACTACCCCAGAACTTGGAATCGGTGGCATTGTGTGGAGCCGCTATCTCCTACAGCGGCGATGGAGACAGCTGAGGCGAGTTGAGTCAGTCGAGTCGAGTTGAGTTGAGTGTTCTTCCTTTCTTTCATATCCCCCACCCCTCTCCCTCCCTTCCTTCTGCCGCCATTTCTGTAATTTTCATTTGCAATCTCCCCCCCCCCCCTCTCTCTCTCTTTATCACTTGCTCTATACGATCCTTTT
>CM054138.1:73400568-73438068 GCA_028751875.1 Rapana venosa
ATCGGGGAAAAGCAGCTTGGGAAACTGGAGTGACTTTTCCCAGGTTAGTGTGTTCTGAGGTTTCTCCACTTTCTGTTGTAAGTAATTAGGGTTGGTGGTTAGATTAGAATTCACATTACAGGTAGAAGCACTTTATCTTATTAGACTGAAATGCCAAATCCGAATTTCGTACTACTGAAAGTGGAGAAATCTCAGAGATAATATGGGAAAAGTCAGCATCAGTTAGTCCTCTTTCCCACTTCGAAGTCATCTAATGTTCCTAACCTAACCATTCTAGCTTTAGCTGAAGCCAAAAAGAAGGGGAAGGGGGGGGGGGGGGGGGGGGGAGATTTTGGGTGGTTATAAGAAGAGTCATGTTTTGTTGCAGCATGGGTAGAAACAATCTTTTATTAGACTGAAACGGAGAGGAATGTGAACATACACAGGGCTGTAGATTATGTGCGTAAGTAGAAACTGTCTTTTAAAACTGTTGATGTTTGGTGTAATGTGCATAAGTAGAAACTGTCTTTTAAAACTGTTGATGTTTGGTGTAATGTGCATAAGTAGAAACTGTCTTATAAAACTGTTGATGTTTGGTGTAATGTGCAGAAGTAGAAACTGTCTTTTAAAACTGTTGATGTTTGGTGTAATGTGCAGAAGTAGAAACTGTCTTTTAAAACTGTTGATGTTTGGTGTAATGTGCAGAAGTAGAAACTGTCTTTTAAAATCTGTTGATGTTTGGTGTAATGTGCAGAAGTAAAAACTGTCTTTTAAAACTGTTGCTGTTTGGCATTTTTGACAAGGGTTTCAGGAAATCGTATTATCTGAGACGTTTTTCACACTTTTTGCAATACAATGGTCACACCCTATAGTAGATAGCGTGTGTGTGTATGTGTGTGTGTGTGTGTGTGTGTGTGTGTGTGTTTAAATCTAGATTGATATTTCAGAGCCACAGTTTGAGTTTAATATACAAAGATTATTTTAAATATTTCCAATGATTTCTCACAGAGACAATTTGAGTTTAAAACTTTGTTTTAATCAAGAAATCAGTACGCTCATTACTTTCAAGCAGTTTTAGTCAACATGCCACCAAATCTTTTATCTTCCTTGCTGTCACTGCCAATCAAAATAACAACCCATTTGTTAGATGATGAAGCATGTTACTTCAACATCAAAACAATCATTTGCAATCATCAGCATACCTGTCCTGATTATCGGTACAATCACCTGCAATCATGACGATCACAGGTGGCTGGCCAGAGCCAGCACGGGTCATTAGCACTGGCCCAAACACCCCCCTCATGGCCAGAACCACCGGCAGAGCAGCCTGGCAGTGTCCCCCCTTCCTCCTCATGACCATTCTAGCAGGCCCACAGAGCCTCGGTCATCTCTTGCCACAAGCCATTCTGTAGGTGAACCATTTAGTGAAGCTTTGAATTGATTTAATGGCTTTTTGCCTGCCAACAAGTAAACCTTGAGGCTCTGGCTTCGATTCCCAGCCTCGCCCTTTCTTCCCAGTTTGACAAAAAAAAATTCGAACTGAATGTCAAAGTCCTTTGGATGAGACTATAAACCGAGGCCCCGTGTGCCAACGCATGCAGAACATCTTGCGCACACGTTAAATCCTGTTCCGCTTTTCGAAAGAGTAGGCCATTGTGTGCCGGCGGGAACAGGTGACAAAATTTACAAAACCGCATACACACGGGGACTGGATGTAAAAAAAGCACATGCTTGCTTATGCCATTATCCTCGATATTTAAAAAAAAATCTGAGCGCTTTGATTTGTTGCTCTACAAGATTCAGCGCTATATAAATTCCATACATTATTATTATTATCATTATTATTTACCCCCTTGTGGTTTCCCTGTGAGACTTGCATGCACAGAGGCTTGCGAGCAAGGCAGCATGTCCTGTTTTTTTGGTTACCTTCTATAAAGCTTCTGCACTTCTCATGTTCGTGATTCCTTTATCTGCAGCTTGATGGTCTACAGCTAGCTGTGCAGACCACTGTCAGCCCTGACACAATGTGTGTCTGATTCACTCAGCCTGCAGTGCTATCTTGTCCAGCTTTGCTGTTGTTGTTGGCCGTCACGCATTAACACTTGAACACCAGTCTACAAGTTCAGTATGCTCGCTAATCAAGTCCATGATCTTTTTTTCTGGCCTATGTCTTTGCTTTTGGTGAATGGATAAAGTCTATCGCAAGCTAAATCCACACTACATTCTATTCGTTAGACATGTCGGATTGCTTGTTTAGAACTTTGAGCTGAACAGCAGCAGTCTTGGATACACCAAACATGTATGATTGGTGGTTTGTGTCAAATTGCTTCTGTTGCAGGGGAAGAAAATAATGTAAACAGCCTCCCCCGAGGGGTTGCCGGGGGCCTATCAGTATAAATAGCATCCCCACATTCTGGAAATTCTGTGCTGGAAATTTCCTCTTTTCTATCACTCTCTTTGTTTCTGCCTTGTTCCTTTTCTTCCTGTCACCTCCTTCTTGTCTATTTTCTGCCTTCTTGGTCCATTCTCCTGCCTTTTTTCCAGAAAGAACTTTAAAGGTAAACTATTCTCTCTTGTGCCGAAGTCGGATGCGCTGGGCCTGACTTGTCAGGCGCTTAACGGCAGCGTGACGCATTTTCGCTCATATGAGAGACAACAATAGTTACTGTCTGAGCGTTCCACGAAGAAGAAAAAATGTAAACAGCAGATGCCTGATAAATTAGCATTTTCGCATTGAAATTACGACTATAACAACTGAAATCAAGCTTGACGTGGGATAGATAACAAATTTTCAGATACTCTAACAGAAGTTTTGGATAGGCCTATGATTTGATATGGAGAGGTGCACTTTTGTTTTTAGGAGACAGTCCATAAAGAGTTCAGATGTCTGTATTTTTTCTCCATGCATCTGCCTTTCCTGTTTTTTAGTAGTTGTGGTTGCCTATACTTAATAATAATAATAATAATATAATAATAATAATAATAATGTATGGAATTTATATAGCGCTGAATCTTGTAAAGCAACAAATCAAAGCGCTCAGATGACATTTTTTTATATATATCGAGGATAATGGAATAAGCACTCATGTGCTTTTTTTTTACATGCAGTCCCCGTGTGTATGCGGTTTTGTAAATTTTGTCATCTGTTTCTACCGGCACACAATGGCCTACTCTTTCGAAAAGCGGAACAGAATTTAACGTGTGCTCAAGATGTTCTGCATGCGTTCGCACACGGGGCCTCGGTTTTCTTTAATAGATGACATTTTAACTGCTAAAAGGTCAAACATAAAATTGATTTCTTTGTAGTATTTTTTTTTCAATTTCTTTTATAGATGATACTTTTGCTGCATGCTAGAGGTCTAGGGTGGATTTGGTTTCACTGGCGCTGATATTGGTAGTGACCACGACATGGTACTCATGACCCTACAGATCAAGCTGAAGACCAAGAACCAGAAGAGAAATCCCCGTTTGCGGTTCAACATGGAAAAGCTGAAGGACCCCGAAGTCGCTGAAATCTTTAAAGCTGAGATAGGGGGCAGATTTGCAGCATTGAATTTCCTCCAAGATGACATCAACAACCTCACTGAGACCTTCAGCAAGACCATTCAGGAGACAGCGCTGGAGATCCTTGGGAAAGAGAGGAAAAAGAACCAACCGTGGGTTACCAACGATATCCTGGACCTGTGCGACCAACGTAGGGAGCTAAAGCCAGTGATGAACAAAAACCCAGAAACGGCCGAAGAGTATAGAACAGTCAACAGGTCAATCAAGAAGAAGATGACTGAGGCCATGGGGAACTGGATGTCAGAACAATGCTCCAAGGTTGAGAAGGCAATGGCGAAAGGAGACAGCAAAGAGGCGTACCAGACCATCAAGGTACTAACCAAGTCCCAGCAGCCAAAGACCTCCGTTATTAAAGACAAAGAGGGGTCAGTCCTTACAGAGAGCGCCACTATCATGAAGAGATGGACAGAATATTGCAGAGACCTGTACAACTACAAGCTGAAAGCTGATCCGAACAAACTTCACGAGCAAGATCCCAGACCATCAGATCCTGAAAGCACACAGGTGCTGGAGGAAGAGGTAGAAGAAGCAGTAAGATCCCTGAAAGGAGGCAAGTCACCAGGGATTGACAACATCCCGGCTGAGCTCATCAAGAACGGAGGCCCAGAGATGATCAAGGCATTAACAATCAACTGCCAACGCATCTGGACCAGCAAAGAGTGGCCTGAACAGTGGACCCAATCCATCATAGTTCCACTTCCAAAGAAGGGAGACCTGAAGAAGTGCCAAAATTACAGAACAATCAGTCTGATAAGCCATCCAAGCAAAGTTATGCTACGCATTGCCTTGAACAGACTGAAACCACAAGCAGAAGAAATCCTATCAGAAGAACAGGCAGGATTCAGACCAGGTCGAAGCACTGTCGAACAGATCTTCAACATCAGAATGCTCATAGAGAAGCATCTCCAACATCAGCTACAGCTCTACAACAACTTCATTGACTTCAAGAAGGCCTTCGATCGAGTGTGGCAAGAAGCTCTGTGGCAAGTCATGAGAGACTATAGCTTCGACGAGGACCTGATTCAAGTCATCCAGGCGCTGTATGACAGCTCCCACAGTGCAGTCCTCATGGGTGGAGAAATCGGGGAGTTCTTCCGGACTTCAGTTGGAGTTCGACAAGGCTGCCCGCTATCCCCCGTTCTTTTCAACGTGTTCCTGGAGAACATCATGCAGGAGGCCCTCCTTGGCTTCAAGACCACAATCACAATAGGAGGAAGGCCAGTCTGCAATCTTCGATTCGCAGACGATATTGATCTCATGGGCCGCAGTGAAGAAGAACTCCAGGATCTCACCACCAGACTGGAAACATCAGCCAATGCCCACGGTATGGAGATCAGCACGGAAAAGAGCAAGATCCTAGTGAACAGTACCACACCGACCACTCCCACCAGCATCAAGATGAGTGGCGAGACACTAGAGGAGGTGGAAACTTTCAAGTACCTTGGAGCAGTCATCACCAAAGAAGGCACGAGCACACAAGAGGTGAAGATCATACTTGCTGTGGCACTCTCCTCCATGACTAAGCTGGCGAAAGTGTGGAGAAACCACAACATCAGAACCCACACTAAGGTCAGACTCTCAAGGCACTCGTCACATCCATTGCCTTGTACAGCTGTGAAGCATGGACACATACTGCCGATTTAGAACGTCGCATTCAAGCCTTTGAGATGAAGTGCCTCAGGCGGATCCTGAACATCACTACAGAGGCGCAAAACCAATGACTACGTCTGGCAGCGATCGATGCACTGGCTGGCAACAGAAACCATTGCTAGATACAGTCAAACGGAGGAAACTGAAATGGTTTGGCCACACAACAAGGCATAACAGCCTGTCAAAGACAGTCCTGCAGGGAATGGTGGAAGGAGCAAGGAGGCAGGGACGACCACGCAAAAGCTGGATATCCAACATCAAGGAGTGGACCGGCCTCACTGTACCAAGCCTCTTGAAAACAGCCCAGGACAGAACCATTTGGCGGTCCACTTGCAGCGTCCGTGCGGGTACCCCAACGGTTGTCCCGACCAAGGGATGAGTGAGTGAGTGAGTGAGTAGTTATATTTTTCTCGTTTTTCTTATAATTATTACTATGACGTTGCCTACAACCAAAGATTCCTTGTCCTGCAAGCCATATTGATTTTATTTGTGAGGCAGTGCTTTGGCCTTCCTCACTGTCATAGATGAAGAGTCATGATCACATTTTACTAGTGATGGAAACCTGTTCTTTTGATACCAGATGACCATTAGCAGTCAAGAGTCTCACTGTCCTGATGTTGTTGTTGTGCGTTCCCCAGCTTTACACCCTGGTGGTCACCCAGAACATGCACTCTGACTCACTCATTCCCACCTGGGAATCTCTGTGAGATAGGAAGTACACCGGGTGAGAAGTTTGCATGTATGACTCTTTTCAAGTACCTCACCACATAGGCAGCCATACTCCGACTTCAGAGGATTTTTTCTCCTATAAAGGAGAGTGCAGGTTGTTATGTTAAGAGCTTGTCATGGCTGAAGGCAATCTCAACACAACATTTTAAACATAACAACATTTTAATGTAGGCCTTGGCAATTAGCTGACATCAATAACTGACACAGCTTTTGGCCTGGGCTAATCACTGTCCTAATTATCATCACTATCTTCCACAGTCATGGTCATCACACTTAGCTGATCAGAGCTAGCATGGTTCAGTGACCACAGACAAACCGTTATCCTCATTAACATAATCACCCCTGAGGTAATCCGTTATCATCAACATTGAAGCAGTCTCACAGGCCCTTCCCCACCTTTAACCAGCATGATGACCTGTACATTAAACATGATGAGATCTAAGATAGAGTGACTATGTTGTAGTGTGCAATCAAACAGCCATCAATTCTTATCTTTATGCCTCTGTTTGGCAAAGTTAAACATGTTTTATATGTATGTTATTTTCTTTGAACATGTTTTACTTTATATCATTGTTTTTATCTCATTCTGATGCTGTACAGCTGTGTGGACCACTGTCAGCCCTAACACAATGTGTGTCTGATTCACTCAGCCTGCAGTGCTATCTTGTCCAGCTTTGCTGTTGTTGGCGCTTTGATCTTTGTTTGCCGTCACGCATCAGCGTGTGATACCACGCCTGTCTGATCCATTATGTCCCCTTATCAGGTCCATCATCTCCCTGCTTATCCTCTCTCATCTGTTATTGCTGGTAAAGGCGTCAAAGCACTAACCAGATAGAATACCGGCACTTTTAATTTGATTCCTGCAATGTTTACTTGCTTAGTTCTGGAATTTTGTGCCATTGGGGATAGAAATCCATTTTGGTTAGCTTGACTCTTCTAAGCAATCTGTAGCTATAAAAAGAAGCCAGACTGCAGAAACTCTGATAAACAGTTCCAGGGAACATATGAAGACTGATCTGATTTCATCTATAATTTGCGCCATGTGAAGGGCAGAGGGGAAGGAAAGAGTGCAGGCACATTTTTTTCTTATCTAAAAAAATGGTTGATTTACCATGTGTAGAGACAGTAGAATTGACCATTACTTACTCTGGGATTCTTCTTCTTCCTCATCAAATACTGAAACAGCAACTATTGTTGTCTGTCGTTTGAGGAAAAACACTTTGTGCTGCCGATAGATGCTTGCCAAGTCAGGCTCAGTGCTTTTGACTTCGGAATGAGATAAAATAGTTATATATTAATTCTTTTTGGAAAAAAGGCAAAAGAATGGACCAAGACTGCAAAACGTAGACAAGAAGGAGATGACAGGGTGAAAAGGAAGAAGGCAGAAACAGAGAGAGGGACAGAAAAGAGGGATGTAGCTAGCGATGTATTTCCAGAAGGTGGGGATGCTGTTGACACTGACAGGCACCCGGTATCCCCATGGGATAACTCTGGGATTGAAGTTTTGAATATTAGGAAGGTGAGCTCCTAAATAAAATAAGTGCTTTATTGATAAGTTGAGTGAGAAATGGCAGTGTAGGTATTATCTGTACACACAACAAAGAACATATGGCTCCAGCTGAAAAACCACTTGTGTGTGTGTGTAAGAGAGAGAGAGAGAGAGAGAGAGAGAGAGAGAGAGAGAGAGAGAGAGAGAGAGAGAGAGAGAGAGAGAGAGAGAGAGAGAGTGTGTGTGTGTGCACGCACGCACGCACACGTGCATGTGTGTATAATTCCATGTGTTGTGTTTTAACCCTCTTCTTAATCATCCAAGTATAGATTATCAGTCACCATTTGCTAATGGTCAGGACATGTCATTCTGACATCAGAAGAACCACTGACAATCATTAGCATGACAATCATGGTCATCATCACAGTCACCAGCAGTCATGGTCGTCACACTTAGCTGGTCAGAGTCAGCTTGGGTCAACACAGACGAACAAAACATCACTGTAATGAGCATAATCACTCAGAGCAGCTCATCATCATCGTTACGATGAAAGCAAATGCTCTAGGGGCCTTGATTACCTCTGGCCAGTCTGCTAACATGTACGTGAAGCTTTCCATAATGCTTCAAATTGATTAATCCTGTTGCAGTTTTCCACAGGGACTTGCATGCACAAAGGGGTTCCCATTAGCATGGCACCGTTTCCTGTCACTGTTCACTAAGTTAGTGCAAATTCTCATGTTTGTGATTCCTTTATCTGCTGCCTGATGCTCTACAGCTGTGTGAACAACTGTCAGCCCTAACACAATGTGTGCCTTATTCACTCAGCCTGCAGTGCTATCTTGTCCAGCTTGGATTCCATCCATGCTTTGATCTTTGCATTAGTGTTTGAGACCATGCATGTAGGGTTCATTATGCCCCCTCATCAGATCAGTCACCTCCCTTACCTCTCTTTTCTTTCTTTGGATGAAGAGATCCAGGCAAGAACAATCCAGCTCTTTTGCATTCTATTTGGTGTTTGCTATGCCAAGTTTGTCCTATGGTCCTATGGGACCATAATTATGAAGAGCTCCTGACTTCCGTGAAAAGATGCAAACTAAAGTTGTACAGGAACTGTCACACAAACATCTGGACCTGCCAAGACTGTCCTACAGGGAACAGTACAAGGGGGGAGACGAAGAGGTAGACAGAGAAAATGATGGGAAGACAACATCAGAGAGTGGACTGGCCTTGAGTGGAACGATTTTCTACAGAAAGCAGAGGACCACAGGGAATGGAGGAAGCTGGATGCAAAATCTTCATTGGTGCCGGGATAGGTGAAGTGAGGTGAGGTGATGCTAAGTTACTTGTATCTGGAACCGTCAGTTGATATGCTTTACAAATAAACTACCAATATAAAGAGTTTATGTCCAGTCAGTTTTTCTTTTATACATCTGAACTTTCTGCTCTGCATTTACGTCTTTGCTTGTTAAGTAAATACAGATGTCTACATGTGAGTAGAAAAACACACACTCAACAACAACAACAAAACACAAAAAAGATATCATAATATTATTTGCAAGTATCAGCATAATTACCCTGGTAATCACTACATTTACTTTTTAATAACCATCACACTTCACTGATCACAGTCTGGATGCATAAAGAGCAATTGACAAAGCACCATCGCCTTTAGCATCATCACCTACAAAGTAGCCTGTCATCATCAACATGTTAGGTTCTTCCAGGACATTTTTCATCTTTAGCCAGTGCATAAGCACTTTGATTTGTTTGCTTTATAAGATTCACCATGATACAAATTCCATATATTATTATTATTATTATTATTATTATTATTATTATTATTATTATTATTATTATTATTATTATTATTATTATTATTATTATTATTATTATTATTATTATTATTATCATTATTATTATTAACAACTTGCATTTATTTATCTATTTTTATTTTATTTTTATATTTATTTTATTCTTATATTTTGAGGATAATGGAATAAGCACTTATGTGCTTTTTTTTTTACATCTAGTCCCCGTGTGTATGCGGTTTTGTAAATTCTGTCATCTGTTCCCACCGGCACACAATGACCTACTCTTACAAAAAGCGGAACAGGATTGAAGGTGTGCGCAAGATGTTCTGCGTGCATTCGCACACGGGGCCTCGGTTTATAGGGGAGAGTGGAGTCTGCGCTCATGTAAACTCCAGAACGGGAATCGAACCCGGGTCATCAGATTGCGAGCACAATGTTCTAACAACTAGGCTATCCCGCCCCCCCCCCCTTCCTCTCCCTTCATGTGGTACTATGAAATTCTCTATTGAGTACATTCATCTTGGAACTTGATATGAGATATGATGGTACGTGTAATAATGTACACTCATCAGTAAACCCTAATTTTCAATCTTTGCGTTACCATTTATTACGTATCAACATCCCTCATGCTCTACAGCTGTGTGGACCACTGTCGGCCCTACCACAATGCGTGTCTGATTCACTCAGCCTGCAGTGCTCTCTTGTCCAGCTTTGCTATTGTCAGTACTTTAATCTTTTTTTGCCTTCGCAAATACCACACCTGTAGGATCCATTATGTCCCCTTGTCAGGTCCATAACGTCCCTTACCTCTTCCTACGAGAGGGTCTGCTGGTAATGACTTGAAACCAAACTACATTTCACTACATTTGCACAGTGTTGAATTGGAAAGTTTCTGAAAGCAGTTATTTGATGACAGTATTTTTCAACACACCATGGGTACTGAATAACTCAATATTACCAGACTGAATCTTCTAAGTAGGGAATATTTCTTTGGGAAAACAAGCTACAGGTAGCTATACTGATAAACAGCCCCATATGGAAAATCATAGTTGCTCTGTGTACAATTTGATCCATGGGTAAGGCTGATCAAAAGACTCCAGGTAAACCTTGGTCTTGTAGAAGGTTTTACTTACTATATGTGAACATTGGACTGCTTTGATTTAAAAAAACCCAAACATTTTAGGGCTATCTGCATGAAAATGCCATGGAGGCAGTATCACCCACAGATGTAGCTTTTGAAAATTGTGGGGAGAATGATGAGTATAAAGGGATGAAGAATGTGGGAGCACAGATGCATACAAAAAACCAGAAAGCACCTGGTTTCAGTTGAAAGGTCTCAGCAAAATCCCTGTGATGTGTCTGAAAGAGGAAAGAAATTAGTAGGCCAAGATTGTTTCTGAGGCTTGCACTGCATGCAAACCACACACACACACACAAACACACACACACACACACACACACACACACTCACACACACTCACACACACACACATGCGCGGGGGCAACCAATCATCAGCTGTCATCAGAATGCTTGTCTTGGGTATCAGGGCAGTTACCCATAATCATGACTGTCACAGGTAGCTGTTCAGAGCCAGCATGGGTCATTAACTGTGGACAACACTTCACCTTCCTTAGCATTGATACCCACAGAATTGTTTATCAACATCATCGCCATCATCATTGTCATTGTTGTTGTTGATTTTGTTGTTATTGCTCTCATTATGATTACACCATCATCATCATCAACATTAATGTAGATGTTTTCACTATATGTTTTCACTAATGACAGTTACTGTCATTGTCACCACAACAACCACTGCAGTCATCATCATCATCATCATCATCATCATCATCATCATCATCATCATCATCATCATCATCATCATCATCATCACCTTCATTACTATGATCATCAATAAATAATCTCATAGGGCTGCCACAATATTTAACCAGAACACAAACTCATACCAGAAACATTTGTAAGATTTTATATTGTCTAATGTAGTTGTGGGGGTCTGTTCAAGGTTTTTATACTCAAATTTCCACTTGTGAGGTATCATTTTCTTTCTCCATATCCCGTTCAAAATGCTCTAGCAATTTTCAGCTTTCCCCCCTTTATCTGCTGCCTGATACTCTACAGCTGTGCGGACCACTGTCAGCCCTAACACAATGTGTGTCTGATTCACTCAGCCTGCAGTGCTGTCTTGTCCAGCTTTGCTTTTGTCGGGGCTTTAATCATTGTTTGCCCTCACGCTTCAGCTTGATGCGTGTGATACCACGCCTGTAGGATCCATTATGTCCCCTTATCAGTCCAATCATGTCCCTTGTCTCTACACCTAGTTTAAAGAGATTGGGTTGTTAATGACATGACCTACACTGTGTTCATTTTTTTCCTTTGCTGTGTGATTAGCTGAAGTTGGAATTGTTAGTCAAAATCCAGCACATATGTATACATAACAGGTACAGAAGATTTTTCTTTTACGGAACTCTGCAAGACATGCACTGGATATTGGTAAATAAACAATAAAGACAGAGGGGTGGATGAGCACTTTCAGAGACTTGCTTTTGTTGGGCATTTCCAGCTAACACTCTATTTATTTATTTTATTTATTTATTTATTCTTTAATATCGAGGATAATGGAGTAAGCACTCATGTGCTTTTTTACATCCAATCCCCGTGTGTATGCGGTTTTGTAAATTTTGTCATCTGTTTCCACCGGCACACAATGGCCTACTCTTCCGAAAAGCAGAACAGGATTTAACATGTGCGCAAGATGTTCTGCATGCGTTAGTCTCATCTGAAGGAAGTCACCAGTGTTATGCACACTGCCTCAGTCATCTTACCTGGGAATCTTTGTGAGACCGTAACAGCACCCTGGGTGAGAAGTTTCTGAGTATGGCTGATTTCAAGTTAAAGGTAAAAGGTAATGGTGTTCCCATAACCTCTGCAGCTGTTGGGGGAGTGAGGTGTCGGAGACCTCAGCTTCTCCAGAGGCCAGCATTTTGAGGGCAGAGCCCATCTCCTCTCCTTGCTGCTTTACCTTCCCTGATGCTAAAGAGGCAGGTACCCATATAAATGCACAACAAGTCAAAAGCTGTGCACCATCTTTCTTTTCTAGGGGATATTAAGCTGATATGACGTTAATACTTGATAGTGGACTGGTGACAGTCTATCAAATATTGGTATATCTTTAGAATGCATCATAGGGTGCAGAGGAGATGAACTACCGAAAAGACACCTAAAAATGAACATCAACAAAATGGCAGTAAAGTAGTGAGAAACTGGAGAATTCCCTCCATTTAACCTGCAAGTAACAATTCTTATTAACACCATGGTCATACCAGATACCCTCATATTTTGTTTTCTCTTAAGCAGTAGGCAAAAAGGGTTTCATACACAAAAATATCACCATTGGTGTAGAAAGGAATTCTAGTCGAGGATTGGAAAACAAATCATCCTCATCTAAAACACATGTGTGAATTTGTTGTGTCTAGTAGTAACAACTGGAGTTAAGTGAAGGCAGTGAGAGAGGGGTGTGGTGTGGTGTGGTGTGGTGTGCACACATGATTGACGTGGCAAGGGTAATGCAATAACCATTCATCACTTCTGGCTCTTTGATGTACACCCACCACCCAGGGTTGTGGGGTTTGTGTGAGAGAGATTTCCTTGACACAGGGTTGTCTGTAAAGCGGGCATTAAGGATTTAGTGTGACCTCTCCATCTTCCTCACCTTCTCGCCAACACAGTGGCCTCTCTGTTGTTCGTTGTACTGGCTCCTCTTTCCCTGCCAAGCTTTTCTATGGCAACAATTAAGAAAGAAGTGTTGTCAAGTTGGCTGGGTGACAGTTGCTTTATATGACAGGTTTCTCCTGTTTAGTTTGGAACGTTTTCTTTGTGATAACTAGAAACAGGTCTTTTGTGCTGATGTTCCTTTTCTGGTATCATATAGGCATACATACTGTTATAGCATTTCAACAAAGAAACATGTAAGTTACAAAGGTTGACTTTAAAAAAATTTATGAGATAGCTTTCTTTCTTTGCATTCTTGGGTTTTTTTCCCCTTTACTTTCACCTATCCCGTAGTCCATGGGGGTAATAATAATAATAATAATAATAATAATAATAATAATGGATGGAATTTATATAGCGCTGAATCTTGTAAAGCAACAAATCAAAGCGCTCAGATTACATTAAATTTTTTAAAAAATATATCGAGGATAATGGAATAAGCACTCATGTGCTTTTTTACACCCAGTCCCCGTGTGTATGCGGTTTTGTAAATTCTGTCATCTGTTCCCACCCGCACACAATGGCCTTCCAATGAAGATGCTGCAACCAGCTCCCTCCCTTCAGTTCTTCCACAGGGTGCAGCACCATCTCTGTGACCACCATCCCTGACAGGCTGCCTAGCAGCCCCGGAATGAAGCAGTCATCTGTTGTGTAGACAATGACCCCCCCCCCCCACACACACACACACAGACAGCAACGTGGATCTGTTGAAATCCTCAGTGATGTCCAGCTCTGAGCGATGCCTTGCCCAGCCACTGCTGAACAGGACAGTGGAGGGCAAGTCAGCATGTGTGAGGTGACTGCATGGTGTGTTTTCTGTGGAGAAGTGTTTTCAGATAACGATCAATTCTTACACTTCTTGGCTTTAAAGTCAGCAAATTTTTCTTTGACTGAAAAGGACATGGTAGTGTGGTATGTTATCGCTGGCATTTGCATCGCATTGTGCAAACTGGTGAGAATGTTAGCAACTTTCTTTGTGGGTTATTTCCCCATTCCTTGGCTAGAGCCCCCAAGGTTCACCAATGGTGAAATTTATGTATATGCGACCATTGCCCCCCCCCCCCCCCCCACCAGATAGGTAACCCATTCCGACTTCGGGAATAGTGTCTAAACACGACACCTGTGTGCATGCTGGTATTTTTGTCATAGTTTCTACTGGATCACAACTGTCTACTCTTTTGAAAGGGGAACTGGTTTTTAATATGTGCACAAGGTGTTCTGCATACTTTCACGCACTGGGCCTCATTTTATAGTCTCATCCAAAGGATTGTAACATTCAGTTCGAATTTTTCGTCAAACTGGGAAGAAAGGGCGAGGCTGGGAATCGAATTCAAAACCTCACAGTTTACTTGTTGGTAGGTGAACGTCTTAACCAGCCAGCCTGCGGTCCTCCTCCTTGTGACAATATGTACATCAAGTGTAGCACCATCACCTGGAGAGGGATGGGCTTTACCAGGTTTAAATTGCCTAAAAACATACTGCATGAAAAGAATCAGTGCAGTGAATCGATGACTCCTCAAGAATTGAAGAGAGAAATCAAATCAAGTGACAATATTTCCCTTTCAGCTGAATGTGATTGATTGTGTTGAATAACGTATCTTTCTCTCTCTTATTCTTTAAGTACATACCATTTCAGTTCAGAAATATTGAAGCATTTGAACAGAAGTCAATATCTTTGAATACGTTATGACTCCTGGATTTAAAAATGACAGGAAAAAATACAGAAAGAAAACAGAGAGAAAGAAAACAGTCCCTGAAAAATGTATTCAGAAGAAAAACGCAAAGGAGTCCAAAATGCAACCAAATGAAGTAACAGAAGACATCTGCATTTCTCATCTAAATCACAAATTGTGCATGGACCTAATTCAAAGACTACTGCTACTACTATCTGTATTGCTTAAAAAACAACTAAAGGTAAAACAATTACTACAAGAGATGTAACACTAAATGTAGCATTACCCACAGAAAAGAACTTAGCTTTTCTTGGTTGCAAAATCAGAAAGAAGCTGTTATTTTAAGTTTATTAAAGAAACTATAACAACATGTGTGAACTGTTCATTCCAAATTCATAGGCATTATGCAGCAAAGATGACTTCATCGCCATGTATACAGCTAACTACCTTACTACACAGCTCTCAGACCTTTTTTTCCCATGTTCTTGCTCTTTCATTTAACAGCACCACTATTTCCTCACTCCAGTTTGTCAAAAGTTTCTTTAGTCAAATTTGTTTGATCTTTGTTCATTTGTTTATCAAATGATGGGTTGTTAATGGATTGATGCCCTAACTCGTGACAGTTATGTTGGCAATTACTTCATCTGATGCTTCCTGGGCTGCAACTGGTATGAACAACTGTCAGCCTTAACACAATTCATGTCTGATTCACTCAGCTTGCCCCGCTATCTTGTCCAGCTTTGCTGTTATTGTCAGCGCTTTGATCTGTGTTTGCCGTCACGCATCAACCTGCTATATCACGCCTTCTGGATCCATTATGTCCCCTTATCGGGTCCATCACCTCCCTTACCTTATCAGTTTGCACTTCTGGCAAATGGATCAAGCCAGTGATGAAATAAACCCACCTCATTCTCAGCTTGTTTCATACTGACTGTGCTCAGCTGCAGAGGCCTCTGTCAGTAATTGAATTCTTTCATTTCTGAAAACATTACTGGCATGGATAAGTTGAGTTTGCCAGAACTGCTCTGACAATAGTTCTTAGTAGTTTGGGGTGAGGTGGAGGGGGGGGGGGGACATATTAGGACAGGAATGATGAATGGGCCCTCAGAAGAAATTGTAACTGACATGATCATTGATATGTTCCATGTGTAGGGCTAAAGGAAATGCCATAGGGACCTTCTTCCTTTTGAGCTGCTCGGTTGCTGTGTTTATAGATGCAGAGCAGTGGAGATTATTGGCTTTGGGGTTAGATGGCATGAATGAAGAGAAAGGAGTATCTACGGATGGTGGGGCTTTTGAAGGTTGGGATGGTTGAGAGACAGACTGTGAGCGTGCAAAGGCACAGAAGCAAACAGCAACAGGAAGCATTTGGTTCCAGTTGACAGATCACTGCAAAAGCTTTGTGTAGTACATGAAAGAGAAAGAAAGGTATGACAGGAGAAAGAGTGTTTTAGTGTGCATACATGCCTCTCTCTGTCTCTCTCTCTGCGTCTGTGTCTGTCTGGGTCTGTCTGTCTCTGTCTGTCTCTGTCTGTCTGTGTCTGTCTGTCTATCTCTCTCTGTGTGCGTGCATGCGTGTGTGAATGTGTGTGTGGAGGGGGGGGGGGGCATAAGGTAGGGTGGAAGCTCCTGCTTTTCATATAAATAGAATGTTTTTCTATGTTAATTAATTCCAGCAGAGGATAAATCTCACTGAGTTATTTTTGCATTCTTCTTCTTTTTGTGACAAATGCTAGACAGCAACCATTTGTTGTCTGTGATAAAATAATGTCATTCTGAGCGCTTTCGATTAGTTGCTTTACAAGATTCTATATGAAATTCCTTCGTTATTAATTATTATTCATTATTTTATTATTATTATTTATTATACGAGTGCGTGCGCTGCGCATTTTATGGACCTGAAAAATCAGTCCAGCGTTCCACTTCGGTTTGTAGAAGCATTGTTACTTTTAAATATTTTAATACAGGGCAGTGTAAATGGACCCAAGAAATCAGATAAAACAGACCAAAGTGCGTCAGGCAAAAAAGACAAGGCAGAAACAAAGAGAGGGACAGAAAAGAGGGAATTCACAGTACTTCATTCTGAGATAGTGGAGATGCTATTTGTCATGACAGGCCCCTGGCACCTCATAGGTAAATTTTGCAATGACCATCAGTAATTTCAAGAAGCCTTCGAAAAAATGCAATTAGGGATCACATTTGTATGTGTAAACTATCAGTGTATTTGATTAAAAAAAAAACAAGCAAAGTTTCAAAATTTTGCACTTAAAAATAGTCTAATACTAAATCTCCCTTAAAAATCAGTAAATTCCCCCCCCCCTCCCCCCGGGAAAAAGTGGTGGAAATTTATGTTTTATATTAGGACAGTATCAAAAAGTGTCTGATTTCTAACAATGATGGTAGTGATGACCATGCTGCTGCTGCTGAGATAACAGCAACGATGATGATAAAATAGTGATGATGATGATGGTAATGATGGAGTGATAGTGGTGGTGGTGGTGGTACTGGTGCAGTTATGATGATGGAAATAATGATGATGGTGGTGATGGTAATGATGAAGATGATTTCATTTCCTCAAGGCTTGAAAAAACATTGCAACCACTTCCACAAAAAAGGTGTTCATGATAGCATCTCATACAGACAGCTTGATATAAATTATTCTACGCGCCCAATACACACAAATTAATAAAGATAACAATAACAATGAAGATGACATTGATGGTGATTATTATGACGACAATGATGAAATCAACAGGAAGGACGGCAACATCAATGATGACACTGATGCTATGGCGATTTCATCAAAGTTTATTCTTTAAAGTAAGTTGCTCTGCCCTGCTACCCATAGTTTGAGGCCCTAGATTTTCAAGATCATGATTTTGACTTTTTTCAATGGCTGCCTAGGCAGCATCCTAGTTTCACCCCTGACGCTAAGAAATCCTTTGGTTTCATGTCATTGATCATTAGTGACAGTTAGCATTTGGTTGTGGTAACAGTATGTTATCAAGACATCAAAAGTGTTCTTCAGGGTCATTAGCATAACTGTCCTGATTATCACTATGCTTGCCTGCAGTCACAATCGTCACAGGCAAGTGATCAGAGCCAGCATGGGTCATTAACATTGAATAAAGCATCATCTCATTGGCATAGTCACACCCACACAGAGCAGCCAGTCATCATTATCATCTCTCTGTCAATCCCACTGAGCATGCCTTGTCTCTGGTCAGCATGCTGACACTTTGTATGTGGAGCATCTGATGAGGCTTTCAATTGATTGATCATGTCAGATTTCGTTTGGAGCTTCCCTGCAAGAGCATGAAGTATCTAGTGCAGGCATCTTACATTCCTGTTACTGTTCACAGGGTCTCAGCATTATTTTGTCAGGTTTTGCCACCTTATCTGCTCTACAGCTGTGTGGACACTGTCAGCCCTAACACAATGTGTGTCTGATTCACTCAGCCTGCAGTGCTATCTTGTCCAGCTTTGCTGATGTTGGCGCTTTGATCTTTGTTTGCCGTCACGCATCAGCATGGGATACCACGCCTGTAGGACCCATTATTTCCCCTTATCAAGTCCATCATCTCCCTTACCCTTTCCATTTTATTCTTCTGGAAAAGTGCTTGAGTGAATAATGAAATACTCCAACATCACACAGAGCTTTTTTTTTTTTTTTTTTAATCAATTGTATGGTTTGTTCACATCTCAAATTTCTGGTTGAATTCCAGCATTTAAAAAAACAACCTAGCTGCAATATGCTGATGAGCAAATTTTGGCCAGCCCAACTCCATTAAATAGGATGGCCATAGTTTTGAAGAAAAAGAATTACACATGCACTGATGACTAGCTCCACAGAAAAACGGTAACTGATGTATAATTAGTATCCCAGACAAGGATGAAAACAAGATCACAAGATCTGATTCTGGTAGATGTTTGTATACAAATGTGTTTCAGTGTAAAGCAATGGGCATCATACGCTTTTGGAAGTGAAAGCTGAAGTAAGAGGATGACAGAACCCATCAAAGGTGTGACTGTTGAGTGTTGTTGGGTAATGATGGGTGAAGACAGGCTGTGAGGGTGGGCAGTCCAGAGACAACAGTGACAGAGAGCAGTTGGTTTCAGTTGAAAGATCACAGCTAAAGTGTTGTGCTGTGCCTGAAAAAGAAATGATAATGGGGAGAGTTAAAGAGCATTCAGTATTTTATTTTATTTTATTTACTCTTTTATATCGAGGATAATGGAATAAGCACTCATGTGCTTTTTTACATCCAGTCCCCGTGTGTATGCGGTTTTGTAAATTTTGTCATCTGTTTCCACCGGCACACAATGGCCTACTCTTCCGAAATGTATTTGTGTGTGTGTGTGTGTGTGTGATGTGTGTGTGTGTGTGTGTGTGTGTGTGTGTGTGTGTGTGTAGGCGCCCGCGTTGGCGTGCCTACTTGTGTGTGTGTGTTTGCACATGTGCATGTATGTGTGTTTAGTAGCTTGTATTTATATACACTTGCAGCAGATGAATGATGATAGTGTCATTTTGAACTGCTCAATTGGAGCTAACCTTGAAAGCATACCTATTGTTCAAAGTATTTGACATCAGCTACAAAATGAAGTTTGTCATGTTTTGTCTTTGGAGAACACTGTTAGCTGTTGGCCTGTTGTTGCTCACATGCTTATGTCTAATATAACCATGGGTTGCTTTTTTCAAATAAACATATCTTTAAACCAAGTATTGCTTTACAATTTAAGTTATAACAAAAGGTAAAAAGTTATTACAGGACTTGTATCTGTGCATTCATTTTATACCTTTACCTGGAGGTAGTTACCTTACCATCCAGTGAACAGATTTTAGTATAGAAAAGATTAAATTTTCTGAATCTAGTACCTTGCAGCAAAAAACCTCCTTTTCTCACTCTGGTACCATGCAAGTTTAATTTTCAAGCCAAAACTGTTCAACCTTTATAAATTTGTTTATCTGATAAAGGGATTCTTGACTGGTTGATAGCCTAAGTCCCGGCAGTTTTCATATTTTGTGATTCTCTTATCTCCTGCCTCATGCAGGAGACTGGGCTGAGCAGCTGTCAGCCCTAACACAATGTGTGTCCATTCACTCAGCCAGTAGTGCTATCAGGTCCAGCTTTGCTGTTGTTATGCTTTGATCTTCCTTTTGACGTCACGCGTCAACATGCCATGTCACGCCTGGGGGATCCATTATGTCCCCTATCAGGTCCATCATCTCCCTTACTTCATCAGTTTCCACTTCTGGTAAATGGATCAAGCCCACAATGAAATAAACCCATCTCATTCTCAGCTTGTTTCATACGTGCTCAATTGCTTTGGTCTTGTATCAGTAGTTCAATTTCATCATTTCTTAAAACACTTCTAGTATGGATAAGTCGATTTTGCTAGATTGACCGTGTCAGATGCAATTTAGTAATTGGGAAAATACATTACAGATAAATGGAAGAGAGGCCCTTCAGAAGAGACTGTAACTGATATGATCAGATCATTCTGTCCACGTGTGAGGCTGAAGGGAAGCACACAGAAAGCCTCTTCCTTTAAAGCTGTGCAGTTACTGTGTTTGTAGATGCAGAGAAGTGGAGATTGTTTGTTTTTTGGGGGGATCAGGTTGGAGCAAATAATAATAAAAGGAACTTATATAGTGCTATATCTTTTAAAGACAAATCAAAGCGCATGCATTCAATCTAATCTTACACAGTCATGCAATCAATGATAAATAATCAATAGTTTAAACAAACAGATATTACAAACATGGTGTGCTGCAGATAAAATCTATGAAATGAAATTTCAATAGTCAAATGTTTTTCAAAAGCACACACACACTCACACAGGTCGTATACTTTAGCAGGGTGATAGGACATGGGTTAGTGAAGGTGGGATAGTTCTGATATGAAACAGGATGGGGGAAATCTTAGGTCTGAAATAAATATGTCTTGAGGCAGGATTTAAAAGTGTCATAACTAGGTTTCTGGTGAAGAGAGAGAGAGGGAGCTCATTCCAGGTCGATGGACCCGAAATAGAGAAAGAGCGGCGGCCAACGGTGGATTGGTTGAATCTAGGTATTCGTAGGCACAAGGTATCACAAGGCACAAATGAGAAAAAAGGAATCCTCAAGAGAGGGTATGAATGTTGATGGTTGTGGGGATGGTTGTAACAGAGACAGAGTGTGAGTGTTCAGAAACATACATGGACATGAAACCTTTTTGTTTCAGTTGACACACTATACAGCCAATGCCTTTTTTGTGTGCTGTGCATGAAGGAGAAAAGAGACCTTTTCTTTTCAAAATACGATTGATTCATTACTTTGGTAGTTATTTAAGGTGAATCCTGTTTTGTCCAAGATGGAAAAAAATCACCATTTTCCTGGTCACTGATCAATAGTTACAGTCAGACTTTGCTGGTGATAACGCTGTGCTAGTTTGACATCAAAACAGTCTTCCACAGTCATTAGCATAACTGTCCTCGTCATCACCACGATAACTGCCAACTATAGCTGTCACACTTGGCTGGTCAGAGCCAGCATGCATCACTGACATTGGATAGCACATCGCCCTCATTAGCATAATTACGCGCAGGGCAGACAATCATCATCATCATCCTTCGGATGAGACTATAAACCGAGGCCCCGTGTGCGAACGCATGCAGAACATCTTACGCACACGTTAGATCCTGTTCCGCTGTTCGAAAGAGTAGGCCATTGTGTGCCGGTGGGAACACATCACAAAATTTTAAAAACCCACATACACACGCAAAAAAAAAAATCATCTGAGCGCTTTGATTTGTTGCTTTACAAGATTCAGCGCTATATAAATTCCATACATTATTATTATTATCATCATCATCATCATCATCATCATCATCGTCGTCGTCGGCATCGTCGTCGTCGTCACCACCACCACCACCACCACCACCATCATCATCATCATCATCATCATCATCATCATCATCATCATCATTATCATCATCATCATCATCATCATCATCATGATGTGTAACCCACATATCTCTCCCTATCTCTGGCTGATGCACTAACTTGTAAGTGTAATAATTGTATGGTGAGGCTTTCAACTGATCAATCATGTATTGGATTTTGGTTGGAGCTTGCACACACATACGTAAGCTAGTTAGTAAGTGTGTCCTACCTACATTGTTCTTTAAGGCTCATTATTTGTTGTGTTTAACTTCTATATCTGCTGTCTGATGCTCTAGAGCTGTATGAACAAATGCCAGCCCTAACACAATGTGTGTCTGATTCAATCAGCTTGTAGATCTTGTCAAGGTTTCTATTTGAATATTTCACATACCACTTAAAGTCGCGGCAGATTTCTCTGCTGGAAGTTCGGGCTGCTTTCTCCGCGGAGAGTGCGGCACCACAGGAGCAGGAAGCCTGTTGTTTTGGTTCTGTTCCTCCCTACATGTCAAGCCTAGTTGTTTCCCCATCACAGTGGCTTTTTCCTACAGAATTTTGCCAGGGACAACTCTCTTGTTGCCGCGGGTTCTTTTTCCGTGCGTTAAATACGTGTTGTACACGAGACCTCGGTTTGTCGGTCTTATCTGAAAGACTAGCACCCAGATCACCATTCACAATCTATTGGATAGGGGAAAAGGTTCGGGTGCAAACAGGGATTGAATCCGGACTTTTGGCTTTCTAGAAAGGTACGTAACCTCTAGAAAACCAGTCTACCCTTGTTGCTTTTGTTAGTGTTTTTCTCTGTAAGTTCTGCTGTGCCTCAGCAGGTGAGACCATGCCTATAAGATCTGTTATACCCTCTTATCAAGCTCATCCTCCTTCTTGGCTTTCTTGTGTGTGATCGTGCTAAAAGGATTGATTCAATAAACAAGCACATCAAAATCACACTCTGTGGTGTTTTTTTTTTACACACTATTTGATCTTTCATGTCAGGAATATATTTAAATTTTTTTTCAGTATTTTCAAATACACATAAAATGCTGATGAGACCCCTGACTAAATGGTCACAGTTTTGTTTAGCTTCTTTTTACAAAAATAATTAAAGGAAATAAATTACAGCTGCACTGAAGACTGCTTCACAGCAAAACTGGTGGCTGATAGGATCTATAATTAGTGTCACACACAGGGGTGAAGAATGATCACAGGGATTGGGTCCTGACAGAGAAAGGGATTTCAATGCGATTCAGTTGGAAAGAAACGGGCATCCGTAGCTTTATGGGGGATGGGGTGAGGGTGAAAGCTGGACTAAGAGGAAGGAGAGGGTAGGGTACCCATGAAAACATTTGACTGTTAAAAGCTATTGGATCAGGAGAGAGGCTGTAGGCGTGAAGAGCCCAGAGACAAACAGGGACAGAGTAGCAGTTGGTTTCAGCTGAAAGATCAAAGGCGAAGGCGTTTGTGTTAAAGCATGAAAGAGAAGTGGAAGTGAGGGAGAGAGAAAAGGCGCTTCCATGTGGTAGTGTTCTCTTTCTCTATCTAATTCTCTCTCTGGTGTGTGTGTGTGTGTGTGTGTGTGTGTGTGTGTGTGTGTGTAGACTGAATCTGTCTTGGGGGATTTTGATTATTTTGTGAAATTGCAGCCTGACTTCCATTCTGCTGTGTCGATCTCATTCACCACCCGTTTGCTGAACATGGACTATTGTCATATTGTTTTTGTAGAATATGATTGGTAGTGTTGAAGGATGACGGATTTTTCCTACAATGCTTTAGTCTTTCCCCACAATGCTTTAATCATTATGTTAACTGTAGGACACCAAAATGCTCATTTAAAAGCCAACATTAGAAACCAAATGATTTACTGTCTGAGCGTTTGATGATGATGAAGAGAAAGAAATGAACTTGGATGCCGTTAAGATGTTAATTTTGAAATCTGAAACCGTTGATAAGATTTTTTTTTAAAGAATTCATACTCACATACTCTTGTTCTTTCACATTTTATAAACAAAAACTAGTTTCACATAATTATTTGCTTTGGAAAAGGAAAGTTACAAGAGAAAAAAATCAAATACGACTAATGTTACAATTTTTAAAACATTTTCCTTATGTCAATATTTCTTTTCTTTAATATAAAGAAAGAAAAAAGAAAACCTTAAAGAAAACCTGAGACCAAATGAACAATAAGACTATGAAATATGGTTCATCATCTTAACAGGTGATATTCAATATTCGTACCAAGCCACCTGCCAAGATGCCTCTTTCATTGAAAGAAAACACCAGAAAGGGAAAAGAATGTTTATACAGAGAGTGGGAGCAAGAGAGAGGGAGACAGAGAGAGAGAGAGAGAGGAGAGAGAGAGAGAGAGAGACAGACAGACAGACAGACAGACAGACAGACAGACACAGATATACACAGATACACACACATACGTGCACACCCAGATGCATGCAGAGACACACACATGCGTGCACACACAGATGCATGCACACACATGCGCGTGCACACACACATGCACATACATGCGCACAGGCATACAGAGAGAGAGAGAGAGAGAGAGAGAGAGAGAGAGAGAGAGAGAGAGAGACAGACAGACAGACAGACAGACAGACAAAGAGAAAGAGAGAGAGAGAAACCCAAAATGTGCTCTTAGTCTTTCCTGTTTTCATTTATTTTTTTTAGCAACGCTTTAGCTGTGATCTTTCAACTGAAACCAACTGCTCTCTGTCACTGTTTGTCTCTGGACTGCCCACCCTCACAGCCTGTCTTCACCCATCATTACCCAACAACACTCAACAGTCACACCTTTGATGGGTTCTGTAGTCCTCTTACTTCAGCTTTCACTCCCCCAAAGCAAATGTGACGCTCCCCCACATAATGAGTCACAAGGCACCAGAGGCCAGTTTTTAGTTTTTGACATATTACTAATCTGCAATTAACAGGCCATTCAATACAGAAAACAGATTGAAAATCGGACAAGTCTACGAAAAGTTATTACAACTTGAAATGATAGACTCCACAAAGTGACAAAATGAGAAATTTTCCAGTTTTCCATCAAAATTTGTGGTCAGAATGAGGGCTTGGAAGTATTTCAATACGTTTTTGAAGCAAAAGGAAACAAATGTAAGCCTTGATACTTCAGTACAAGGTAGAAAAGTGGTTATAGTTTTATAATCAATCAAAATCTCAAAAATCGACAACCTGACCCCCACCTGCCTAAAATGGCTCCTAGCGGAAAAGTGGGTCAGGTGCAAAGCAACTCATTTTGTGGCAGAGGGTCACAAATGATGCCCATTTCTCTACCTTGAAACACATTCCAATACAAAAATATCTGTCAGAATCACAGCCCTGTATACTTCTTTCGTCTTTGTGTGTGATGCTAGTTACAGATCATATCAGTTACAGGTTCTTGCAGTGAAGCTAGTCATCTCCATATCTGCAATTTGTTTTTCCTCAAAGCTGTGACCTGTTTTGGAGAGTCAGGCTAGTGGAAACAGTCTACTCAGCATATTGCTGGTATAACAAATAAAAGCACTGGACTTTGTTAAACAGTGTCATTAATTAGATATCATATGAAAAGTGCTGAGCCTAGTTTTTGGTGTAGTTTACTGATTAACTCAATCTCTTGACGACACATATATGGGAGTGATAAGGGAGGTAACTGACCTCATAAAGGGACATAATGGGTCATACAAGCGTGGTATCACACGCTGATGCGTGACGGCAAACAAAGATCAAAGTGCCAACAACAGCAAAGCTGGACAAGATAGCACTGCAGGCTGAGTGAATCAGACACACATTGTGTTAGGGCTGACAGTGGTCCACACAGCTGTACAGCAATCAGGCTGAAGATAAAGGAATCACAAACGTGAGAAGTGCAGGGACTGGGTGAAGGGTGACATAAAGACAGGAAAGGATGGGTTGCCCATGGGAGGTATGCTTGAAAGTACATGTCCCAAAGGAAAAAAACCATGACATGATTGATCAATCAAAACTTTGTCAAAATGCTTCAGCTGGTCAGAGGTGTGGAATGTCCTATAGAACTGCTGAGAGGAGGTGATGAAGTGTACTGTGTGGGTGATTGTGTTCAGAGATTGGGGATGTGTTCGTGTATGCTGACTCCCCTTAACATAAGGGTAAAGATAACAAGTGTGTGTGCGTGCATGTGTGTGTGTGTGTGTATGTGTTTGTGTATGTGTGTGTGGATGTGTGTGTATGTGTAACAATGATATCGATGATGATGTTTTTTTAAATTTTATATATGTGTGTTGGACATGCAACATTTTGTGTGTTTTAAAGTATTGTGATCCATATAGAAGTACCTTAAGGAGGCACCGTGGTCGAGTGGTTTAGGCGGTCAACTCGTGATCCAGAGGTCGCGGGTTCGATCCCCGCTCGGCTCGGTGTTGTGTCCTTGGGAAAGACACTTTACTCCTATTTTCCTCACTCCACCCAGGTGTACAAGTGGGTACCAGCTCTGCTGGGGAAGTATCTGGCGACAGACTAGCGTCCTGTCACAGGGGTGGTGAAAAACCATCAGTTCGCTTAACGCTACAGAAACCGGGATAAGCTCTGGCTCTATGGGCCTTCTGGCTCGAAAGAACATACTTAGAAGTACCTTAATCTTTTTAAATGCAAAAATGACTGGAATCTTCTTCTTCTTCTTTTCATCATCATCATCATCATCATCATCATCATCATCATCATCATCATCATCACATCAGTAATAGCAGTAGTCTACTACTACTACTACTACTACTACTACTACTGCTACTACTACTACTACTACTACTACTAGTAGTAGTAGTAGCATCATTATCATTAATATTATTAGCTTTATGTTTATTACTATTATTATTACTGTTAAAGTAGTTAGTTCTGAAGGTAAGTTGGTGAATATGATATCTTTTCTACAGAAGATTAATATTTTAATCAGTTGTTTTACATCATCATTTAAGAAAGCACACTCATCTTTACCCTCTCTTCCCTCTTACACACCCACCCATCCACCCACCCACCTATATATATACACACACAAACACACACACACACACACACACTCACTCACTCACGCACACTCACTCACTAACACACACACCCACTCACACACACTCACACACATACACACACACCTGAATAGAAACATTAAATTCTTTTCTTTTTCGTTCTTTTACACATACAGTTGAACTTTTTATGGATCATTTAGATGACATTTTGCGTCCTACATTGCTGTTTTGTTCCTTTGCCTTTCCCACCCAAAAATTCTTCTTCCTTTTGATATTTTCTCAAGAACTTTTAATAGCATCCTCTTTGATGAAGACTTCTTCCTTACCATTCACATGATCTTGCCCTAAAGTGAATAATGTCTGCTTCACTACCTTGTTTTAATCATATTTAGTGAATGAACATTTCTGAAGGAGTAATGTTATGCAGCTTTTCTTTCAGCTTATATGTGGTCCTTATTATAGATGGCATCAACCATACCCTGCTCTGAGGGTCTGTTTAACGATACATCCATGATTCGTTTCCCAAACTATGAATTCTTGAACAGATTACTCTAGGAAAATCAACTCCTGCAATGCTTGTGGTGCTGCTGAAAATGGTTGAAATATAATTACTGGTTCCAGACTTTGCAAGTAGGCATTGTGTGAGCCAGAATGAGTTTGATGGGAACTTCATTTAATATAATGGCTTGATCACTTTTACCAGAAGCATAAAGGGTAGCCATAGTGAAGAGGATGACCTGATAAGGGGACATAATTGGTCCTACAGGCCTGGTATCACACGCTGATGCATGACAGCAAACAAAGATCAAAGCACTGACAAAAGCAAAGCTGGACAAGACAGCCCTGCAGGCTGAGTGAATCAGACACACATTGTGTTAGGGCTGACTTGATTAATTAATCTAAGCAAGAAGGAAGGAGGCAGGATGGTTTAGACATTTTCCTGCCAACAAGAAAACTGTGAGGTTCTTGGTTTAATTCTTTGCCTTGTCCTTTCTTCCGAGTTTCACAGGAAAATCAAACTGAATGTGAAGACTTTTGGAGGAGACTCTAAACCAGTTGAACCCATGTGCTTATGGACTTATACACGCCAAAAGAACCCACGACAGTTGGAAATTAAAAAAAAGAATAGGGAAGTACTTCCTGACTGTCCTGGCAAAATTGGTAGATTCAATTCCCAACTGTATTCCCAAAGTCGGATGCAGCTAGGGTGGGGGAAAACAGGTGCATATGCAACAATCTCCCATTGGAAAACCTCAGAGCTCTAGCCAAAGAACAAAAAAATATGTCTAAAGCTCCATCATGTATTTCATATACAGGCTGCCTACTGGTCAAAGTGGTGGATGGCCCCTAGGGATTATTGGCATAAAGACAGTGCTGATAATAGGCTGCTGTGTGGGTGATTAGTCACTGAGGGTGCAGTGAAGTCCTGTCCACTTTATGGCTCTGATCACCTAGGTGTGACGGCTATGACCAGGTGATTGTGATGATAACCAGGACAGTTATGCTAATGAGTGCTTTGATATCAAATCAATGTACTGCGACCATGCTGTCACTACTAGCAAATGGGCATTTTGTCAGTGATAGTTGATGTAGAGGTGCTTGGTTTATTCATAGAAAAGGAAAGGCCACTTAGACAACAATGACAGTTTTGTTAGTCGTCAGTTTTAGTTTTGACCAACAATGTATCAACATCATTCTGTTGTGCCTGGAAATCTGGTGCAGTATTAAACAGGTAATCAGGCAATGTATTTCAGATTGATCTAACATCAGATCTCAGGGAAAACTTCTTTTTATCATAATTATCCTGCTTGTTGTCTTAACCAAAAAACTGCTTGTTGTCTTAACCAAAATACTGCTTGTTGTCTTAACCACAATACTGCTTGTTGTCTTAACCAAAATACTGCTTGTTGTCTTAACCACAATACTGCTTGTTGTCTTAACCAAAATACTGCTTGTTGTCTTAACCACAATACTGCTTGTTGTCTTAACCACAATACTGCTTGTTGTCTTAACCACAATACTGCTTGTTGTCTTAACCACAATACTGCTTGTTGTCTTAACCACAATCACCATGCATTGGGCAACGAGTTTAGGATGTGCACTTATTCCAAATAAAAGAAATTTAAAAAGATAAAAAAGAAAGATACCAAAAACACATAAAAGGAAAATAAAGATCATTACTCAGATAATGGCAACAATAATGGTGATGACAATATGATATATATATATATATATATATATATATATATATATATATATATATATATATATATATATATATATATATATATATGTTTCTTTCTATGTATATCTATATATACATATAGTATATCTATATCTATCTATCTATCTATCTATCTATCTATCTATCTATCTATCTATCTATCTATCTATACATACATACATACATATATATATATATATATATATATATATATATATATATATATATATATATATATATGGTATATATAATGTGTGTGTGTGTGATTTGTCATTTCACAACCTGTATCACAGCACAATTTATATACTTTTGTACACACACACACACACACACACACACACACACGCGCGCGCGCGCGCGCGCACACACACACACATGAGAGCTCTGATGAAATGTTGATCTTGTGAATCCTTTATCTTGTTCACAAAAGGCAACAAAAAAGCTTTTGCTGGGGTCTGTAAACTCTAAGAAAGTGCTTTGTGTTGTTTGTCTCTTCCCTTTTCACTCTGACGGTCTCACCCCCTTTTTTTTTTATTCACCCAACAACCTTCAACACTCACACCTTGAACCATACTATCTTGCTCGTACATGCTCTACTTAATACTGCAATGAATGTCCTCCACGTTTTAGTCAACTCAACTCAACTGTCTCCATCCCTGCTGTCATTGGTAGGAACTCCATGCAACACCACCAGGGTTCACCATCTCTCTTTGTCTCTGCTGAGTTCTACCATCTCCTGTAGCCCTCCTCCCAGACCACTGATCTCAGTGATGTTGACAATGTGGGATGTTAGGTGGTCTGCCTCTTTTCCTTTCTGCCTTCAACCTTGCTCTGGAGAACTGTCATCATCACATTTGTTTGTATGTTTCTATTTGACTGACAGAAGCCTGGACAAATCCAATATTTGAAAGAGACACAATAAAAAGCAGCCAAAATGCCGTTCTAAGTGGGGCTTCTAAGAGTCAAATGGTCAGCCAGGAAAAAAATAAAAGCAATCTTGATGAATTCTCAGTGTAAAGACAAATGTTGGTTGAAATTGATAAACACAGACTGAGAGCATTTATTATGTTGGTCATGCTAACAGACACACAGATAAATCTTAGGCTAAACACACAGTAAATACAAATCTTAAAAAATACATTTCTCATGGCTTTTCTGTCACCATTGGACATGCATCTCATGAAAATTGCACTAACAATTATTTGGTTTGTGGAGCTGTTCATTGTTATATTTTTTTTTTATTTCCCCAGTTACTCTGAGTTATTCAAGGAGGTCAGTCTAAAAACTCAACACACCCAGCACTTGAAGTGTATTGTGAAAACAAATGCTGAATTCAGTTACTGATTTCAGACCAAAGCAGTAAGAGGGGGGAAGGGGGTGCAACAAGCCAAGAAACAAAAAAGCCAAAGCAATAAAAAGACAGTACACTCTAAACTACAGGCCTGGTATCACAGACTGATGCATGACGGCAAAGCTGGACAAGACAGCACTGTAGGCTGAATGAATCAGGCACACGTATGTTTTTTTGCTGCCTCATCTTCTGTGACGTCCCCCGTCCTGCTGTTCCCACGCCGCTCATTTCAATCTTCCCGCCACATCCACAACCAGATTTGTTATGTCTCATCCCCAGGGTCGGAAGTCCACAGGGAGCCCATCACTATCAGGCCGCGTGGGGCCACCAGCCAGAGGGGCCCTGCACTGCTGCTGTGTCACTTTGGTAGTGTTCAGTGGTGCCTGTTCTGAGCTAACATACGCATGACACCACCTACTGAGCCCCCTACTAACGACAGTATTAGCTTAGTCGCGGAGCCAGACTGAGTTGCCCACCCGACTTGGCAACCACCACAACGTCCCTCCAACGACTGTCCCCCGCGAACCTCTAACCCCAAAGGCTTTGACACAAACTCACCACAGGCACAGAAGTGTATGGGCAGACCGAATCTGAGGTCACCATGAGACCAGAGCAACTGAAACCACCGAATCAGAGGCAGTTTTTTTTGTTGTTTTGTTTTTTATTGCATGATGATCAATGACAATGAGGATGACGTAATTATGCTGCTGTGGAAGTGCATATTCTTTGCGACTACTTGACAGAGTTGTACTCTACGCTTACTATCATAATATATCCCGGCGTCAACCGGGCCCGAGAGATACAGACACCTGCAGTGTTGGTCAGATATATTGAGCAACACTCTCAAACTCGCATCCGTTAAGTGGATGAAGCTCGACTGCGTGGTCCCAGTCTTCCCACTGAGCCCACGGCACTCTCACTCTGGGTAGGAGTCGACTGGAGTCCGAAAAATCCCTATGACTCTCATGGGAATCGAACCCGCGACCTTCCAGCCCGTAACCCAAGGCGCTAACCACTGCGCCATGGTGACTGGTGAATCAGGAACACATTGTGTTAGGGCTGACAGTGGTACACACAAGTGTAGAGCATCAGGCTGCACATAATGAGGCACCCAAAATATAGAAAACATGAGTTGAAACAGGGAAGAATAAAGAAAAAGGAGGCCTTACAAAAGAGTGTAGTATTGTATCTTCAAGGAAGATGTAAATGAATTTTTTTGTGTAGATTGTGTCAGGTATGTATTAGATCAGCATGCTAGTTTATGTTAAGTTACTGGCCAAAAGTGATAGAGGCTGTTGCATTACTGTGATCTTGATGACAATGATAATAGTCAGTTGCTATGTGGGTGATTATGCCATTTACAATGAGGACGTGTCCATCTATATTAAACCCCACTGGTTCTGACCAGTTAAGACTTAGTGCATGTCATGACTGCATCAAATGATGGCAATAGCCAGGACATGTATGCTAATGATTGTATAATCAACAAATTTTTCATAATCCAAAATGTTATACTGTTACCACAAGCAAATGCCTATCCTTATCTAATAATTGGAAAATAAAGGAAATGTTGATTTTTTTTATAGCATGTATACTATACACTGAGCAAATAAAAAAGAAAAACCAGCCTGGTTTTTGATTTATGACAAAACTATCTCCCAAACAATTGAAAATCGTGTAAATGTAGCAAATCAAACACCAATTAAAAAGACTATATATTTTACATTCACAGTCCCATTAATTTAAAAAAAAAATCCTACATGGTTTTACATAAATGTTGAAGAAAGCACACCTAACGTATCCCCTATAAAGAGATATAAGTGGTTTGAAGGGGGTTTTTCTCTTGCAAAGCTTGCCTTCTTTTTCATTGATAACAAACAGCTCTTGTAAAGATCAATCAATCTCAACCAAGTACTCAATCTTGCTGGTTTGTCTTTCTGCTCATGATTTTTCACTCTTCTTATTTAGCTGCCACCCAATAAACGAATAAGTCATGCCTTTTATTCACAGAGTCTAATCCCAAAGTAAATAATCCTTTTTCAACATGTCTATATCCAGTAACAGAAAACGTCTCTATGAACAAGATCCCTGTGACATTTTTTTCACCCTTGCAAATAGAAATGGTTGTATATGAAATCAACCCTATAATATGGGGCTGTTGTCAGTATATCTGTAATTTGTTTCAACCCCCACACAACTCTGAGCTCTTTTAGGGGTCAATGTGACAAAATCGATTTATCAAGCACCAGAGATGTGTTCAGAAATGCCGGAATACTGCTGTTGGTTCTAGAGCAAAGTAATCACACATTGAGCAAATCAAGTAAAGTGTAGTTTGGATTTAGGTCACTATTGACAGATCCCCTCATCCACAGCAGCGATGGGGCAGATAAGGAAGGCGATGGACCTGATAACGGAACATAATGACTCCCACAGGCGTGATACTACACACTAGTGCATGATGGCAAACGGAGATCAAAGCACCGACAACAGCAAAGCTGGACAAGATAGCACTGCAGGCTGAGTGAATCAGACACACATTGTGTCAGGGCTGACAGTTAATGAAATCAGCTGCAGTGTGCCTGGCAGCCGAAAAAAGAAGAATCACAAACATGAGAGCTGCCACAAGTTAGAGCATAAACCACTCAAAATCCTTTTTTTTGTAAAGAAACTAATTAACAAAGATCAAACAGAATTGATAAAGAAACTTGTGAGAAACCATGGTCACGAATTTGTAAACTGGTATATGTTGCATGGACTGTTGTATTATTGTATCTGTCTTGATAATCTGCCCCATTGTATTGTTTGTGGTTTATTTTAGTTTTTAATTGTTTACTTGTTTGTTCATCTCTTTGAATGCTGTTTCATTTCGAAATGTTTTCATTCTTAATGCGTTTAGTTAGTGTTACCTTATTGTCTGTTGAAATAATTTGATGCACTTCAGCTGCAGCCTATTTTAGCACGTCTGTTTTCTATAGAACACTTTATAGGCTTATGCTTGGTGTACCCATACTGCCTGTATTGGTGTAATGCTGTGGCAGCTCGCCTCTTTGTGATTCTTTTTTCCCCCTCACTAGTGCTTCTTCCATTATCCTCGAAATAAAAGAATGAAAAAAAAGAACATGGTAAAACACCACCTCTCTCCATGCTCTATTTTCTGTAAACACTATTGTGGTGTTCTTGTCGACATATACACTGGCCATGTAAATTTTTCAGTATCACACCATCTGCTCCTGTGTAAGTAATACTGCAAATCCAAAGAGAAGCTGACTTCAAAGCCTGGGCATTTGTGAACAGATGGGTTGGTGGTCTAGAGGTAACGCACCTACATATAAAGCAAAACGTCCCTGTCCAAAGTGTGTGGTGGTTCCATCCCTGTTATACCTGAAACTTTTCCCCCATCCACTAGACTGTAACTAGTGGTATGGGTGCTAGCCTTTCGGATGAGATGATAAACCAAGGCCCCGTGTGTAGCAGGCATTTAAGCGTACATAAAAGAACCCACTGGAACAAAAGAGTTGTCCCTGGTAAAATTCTGTAGAAAAATAGCCACTCTGATAAAGAAACCAAAATGCTCATGCAGACATGAAAAATATGGGTGGCGCTGCTCTTGTGGCGACGCGCGCTCTCCTGGGGAGGGCAGTCCTAATTTTATGCAAGAACTCTGCGAGGCTTGAAGTAGTATACGATGTGGACCGGAAACATTTGTTCACAGAACACACTAGGTGAACACCCCCACTCATACTGCATTGCTGTCAACTGTCCTGTTCAGCAGTGGCTGTGACAAAGATTCACCCACAGCTGGGACAGCACTGGGGATTAGAGCAGATCCACTTTGCTGTCTGTGTGTGTGTGTGTGTGTGGGGGGGGGGGGGGGGTATTGTCTGAGGGGAAACAATGGCTAATCCTTATCAGGCCTCTGAAATGACCACCAAGGGAGACAATCAAACCGTTAATGTTGCACATTGTGGGGTTAGAGGAGCGGGTGGATACGAAACAGACAAACTGACAATAGGCAGCACCGTTTGCATAGGTTGTTGTTATGTTGTTGCAGCTGTTGTTTGTAAATATGTGTTGGATGGACGCTATATTAGCCGAGTGGTTACGACCGTTCGACTTCAATCCCACGGGTCCTTGAAAGCGTGGGTTCAAATCATGGCGACGTCTGATGAAGTAAGGGTGGGAGTTTTTCACAGTTGTCCAGGTCAACTTCAAGTGCAGACCTGCCAGTAACTTACTTCTCTGCGTGTATAATATACATATACATGCAGAAGATCATCTATGCACGTTAAAGATCCCGTAACTCACGTCAGCGTTGGGTAGGTTAGGGAAACTCAAACATACCCAGAGGACATCTCCTCCAACCTGCCTGAAAGCTGTCCCTTTCCTCTGCCCTCCTGCTGTCTTCCTAGGTAGCCAGGACTGCCCCCAATGATCCCCCTCACTTCCCCGGCGCGCGCGTGCGTGTGTATGTTGTGTATGCGCGCGCGCGTGCGTGTGTGTGCGTGCGTGCACGCGCGCATGTGTGTTGTGTGTATGTGTGTGTCTGTGGGTGTGTGTATGTTTGTGTGTGCGTGCGTGCGTGCGCGGCCGCGTTGTGTGCATGAGTGTGTGTATGGTGTGTGTGTGTGGTGTGTGTGTGTGTGCGCCGCACGCGCGCATGTGTGTGTATGTGGTGTGTGTTGCCGCGCGCGCGTGCGTGCGTTGCGTATGGGTGGTGTGTGTGTGGGTGGCGCGCGGCGCGTGTGTTGTGTGTGTGTGCGCGCGCGTGTGTGTGTGTAGTGCGCGCGCGCGTGTGTGTGTGTGCGCGCGCGCACGCCCGTGCGCACGCACGTGTGGTTTTTTGATATCATAATCACAGTTGCACTGGATTTTTTCAGTTGATGACTAAGTGCGATAGTCAGAGGCTAAGTGCTTATTACCTGCTGGACATAATGCTATCACAACAGGAACTTTTCTCACCCAGGAAACAGTATACTTTTTGCCCAGGTAAAGCTACGGCATTTTCTTGTCATAGTGGCTAACTCAAGAGTGTCCATTTGCTATCATTATTGCTTTGTTTTACGTTCTGAGGGACCACAGTGTGAGAGGGTAGTAGTAGAGTAGTAGTAGTAGTAGTAGAAGGAGTAGTAGTAGTGGTAGTAGTGGTAGTAGTAGTCGGTAGTAGTAGTGGTGGTAGTAGTGGTGATAGTAGTAGTAGTAGTAGAAGTAGTAGCAGTAGTGTAGTGGTGGCAGTTAATAGAAGTAGTAGTAATAGAAGTAGTAGTGGTAGAGGTAGTGTAGAGGTTAGTAGTAGTAGCAGCAGCAGCAGCAGCAGCAGCAGTAGTGTAGTAGTAGTAGTAGTAGTAGTAGTAGTCGTAGTGGAAGTAGTAGAAGTAGTAGTAGTGGTAGAAGTAGTATGTAGTAGTAGTAAGTGGCAGTAGTAGTAGTAGTAGTGGCAGTAGTAGAAGTAGTAGTAGTAGTAGTAGTAGTAGTAGTAGTAGTAGTAGTAGTAGTAGTGGTAGTAGTAGTCGTCGTCGTCGTAGTCGTAGTTGTAGTAGTCGTCGTCATCGTAGTAGTAGTATTACTAGTCGTAGTAGCAGTAGTCGTCGTCGTAGTAGTAGTAGTAGTCGTCGTCGTCGTCGTCGTCGTCGTCGTCGTCGTCGTCGTCGTAGTAGTAGTAGTAGTAGTTGTAGTAGTAGTAGTAGTATAGAAGTAGTAGTAACAGCAGCAGCAGCGCAGCAGCAGCAGCAGCAGCAGCAGCAGCAGCTAGCAGCAGTAGTAGTCATAGTATTAGTTTAGTAGTAGTAGTAGTAGTGTAGTAGTTTGTGGCAGTAGTAGATGTATATGTGATAGCGAAGCGCTAACGCCGGCAACTGTAACGGCAGTGGCGGAGTCAAAAACGAAATCAACAAACAGCTTTTCCGAAAACAATAAACAAAGTCAAACTTTAATCATTCAGCAAGACAGTACTATTACTCTTCCAAATTCTCTGTGCTACATCCATAAAATTCTTTTTTCCCTCACCTCAAATCTCTTGGATCTGCAAAAAAAACTCTCTGCCTAACACCACAGCCTGTCTGACTTCCATCCATATTTTTGCCTTCTTTTCAGATAAAGTTCGAAACATACGCTCCAGATTTGATCAAACTCAATTCCAGCTGCGCCTCCTGACCCCCAGTTCACTGGCACTCTCTCTTTTCCTTCCATCCCACATGTGAAAAAGAAATCATGACAATTCTGAAGGAATGACTATAAAATCATGCGACCTTGATCCCTACCTGCTCTGTTTTCTCACAATGCCTTCCAAACTTGTGCCTATTATCACTAAAAATAGTTAATCATCTCTTCAGTCAGGAAATTTTCCATCAGTCTTAAAACAGCAATAGTCACACTCTACTGAAAAAGCACGACCTCGATCCAACATTCTGAAGAATTATAGGCCTGTCTCAAATTACCCTTTATCTCTAAAGTACTAGAAAAAGTTGTTCTCAAACAGCTCAACAGTACCTTCTTTCCAATGATCTTCTTCCCACTTTTCAGTCTGCCTATTCGCCCCAACCACAGCACCGAACCACCCTAGTCCATACTTTAGATACACTTCTACTTGCTTCTGATGCAGGAAAAATCTCCTCCTCACTCTTCTTGACTTATCTGCAGCCTTTGATACCATAGATCACTCAATTCTTTCTCGCCTCCAAAATACGTTTGGTATAATGGCACAGCCTCACATGGATTACTTCATACCTCACAGACGGTTCCAGAAAGTTATTGTAAACAAAATTTCAATCAAAACCTGTCAAAATGGAATGTGGAGTCCGCAGGGATCAGTCCTGGCCCTGTTCTCTTTACTCTATACACTGCTCCACTCTCACTATATAATAAACAACCCTATTGATCATATTTCTATGCCGATGATACTCAACTTCAGTGCAGCGATACTGTTGAAAACTTGCTTCCTCTTGACAAATATGTCTACTGCCTTCAAGACATTCAAAACTGGATGACTCAGAACAGTTACAACTTTAATGCCGATTAAACGAAGCCATGCTCATAGGGACCCAACTAAACTTTCCTCTATCACAAAAACTTCAATAGAATTGGCAATACGTCAGTTTCTTTGTCCAACTTGTGAAGTATTTAGGAGTAGTTCTTGACAACACACTCTTATGAAAAAATTCATCACCCAGACCTGCCAGTCTTGTACTATCAATTACGGCGCGTAAAGCGCGATTCGCAAGTATTGTCCACTGATGCAAATTCCAAGCTTGTCAAATCTTTATTCTTTCACGTTTAGACTACTGTATTCTCTTTTGGCTGGCCTACCAGCATTCATCTATCA
>CM054138.1:73440568-73443068 GCA_028751875.1 Rapana venosa
ACGCCTTATAATCACGCTTTAGTCACGTCTTTACTTTGTGGCCGAATTAGCAAGTAAGAAGAAAAAAAAATCCAACAACCCCTCCCCCACCCCGCCCCTTCCCCCTGGCCAACCCCCCATCCCCCCCGCCGCCCACACACACACACCTAAAAACATCAACAGAAAAACCCAGGTTAGGAAAATGGACGGTTTGAAAAGTGATGCTAGTGACTGCAGACATGATGGACGCTGTAGCCGAGTGGCTAAGACATTTTGACTTCATGTTCGTGGGTCCATGAAGTCGTGGGTTCGAATCTCGGCTGTGATGATGACTGGTGAATTAAGGAGGGTGGTGGGGTGGGGGGGAGGGGGGATTTACGATCTTCCGGGTCAAGTTTAAGTGTAGATCTCCCAGTGCCTTAATTCCCTGTGTGTGTGTGTGTGTGTGTGTGTGTGTGTGTGTGTGTGTGTAAAAGGAAATGAGCTGCTCTGAAGTCGTCATGTGTAGGCTGAGGCCAGCTGACAGTACCTCCTGAAAAGTTAAAGGCATGGGGGAAGACTAGACGATACCAACCCACCTGAGAGAGAGAGAGGAGAGAGAGAGAGAGAGAGAGAGAGAGAGAGAAGAGAGGAGATGAGAGAGTAGAGAGAGAGAGAGAGAGCAAATCTAATAAAGTATACAACAAACATCCCATAATTATAGTACACACACACATGATTGTGACAGGAAAAGATGTCATGATTTGTTGTCTCAATTTCTCTTATCTACCATTCTTTCTTTGACTTTTTTTTTTATAAGCAGTCTCTCATACTTAATAAAACAGCAATATACAATAGTTATTTAGGAAAAAAAAACCTAACAGCTGTCATTACATTACACAAAATCCATGTCCAGACTGTTAGCCAATTTTTCTACCTTTTGATGTCTACATCTGAGATTAGGTATAAACTGTGACTACTGCAGGGGACGGGATAGCTCAGTGGTCAGAGCACTCGCTTTCCCCCAGCTAAGGTTAAGCAGCGTCGAGCGTGGTCACCACTTGGAATGGTGACCATTTGCGCGCCTTGGTCTCAGTACGGTTCCCCCAGTTCACCCAGCTGTAAATGGGTACCTGCCCTCTTTTAGGGTCAGGGAAGGTAAAGCAGCGAGGGAGAGGTGATGGGCGCCGCCCTCAATATCCTGGCCCCTAGAGACGTGAGGTCTCTGACGCCTCGCTCCCCTACGACATTAAAGGTTATGAGACATCTTTTTAGAGCAAAGTATATACTAAAATAACACTTATGAGTATCGTAGCTCTCCAAGTATTTTAACCCTCAGTACTTTATCGCAAAGTTGCAGCTCTCCAAATCTTTTAACATTCAGTAAAAAAAAGAAAAAGGGAGGGTGGGGGGTGGGAGTGGTGTGGGCTCTATTGCAGCATATACTAAAATAAAGCTTGTAAGACTAGTATCCTAGCTCTTTAAATGGTTGAAGCCTCAGTCGGAAAAAAATGTTTTAAAGTCTCATTTGTAGTAAATACTGGTTTGTTTTCGTTCCTAGGCTACAGTTCCGAGGTTCACCACTGGTGACACTTTGCCTTTGCGATGGGTTTTGCTCACCACGAATGTAACTGCATTCCACTTTCGGGGCTGTATGCTGGGTATGTTCGTGTTTCCGTAACCCGCCAAACACTGACATGAATTACGGGATCTTTAACATGTATATTTGATCTTCACGGAGGAAATTTAGGCATTGAAATTGACCTGGGAGATCGTAAAACTCCCCACCCTTAAATCACCAGACGTCGCCGAGATTCGAACCCACGACTTCAATGACCCATAGGACTGAAGTCCAACGGCCTTCACCACTGAGCTATAGCAGACAGGTATCTATCTATCTATCTATCTATCTATCTATCTATCTATCTATCTATCTATCTATCTATCTATCTATCTATCTATCTATCTATCTATCTATCTATCTATCTATCTGTCTGTCTGTCTGTCTGTCTGTCTGTCTGTCTGTCTGTCTATCATCTATCTATCTATCTATCTATCTATCTATCTATCTATCTATCTATCTATCTATTATCTGTCTGTCTGTCTGTCTGTCTATCTATCATCTATCTATCTATCTATCTATCTATCTATCTATCTATCTATCTATCTATCTATCTATCTATCTATCTATCTATCTATCTGTCTGTCTGTCTGTCTGTCTGTCTATCTATCTATCTATCTATCTATCTATCTATCTATCTATCTATCTATCTATCTATCTATCTATCTCTCTGTCTGTCTGTCTGTCTATCTATCTATCTATCTATCTATCTATCTATCTATCTATCTATCTATCTATCTGTCTATCTATCTATCTATCTATCTATCTGTCTGTCTGTCTGTCTGTCTATCTATCTATCTATCTATCTATCTGTCTGTCTGTCTGTCTGTCTATCTATCTATCTATCTATCTATCTATCTATCTATCTATCTATCTATCTATCTATCTATCTATCTATCTATCTATCTATTGTCTGTCTGT
>CM054138.1:73448068-73450568 GCA_028751875.1 Rapana venosa
TTTAAATCACAGCAGATTTCTCTGGTGAAATTCGGGCTGCTCTCCCTGGGGGAGAGCCTGTCGCCACAAGAGTAGCGCCACCCATTATTATTCCCCCCCCCCCCCTGTTTTTCTCTGCATGTGTGTTTCCCTATCAGAGTGGGGTTGTGGGGTTTTTTTTTGGTACAGATTTTTTCCAGGGACATTTCTCTTGTTGCCGTGGGTTCTTTTATGTGCGCTGAAATGGTAGAATGTTTATTTCATGCTGGTATGTGAAAGTCTTGCTATGTATATATACTTATATATATATATATATATATATAAGTGTTCTCCCTACATATCAGTGAAGTTGTTTAACTCATGGGCAGGAATCTGGAGGGTCAAACAATGTAAAGATTACAAAATTTTCCTTTTGTGTCGAGAAAGCAATAAACAGCTGAAGGAGGGAGGTGCTAGAGAGAGAGCGAAAGAGAGAGAGAGAGACAGACAGACAGACAACAGACAGACAGAGACATGGACAGGCACAGGAGATACAAAGGCAGAGGACAAACAGAGAGACTAAAGACAAAGATCCAAGTGGGATGTATGATAGAGAGACAGAGACACAGAGAAGACACACGACACAGACACAAAACAGAAAACAGACAGAGCACAGGACAGAGACATGAGTCAGAGACAGAGGACACAGAGAAACACACACACACACACACACACACACACCACACCCCACACACACCACACACACAACACACACGTCAAGTCAAAAAATTTTAAATATCCATAAAGGGCAATTACAATACTGACAGACACTTTTGATAGAATCATAATTAAAAAAAAGGGACACAAAAAAACTCATTTCATAGGGGTTTAAAATTCATAGGTAATTCAAATAAAAATACTCCAAACACACCAGACACTAAAGATCTTTGAGGCTAAAAATGGCAAATATTTTTTTTGGGTTGTCTGTGCGCCATACGCACCTCCTCCTCCCCCCCTTTCCCCCCCCCCCCCCCACACACGGGGAGTGATCTTTCAATCGTATTTATGAGACTAAAGGGGGGAAAATAAAAGAGAAGCCATTAAAATGCAAACACACGTATTCTCTATAGCAGAAAGGCAGGAACACGTAACCACTCCCGTACCCACAAAGACCCCCGCACTTACCCACTCATAAACTCACATGGGCATACATGTCCATGCTGACTTCTAATGACGCACACGCATATATATTGACTGCACACATACGAACATAGGCACACCCACCCACTCAAGCAGTATGGAAACCAGATCCTTGATTCAAAACGCTCTTCAAAACCCAAGAAGCGTACTTCTTTATAACAGAAAAAGCAAAACCAGAGGTTTTTATTTTTGACAAATTATTTTTCACACCATACTGTCCATCAAAACCCAAAAAGGCAAGAGAAAGGGAACTCACTCACTCACTCACTCACTCCACTAACACTCACACAGCACTGACATCAACACAATGACTAGGACCGACCCGGAAGCAGAAGTCTCAAGATCAGGGGTGTTATGAAAGCAAGGGCCCATGGGAAGTTTTGATCCAACGGGCATCTGATCTTCCTATCTGACAGTGCATCCACACACACACACACGGACTGTTGGGATCTGGTGAAGGACTGACAAAGCATAACGGGAAGAGGTAGATGATAGCTGGTGAATGGGAAGGGTCATGGTTGACAGGTGTGCAATAGCGGTGTCCTTTATGCTGCTGTCTCTAATGCCCTAATCTCCCTGTTCTCACCTGGCCGTCATAGTTCTCACGCCACTCTGTGTGTGTGTGTGTGTGTGTGTTGTGTGTTTGTGTGTGTGTGTGTTTTATGGTGTGTGTGTGTTTTTTGTGTGTGGGTGTTATGAGATTTTAGGGGAAGATTTGCAGCTTTGCGGGTGTTAGGGAGTCTTTTTGTGTTCTTGATTTCTGTTTAGTTGGGTAGGTTTTTTTAATTATATTTTCTAAACGCGTGGTGTTAGCTTTTTTTTTTTTTTGGGGGGGGGGGGGGAGGGGGGCATATAAACCCTCGTTTGATGGTCCCATACACACGTATAAGATCACAGATGTTTGTGAAAGATCTTGGATTTCGTTATACTAAGTCGTGTGTGTGTGTGTGTGTGTGTGTGTGTTATGGAAGTGTGGGCACATTGAGGTTATATTCATCCTAGGTGATCTATCAAAATGGTTGAAAGGTTTAGAATACCTGGATAATTGCTGTGAAGCTGTGATAACGGTTGTTTGCTGGTGTCAGCTAAGAACAGTCTGTGGCTGCAGTGGAGTTTTGTTCTTTTTCGTCATCGTCCAACGCTTAGACAGCAAATGTGTTGTGCTGCCGTTAAGCGCCCGACAAGTCAGGCCTAGCGTATCCGACTTCGGCGTAGGGGAGGATTATTATCTTTTATGTCTTTCTGGAAAAAAAGGGCAGGGGAATGAACCAAGAAGGCAGAAAACAGACAAGGAGGAGGTGATAGGAAGAAAAGGAACAAGGCAGAAACAAAGAGAGGGATA
>CM054138.1:73455568-73458068 GCA_028751875.1 Rapana venosa
GCGATTAGTACACACAATTGTATATTCTATTACATTTGCATATTCTATTATAATTATGTGCTATATACCTTATTTTTATATAAATATAAGCAGATTCGTTAGTATGATAGTAACACCGATAGTGAGATTTTATGTACGTAACCATTTACCCAGCATTAAGGTAGCCGCATTGAATCTTCAGGGATGATGTCTAAACACGACACCTGTATACTTTAAAAAAAAATTGTCATCCGTTCCTACCAGCACACATTAGCCTACTTTTCCCCCCCGAAAAAAGCATAACTGGGTTTTACTTGCGCACAATAAATAAATTATATTCTGCGCACGTTTTGTACATAGAGCCTTGGTTTACATATAGTCTTATCCGAGAGACTTTTTGGGAGGTAGTGGAGTTGGTACTGATGTTAACTTCAAGGGGAAAAACCCTCTTCGGTGATTGATGGCTGTATACCACACTGTTAGATTACATGGGCTACCCCAATCCCCCTCCCACCCGCCAAAAAAAGGAAAAAAAGAAGAGAGAGAGATGAGAGAGAGAGAGAGAGAGAGAGAGAGAAGAGAGAGAGGAGAGAGAGAGGAGTAGAGAAGAGAGAGAGAGAGAGAGAGGAGAGAGTAAGAAGAAGAAGAATGAAAATGACCCTGGAACAGTTTGACTGTGACACAAAGGGCGGGAGGGTACAGAACATTACTGTAATGACAGGTGTGTTTGGAGGATCCAGGGGGTGGGAGGAGGGGAGGGGGGTGGGGGGTAGGCTGGGGGTGGGAGTGGGAGGGGGTGGGGGGTTGGGGGGTGGCGGAATGCAGGTTTCTTCACGTAGCAATGTGAAGATGACGACTGCAAGCATTGTGGAGACTTCTTCTTCTTCTTCTTCTTCTTCTTCTGTTGTTCTTGTTCTTGTTCTTGTTCTTCTTCTTCTTGTTCTTGTTCTTCTTCTTCTTCTTGTTCTTCTTCGTCGAGCGCTCAGACAGCAACTATTGTCTGTCACATGAGCGAAAACGCGTTGCGCTGCCGTTAAGCGCCCGACAAGTCAGGCCCAGCACATCTGACTTCGGTAAGGGAGAGAATTGTTATCTTTTAAGTCTTTCTTGAAAAAAAAAGGGCAGGAGAATGGACCAAAAAGGCAGAAAACAGACAAGAAGGAGATGATAAAAAGTGAAAGAACAAGGCACAAACAAAGAAAGGGATAGAAAAGAGGGAATTCCTAGCACAGAATTTCCAGAAGGTGGGGGATGCTATTTTATACTGACAGGTCCCCGGCATCCCCGCGGAGAAATTGTGGAGACGACACAGGAGTTCGGCTCTGATCTGACAGAACTCGGCGCTGAAATGACAAGGAGTAACTTTTTTTGGGTATGCGTTGTGAAGATGATTACTGCACTGGTCTGCTTTATAATAATAATCATCATCATCATCTGGTTGGTATGCTGGCGTGGGGTGGGGGTGGGGGACACAAGACACTCTTTAAAAGAAAGCATACAGGTACGCACGCACTCAAGCACGCACGGACGCATGCACACACACACATGTAAACACATATACACACACGCACGCGCGAACACACACATACACATGTCCGCGCGCACTCACATACACCACACACACACACACACACACACACACACACACACACACACCACACACACACACACACACACACACACACACACACATGCACGCGCGTGAGGCACGCTTACACGCACATACACAACACACACACACACGCACATACACACACACATACACACACACACACACGCACGCACGCACGCACGCACCCCTCCCCCCCCCCCCCCCCCCCCCCCCACAAACACGCACACACACACACAAAGCAGACGTGTGCCTGGCACTACTGTAATCGCTCTTTACGGGATGATGAAAGTATTTTGGACTCTGACTTGACTTGACCTGACTTGACAAGGGATCCACTGTTGACAAGCTGACATACTATACGCCGTCCACCATTCACCGCGCCCCATACCACCTCTGGGTCATACGCTGACCCAGTCATGTTTTTTTTCTGAGGACAGTTGTCAACATCATCTTTTTTCTTATTTCGTTCCTCGGCTAGAGCTCCGAGGTTCACCAATTAAATGGTGAGAGTTTTGCGTATGCGACGTTTTAAATAAAGAAAAAAAAACATCATTAAGGTAGCCGCATTCCGACTTCCGGAATACTGTTTAAAAACACAACGCTTGTGTGCGTGCTTTCTTTTAATAATAATGATAATGATAATAATAATAATAATAATAATAATAACAATGTATGATTATTTATATAGCGCTGAATCTTGTAGAGCAACAACAAATCAAATGTTGTCATCCGTTCCTACCGGCACTACAACGCTACAGTCGGAACGGGTTTTTAACTCGTGTGCGTAAAATATTTTGCGTGCATTCGCACACGGGGCCTCGGTTTATAGTCTCATCCGAGTGATTCTTAGGGGAGTGGAGTCAGTACCGAAGTTACCTCCAGGGAAAGAATCCCCCTTCACCGGGCGCC
>CM054138.1:73468068-73483898 GCA_028751875.1 Rapana venosa
CAATCATCAATCATCATCATCATCATCATCATCATCATCATCATCATCATCATCATCATCATCATCGATTCTTCGAACTCAAGCCAAGTCTTGCCCTCACGTCACATTACGCTATCATGCTGATAACGATGCAGTCAACTTAGCCACGATATCTCTGTCAAGGCGCCTGCCTTCCTTAGCCTACTGAAATCAGACGAGGGATTATTTATTAGCAGGGAAGGGAGAGAGAGAGAGAGAGAGAGAGAGAGAGAGAGGAGAGAGAGAGAGAGAGAGAGAGAGAGAGAGAGAGAGAGAGAGAGGGAGGAGGAGAGGGAGAGAGAGAGAGAGAAGAGAGAGAGAGAGAGAGAGAGAGAGAGCCAGAGAGAGAGAGAGAGAGAGAGGGAGAGAGAGAGAGGGAGAGAGAGAGAGAGAGAGAGAGAGAGAGAGAGAGAGAGAGAGAGAGAGAGAGCCGCGGGACTGGTATGAGAGGAGAGGAGCTGCTATACCAGCGTTGTCCTTCTCTATCCCTGCCTACTAACTAGCCTATACTGCTGGTTTGCGAGCAGTGTCACATTATCGAGTTTCACGTGCACTGATACATTACACTAGGACGCTAGATGGGTTATTTATTTATTTATTTATTTATTCTTTTATTTCGAGGATAATGGAATAAGCACTTATGTGCTTTTTGAAATCTAGTCCCCGTGTGTATGCGGTTTTGTAAATTCTGTCATCTGTTCCCACCGGCACACAATGGCCTACTCTTACGAAAAGCGGAACAGGATATAACGTGTGCGCAAGATGTTCTGCGTGCGTTTGCTCACGGGACCTCGATTTATAGTCTCGTCCGAAGGACTTTTGGGGAAAGCGGAGTCTGCGCTGATATTAACTACAGGGGAAAATATCCCCCTTGAACGGGAATCGAACCCGGGTCGTCAGATTGCGAGCGCAATGTTCTAACCACTAGGCTATCCCGTCCCCCGCCCAGTGCTTGGCAGTGGTGGGACGGGAAACTGTGTGTGTGTGCGTGTGAGTGTGTCTGTGTGAGTGTGTGTGTGAGTGTTGTATGTGTGTGTTCTGGTGATGTATTTACGAAAGGGAAAGTATGAACGTGTGTCAGATGTGTCGTGCGTGTTGCTAGGCCTGTTTAGTCCCCGAAGCTTGTGTGGTGGGAAGCGAGTGTGTGTGTGGTATAGTGTGTGGGAAGTGTGTTGAGGATGAGTGTGTGTAGTGATTGGTGTGTGTGTGTAAGTGTGTGTGTGCGATGTGTTGTGTGTGAGTGAATGTGTGTGTGTGGTGTGAGTGTGTGATGTGTGAGTGTGTGTGTGGTGTAGTGTGTGGTGTGTGTGTGGTGTGGTGTGTGTGTGTGTGAGAGTGTGTGTGTGTGAGTGTGTGTGTGTGTGTGTGAGTAGTTGTGTGTGTGAGTGTGTGTGTGAGTGTGTGTGTGTGTGTGTGTGTGTGGTGTGTGTGTGTGTGTGAGTGTGTGTGTGTGAGGTGTGTGTGTGTAGTGTGTGGTGTGTGTGTGTGTGTGTGTGTGTGTGTGGTGTGTGTGTGGTGTGTGTTGTGGTGTGTGAGTGTGTGTGTGGTGTGTGATGTGTGTGTGTGTGAGTGTGTGTGTGTGAGTGTGTGTGGTGTGTAGTGTTGTGTGAGTGTGTGTGGTGTGAGTGTGGTGTATGTTGTGTGTGTGTGTGTGTGAGTTGTGTGTGTGTGAGTTGTGTGTGGTGTGTGTGTGAGTGGTGTGTGTGTGTGTGAGTGTGTGTGTGTGTGTGTGTGTTGTGTGTGAGTGTGTGTGAGTGTGTGTGTGTGAGTGTGTGTGTGAGTTGTGTGTGTGTGTGGTGTTGTGAGTGTGTGTGTGTGTTTTTTGAGTGTGTGTGTTTGTGATGTGTGTGGATGTGTGTGTGTGTGAGTGTGTTGGTGGTTTTGTGGTGTGGGTTGGGGGTGGTGTGTGTGTGGGTGTGGTGTGTGATGTTGTTGTGTTTGTGTGTGAGTGTGTGTGTGTGAGTGTGTGTGTGTGTGTTGTTGTTGTTGACTTCAATTTTACGTCTGTTCACTTCTAGTGATATTAGACGAGGGGGTACAAATGGAGGGGTAGATGTTTTGTTTAAAAAATAAATAAATAAAAAAACAACCACCCCCCCAAAAAACCCACAACAACCAACCATGCTTTTACAAAAAATCATATAAAGAAACTTGGCAATGCAACAGGAATTATAAAAAAACATAAGAACAAGTCATTAACGTTAATGCAACTATAACAAATGTCCTAAGGGACTGCGGTAAAGACCTTTCACAATTTCAAATGCCAGTTTTAAATCATTGAATAGGCTGATAAGGGAATTTTCTGAAAAATGGGGCATGAAAGGTTTTATACTCTGGCAATCAAAAAGTATATGAGTATTGGTGATATTCTCACCACATAGACATTTACCATTTTTGCTGAATTTGGTTATCAATGCATTTAGTTTCATTCTATAAAATAAAGCAGTAATTCTTCTTGACATAAAAACATTTACACAAGCTTTTGAATGGTTCACGACTGTTAAATTATCGGTATTAATTGCAGTTCTAGTTAAAAAATCTCTCATTTTGCTGATTAGTTTCGGTGATCTTTCTCCATGATTTTTGTTCTAGTAAGCTGTACCCCTCTTTTAAGGATAAAGGTACATGCAATTCTATTGCATCCCTTCCATGTTTTGCACCTTTTTTTTGCAGCTCTATCTGCCCACTCATTTGGAAAGAATCCAGTGTGTGAAGGCACCCAACAAAAATTCACACTTATGCCCTTTAATGTTAAGAGATGGATGATATGCTTAATTTCTAATATAATTTTCGAAGTTTTCTTGTAACATGGGGATTTTAAAGCATACAATATACCGACTTAGAATCAACGCAAAGAAGGATTTGGAATATATACAATGGCAAATCAAGAATATAAGTAAGACCCATTAATATTGCTATTAGTTCTGCTGTAAATATCGAGTGATATTTACCAACATAGTATGATTTTTCAATTTTCAACGCTGGTATAACAAAAGCAGAACCTGTTTCTTGATTATCTAAACGTGATCCGTCTGTATAAATTTGTAAATGGTCAAAATACTTATGATGAATGTGGGATCGGACATCAGAAACCATTATATTCAAATTGTCATTCTTATTTACATTAGACACCTCTATGTCAAAGTGTGCTTTATTCATCTCCCATGATGGGCAAGGTAAGATTGTTTCTCGTGTGTCCATGCTGTGTTGATTAACTTCAGAGTTTTGTACCAGATCAGACACATATGTACTTATGGGCATTAGAGAGGAAATATATTTCGCTCTTTTAGGAAAATCCAATTCTGATTGTACTTCTATTTCTTCCGAAATAAAGTTTTCAGTTGTTTTGTTCTTAAGCACATACTTAGCACATGCTAGTTGACGGTAATCATCTAAAGGTAAAATGCCGACTTCGTTATATGTTCCCAGGGCTGAGGCGTGATAAGGCACACCAAGAGCAAGCCTGTATGCTTTGCAGTCTATACTTTGTAACTTTTTAAGTAAATACTTAGGAGCACTGAAAAATACCTCTTGGCCATACGATAATTTTAAACGAATAAGAGAAGTAGCTAAATATTTCAGATTTAATGTGTCTTGGCCCCAGAACTGTTCACTTACCATCTTCAGAAAGTTTAAACCTTTCTTTGCTTTAGTTAAATTGTGTTCAATATGTGCATTCCAAGTTAGCTTAGAAGTGAGAATAACACCCAAGAACTTGACAGTATCTTTATACTCAATTACGTCGGTCCCAATTCTAAATGCTGGTAGCTCATCTGGATTACTGCTATTGTTAAAAAGCACAGAGTATGTTTTTTCTGTGGATAAAGTAAATCCATTTTCGAGCATATAGTTATCAATGTTGTTAAGTTGGTTCTGGTATACCTTTTTAATGTAGTTTAACGCTCTTTTTGGTGTGTTTCGTTTCATAGAAACATTCATCCACATGCATATATCATCTGCATATTGCACTAAGACGACTTACTCTGACAATTTCATAGGGAGATCGTGCAGCAAAACATTAAATAAGAGAGGCGATATTACAGAACCTTGAGGTAGTCCCATATGAAAAGATCTAAAACTTGAATATGATTTAGCTACTCTAACCTGTATACTTCTGTTAGTCAAAAAACCTTTAATATAATGATATATATACCCAGAAAAACCCAGAGTCTTAAGTTTATGTAGCAACTTAGCATGCCAAACTTGATCATATGCCTTTTTTATATCAAAAAATGTTGCAAGAACGTTTTTTCTTCTTGCAAACTGAATTTTTATATGCGTTGATAGCTTAACCAAGTTATCTATGGCAGATCTATCTTTTTGAAAACCCGCTTGATTGACCGGGATTATTTTATTTTTATCACAGAAGTACATAAGCCTTTTAATAATAATTCTCTCCATCAACTTGCAATTATGTGAGGTCAAAGCAATTGTGTGTGTGTTGTGTGTGAGTGTGGTGTGTTTGTGTTTGTGTGTGGAGTGTTGTGTGTGTGTGTGTGGAGTGTGTTTTGTGTGTGTTTGTGTGTGTTGTGTGTGTTGTGTGTGGGGTGTGAGTGTTGTGTGTGGTGTTTGTGTGTGAGTGTGTGTGTTTTGTGTGTGGGGTGTGTGTGTGTTGAGTGTGGTGTGTGTGTGTTGTTGGGTGTGGTGTGTGTGTGTGTGTGGGGTGTGTGGTGTGTGTGTTGTGTTGGCGCGTGTTTTGTGCGTTGTGTGTGTGTGTGGTGTGTGTGTCTGTGGTGTGTGCGTGTGTCCCCTTAGGGCGATGATTAAAGTGTTTTTGACTTACTTTGGTTGACTTGTGTGTGTGTGCGTGCGTACGTGTTTGTGTATGTGTGTGTGTTTTTGTGTGTGTAGGTAAATAACTGTGTGTGTTATGTGTGTGTATGGTGTGTGTGAGCGATTGAGTAAGTGTGTGTGTGCGTCTGTACGTATGTGCGGGGTGCGCGAATGTGTATGTGTGAGTGTGTGTGTATCAGTGAGTGAGTAAGTCTGTGTGTGTGTGCGTCCATGCGTGTGTGCGTGCGTGTGATATCTTCAGTTTAACGTCTATTCACATTTAGTGATTTTAGACGGAAAAAAGTAATTTAAACAAGAGAACGCAAACAATAATAGAAAAGTGTCAGATAACGGTACTTAATAAAAACTAACTTTAACATACTACAAAAACTGAATTATTGGACTTCTTATCAATCCTAACACAATGTCCAACAGTAACAATGGTTCAGACAAAATCTGATCCATTGAAAAACTTGGTACAGCGGGTAAAAATACTTTTAAATGTTCACAATCAAAAATAACATGACTTTTGGTAATATTCTCCCCACAAATACAGTTTACATCTTCACGTATTTTGTCCTAAAAGCATTTAGTTTAAATTGTACATAAGGGATAACATTTTTCTACGATTATACCAACCACAACTTTGTTTAAAAATGAAAGCATTCCGAAAATCTACAATATTGCTTGTACAGCCATTATAAAGACAATAGCCAGAATCATATTTTCTTTCTGAAGTGCTTCCAGCAAGCGTTTTGTAGCAAGCTGTATCCCCATGCAGAGTAAGGCAACGTTTATTTCACAAGAACTATTTTTATTTCCGCTCCATATTTTGCAAGATGTCAACTTTTTCATTAAAAAAGATACCATTGTGTGAGGGAACCCAACAGAAAGTAATAGTACTACCTCTTAAAATTAAAAAGTGTACCAGATGCCTGATTTCAAAGATTATGTCTTTTTTTACTTTAAAAGTAGAATTTTTTAAAAGCATGTAAAACAGATTTAGAATCAACACAAAAAAGTATGTTGAATATGTTCTTTAGGAAAGTCAAATACATAATACAGTGCCAAAAACTATAGCAGTTAGCTCAGCGTAAATATAGATTTATTTTTTCCCAGGTTGACAGCTCGTTCTACTTTTAATGATGGAATAAACGAAAAGCCGCACCACCCCTCATTAGAATTTAGAACGGACCCATCAGTATAGATTTTGAGATGATCAGGAAAAAGTAGTTTGAATATGTTTCTTTTACTAGCGTTTGTAAAATGGTAACTTTTTCAGCTTTTCTTCAGAAGAATGATTAATATCAAAATGAGCTTTTTAAAATTTCCCCAAAGGTGGGTAGGGAGCTGACTGTCTAAATTTTGCTAATTCATTTGGATTAAGTTCTGAATTTTTAAAAAAAGGGGAGAAGTGTAAGTATTAATTGTAGTAAGCGAGTGATAGTTCTTGCTCTTTTCGGAAAGTGAATGTCAGACTTAATCTGGACTTCATTTCAACATTGCTGTCATTTGTAGTACTTCTTAGAACATATTTTGCCAAAGCAAGTTGTCGATATTCATTTAAAGGTAGAACTCCTACTTCCTTATATGTGCCTAGAGTTGAGGCGTGAGCTGGTAACCTAAAGCAAGTCGAATGCTTTTACAATCAAGACTTGGATTTATTAAGCAAAAAATTTTGGGGAGCACTGAAAAATACTTTTTGTCCATAAGACAGTGTTGATCGCACAAGGGACAAGGACAGATGTTTTAAATACAGTAATATCTTGTACCCATGGTTGTTTACTGGTAACCTTTAAGAAGTTAAGAACTTTCTTAGCTTTAGTTGCCAATATTAAATTGTTGATTCCACGTTAACTTAGAAGTGAGGAATATCCTAAGAATTTCACTGCTTGTTTGTATTCTAGAGCTTCTCCATTTTTCGAAAATTGGTAGAACTTGTGGGTCAACACCATTATTAAAGAGGAAAAGGGTTTGGGTTTTTTTTCGGGGGAAAGTAAAAACCATTCTCAAAAAGATAACCACTAAGTTTGTCAATTTCTTTTTGATATATTTTTTGATAAAAATTTAACTGCCTTTTGGTGTGTTTTCTTTTTCATTCATAACATCCATCCACATACTTATATCGTCAGCATATTGTACAATAACAACATTACTTGATAAAAGTTTAGGAAGATCATACAGTAAAGGTTGAATAGATAAGGTGATATTACTGAACCTTCGGGATACCCTTGTCTGGGTGACCTTGACATAGAATAACAATTCCCAACTTTAGCTTAAATTTAATTCTTTCTGACAGAAAGCTTTTAATATAGAAAAAATTACTGCCGGGAAAGACCAAATTAGATTTCAGTTTGTAAAGCAATCTCTCATGCCACACATGATCATATGCCTATATACGTCAAAAAATGTCGCAAGTACAATTCTTCCTTCGAGCAAACTGATATTTAACTCGAGTGGTTAGTTTAACTAAATGATCAACTGTGGATCTCCCCTTTAAACAAAAACCTGCCTGATTTAGGGGTATAATTTTATTTTTATAAAAAAAAATATTGCAGTCTGTTTAAGATTATTTTTTCCATCACCTTCCCTGTATGTGAAGTTAATGCAATTGGTCTATAGTTATTCTTATCGCTGGTGATTTTTCCTTGCTTTAATACTGGTATCAAAATAGTTTCCACAATCGAGGCATGACTCCATGAATTCAGCAGCGTTGAAAAAGATCTAACAACAGAAGTAGCCAATTATTAGGGAGATGCCTTAGTAGTTCATTTGATATTGGATCTTTACCCACTGATGTTTTTTTAGTAGAAAAAGAGAAAATTACATCTCTTACTTCTTGCAACGTAATGGGGGCATTATAGTGTGTATTAACGCATTCTGGATCTAAATATTCGTCTTTCTGTACCTCATTTTTTCTAAACGTTTTAGATTTACCTGAAAGGTTCTGAGTACTCATAGAATCAGAAAACATATTTACGAAAATTTCAGCTTTTTCTGAATCAGAAAGAACCTCTTTTTCATGTATTTTGATCGGACAATTCTGTAAACAAACCCCATTTTTCATGTCATTGAATTTTTTCCACACCTTTTTAAGATCTGTATAGTTGAAAACGTCTTTTGTACAGAAGCTACTCCAAAACTGGCGCTTAGCTTGTGCTATAATCCTGTTGCTGCAGAGTTTGCTCTTTTCATCAAGAGATGATTTTGTCATTGCGCTCTTTTATATAGTTTTTATATTTTTCTTTTTTTTTCATTAACAGCTTTCTGACAAGAATCATTCCATCACATATTACCTGAATGTTTGTTGGATTTTAAAGATGAAAATTTTGGAATTGAATCAGCAGCAGCTTGTAAAATAATGTCTGTAAATTGTTTGTAAAAAATGTCGACATTATCATCTTTAATGCTTTCTGTATTTACTGCTGTTAAAATAGTATTAAATTTATTCCAGTCGGCAAGATCATAATTAAATTTGGGATAGCGTCTTTATCATTACTATTTCCACAAGAGTGGTCATTAAGGGTAATTATAATTGGTAAGTGATCACTCCCTAAAGTTTTTGGTGTGTGTTTTCCCATTTACAATTTGGAGCAAGCACAGGAGAAATGAAGCAAGTCAATGGCACTTGCCCCATGACTAGCAATATCTGGGATTAGGGTTTCATTACCACATTTAATAAATAAAGGCAAGAATCTACTATATTTTCAACAAATCTCTTGCTAGTTACTGATGTGCTGCCCTTATCCCAAAAAGGCGAGTGAGCATTAAAGTCGCCAACGACTATTCACTTTTTATTTGAATCTTGCAATGTGCGAATCCATTCAGTATTTTCCTCATTTGGACCTTTAGGGAGATATACAGAAACGACATTTATAATGAGATGATTATTGACTTTTACATTTACTGCACAGGAATATAATAATAATAATAAATAATTGGAATTTATAATAGCGTGAATCTTTTTAAAAACAAACAAATCGAGCGCTTTTCATCATCATTTACAGCATGAAAATCTCCTTAAAATAATGAGAAAATCCATGCGCGCGCACTACGGCACGCACAAAACCCCGCACGCACACAATACACACACACACACAACACACAAAACAACAAAACACACACACACACGGAAACAAACACTTAAAGGTGAAAAGATTTCTGTTTGAAAATTAGGAAGATTATTGTGGGGGGAAAGTCTAGGGAGGAAATAAATGTGGGGTTTTGAGGCTGGATTTGAAGGAATCAAGTGAAGGCTTTGACGAAAGGGAAAGAGGAGGTCATTCAGGTGGAGTGGCCAAAAAAACAGAAAAAGAGCGACGGCCCAAAAAAGTGGTTGTTTGAAACTGGTGTTCGAAACAACCAAAGTATCTGCGGCCTTTAACGAAGGGAACGGGATGGAGTGTACAGGTGAAAGACAGTTACAGAGATAAGAGGGTGATTTGTGGAGACATTTGAAACAAAAGGGTATTGATTTTATACTGCAGTCTTTGTGAGACAGGCCACCATGAAGAGATGCAGAAGAAGAGTGATGTGGTTCAGATTTTTTCTTCTTGGACGTCGAGCTGCAGAGTTTTGTGCGTTGAAGAAGTGGATAGATGAGCTGGTAGGCCCGCCAAAAAGAGAATTACAGTAGTCTAAACGTGAAAGAATAAGAGATGTGATAAGCTTGGAAGTTGCATCAGTGGCAGAACTTGCGAATTCCGGCTACGGCCTTATTGGCATAGATTCAATATAGAGATGGTGCTGGAAATTTTCAAGAACTATCTCAATTTTTCAAAGGATGTATATGGCGGTTTTTCTTTCCTGTTCACTCATAACGTTTAAAGAATGGGGGATAATAAAATTTTTTCCATTCTAGGCAATGCTTTGACTGCATTCGTGACTGTAAAACTAAAATTTGGGAAATGTGGAAGGTGGTGGATTTTAATTAGTGGTGAATAGAGAAACATTTTCAACACATGAACGCTTGATTTTTAGCTTTACAAGTTTAGCGCTATTTTAAATTTCCTACATTATTATTATTATATTATTATTTTTTTATTATTTTTATTTTTATTATTATTATTATTTAAAAAAAGATAGTGAGGTTAGTCATCACCGATCTGCAGTTCCACCAATATTTTTACGGACATTGTTTTACCATTTTTATAAGGAAAGAATAAAAAAAAGAAATAAGAAGTAATAAAATTAATGATCAAAAAATAAAAAAACAATAAGATAGCGAGCTAAACATTTCCAAAAGATAGTCTATGCAATGAAGAGACAATCAGAAAGTGAAAGCCAAATTGACCAGTCTCAAAGGAGATCTTAATTAAAACTCTAAACGTTTTTTCAATCAGTTCATAAAAAGCAGAACCCTTCCCAAATAACCCCTACATGTTCCACCAGGGGCCCCTGTCTCCAACTGGAGGCAAGACTCTGGAGATACTGGAAAGTTCCTGCTGCGTGATTGCACAGTTGGGTGTCTCTTGGTCTTCCTGGAGTCTGCCAGAAAAGCTGACGGACGTGTCTGCCCACGTTGACTGCCAGCACACTGGATCCTCTCCGTGACGGGTGCAGACCATCCTTTAAAGCCCTGATGTTAGTGGGAAGGTTGGAGTGGTGAACTAGAGAAACATTAGCAGCATCATGAAGTTCAGCACTGATCATTGCATTAAAAAGTTCCCTCTGCACATTAAGTAAGTAAGTAAGTAAGTCTTCAATTTTAACGTCTTTCCACTTAAAGTGATACCAGACGATCCTTAAATAGAAGACTGAATATGTGTGTGAGAGAGAGAGAGAGAGAGAGAGAGAGAGAGAGAGAGAGAGAGAGAGAGAGAGAGAGAGAGAGAGATGTACTCTTTGTGTGTGAGGGCGTGGGCGTCCCTGCATGCATGCGCGCTCGTGTGTGTAATAAATAGTAATAACAAAGGAAATAGTATTCTTAACATGAACAAATCAAGAACAGATTTTTTTTTAAAATGGAAATTAAAAATAACTACAATAACTACCATTAATGCCCTATAGGACTTAACAATAAACCCTTAGTAATATCAATTGTTAACTTAACATTGTTCAAAATTTCTTCAATGGAATTCTCAGAAAAGGCAGGGAGATGAGGTTTTAACTTCTCACATTCAAGTATGATATGAGTATTTGAAATATATTCACCACATAAGCATTTAACATCCTTGCTGAATTTTGTTGTGAATGCATTTAATCTTATCTGCACATTAAGTTTAGGGTCTCGAACAGGGGCAATCTTGCTGGCTACGATCTTTGTTCTAGGGTGGTCAGCAACTAATCTATTTATACAGTTGATGTATTTCTTGCTACTACTTCTTGGGTCAGCGGTCTTGATGTCATTAATACCACAGTGGACGACAATAGCATCCACAGGTTTGTCAGAGTTGGAAATTGCTGTGTCCAGAGTAGGTTGTAACTCTTCTATTTTGAGGGCTTTACAGGACACCATGTTAAATCCATAGGAAAGCCCTAGTCTGTCAGCATTGACCCCCTTCATGACAGAGTCGTGAATAAACACCACTTGTGGCATGTTTTGATGTTCTTCTGTCTTTTTGGAACTAGGTATTTTTCTTGTACGCCTAAAAAAAAAGAATGGTGGTTTGACGTCAGTCACAATCTTGACGTCAAATGCGGCCTGATCTGCTTTTGAGGTCTGCCCTTTGAATTGGATTTTCCTTTCTTTGTTTGTGTGTGTGCGAGTGTGTGTGAGTGTGTGTGTGTGTGTGAGTGTGTGTGTGTGTGTGTGTGAGTGTGTGTTGTGTGTGTGTGTGTGTGTGTGTGTGTGTGTGTGCACACTCCGGTTTCAGCCTATGGCTTAGCCAGCCCGGCAGCTGGAAGAGTGGTTCAATGCCGGAATTGATCCCGATTACTTATAATAATGATATTATACTCGTGTTGTCCTTGTGGTCTTTATTTTGTCATCTTCAGCATCATCAGCAACAGCAGCAGCAACAGCAGCAGCAGCAGCAGAGGCAGCAGCAACAACAACAACATGTTGTTCTTGTTATTGGTGGTGTTCTTCTCTCTCCTCCTCCTCTTCCTCCTCCCCCATTCGCTCTCATACTCCTTCCATTTCGTCGTTGTCTTTGTTATTCCTTCTCCTCCTCTTCCTTCTCTTCAGTGTTCTTGTTGTTGTTGTTGTTGTTCTTCTTCTTCTTTCTTCTTTATCCTCCTCCTCTTCTCCTGCTTCTTCACGCACACACACACACAAACACATGCGCACACACACACACACTCACTCACTCAATCACTTACACACACACACATACACACACGCACGCACACATGAACAGACACACACACACACATGAACACACACATACACAAACACACACACCATGAACAGACACACACACCATCCACGTGTGAATCACAAAGCACCACCAATGTTACCACACACACACACACCCTGGCTTCAAACGTTTGCTCCCTGTTCCTATCCCCCCTGATTAGGAAGGGCGACAAACACCCAGGCAAAGACGGACCACTGCCTAGCAGTTTGTCCCTGAAAGAAAAGGCCAGTTTAACCAGCAGGGAACTGAAATGAATTCACACCTCCCAAGCCCCCTGAAACCGGGAACCTAACCTTTGCCTCAAAACCGCCGGAAGAAGAAAAGCAAACACATATCCGGCGGCACTGCATTGTGGGACCTCAGGATCTTTGATCCGGGGATTAGAGCTCATTTGAATATTAGGAGCCCGCAGCTGCTTGGTTTGGGGCAACAAATACTCGGACTCTGGTACAGAACTTGGCGCTAATATCGAACCTTCTCTTACAGTTCCGGAACCGGTTGTAGATCTAAGAACGGTGATGACGAACTTCTTGGAGAGTTAGAGCACCATCTGACGATAGCACAGGTCAGTCTCATGGGCTGCTTTGTCATTCTTTGGCTTTCTTTTTGTTTTGTGGGTATCAAGCCGGTCTTTAGAATCTGCTGACCCTATATGGGATGTGTACCAACCCCACGATTAACCGCTGTATTGATAGGGTTACAGTGTTCACACTTACTGCTGACTTCTTTGGTCCTCATTTCACAAGCGTCACCTCAATGTCTATAGATAATGTACTTTTTCTAACAAAGCCACTCTTAAAGTGTTTGGGTAGTGGTAGTTCCATGTATGTGTACATACGTTTTAGGGATTGCTAAACAAGAAGGATATTGACCCAGAAAAACTAATCTTCTGTCCACTTACTTGGTCATTCTTACCAACTTTTTATGGCATCTCAGCATGGTCTTCAAAAATAGCTTGTATTGGTGTTTTTTTTTCGATCCTTGGCTAGAGCTCCGAGGTTCACCAATGGTGAGATTTTGCCCACCTACAACATCGTCAAAGCTGAAGATGATCTAGCTACGACATCACCATCTCATTAAACAAGTTTTAAAGGGATGAGGGTGTGTACACATAAGTGGCTTCTTTTCCTCTGTGCTTGTCTAACATGAACCCTGAGGGTAAGCTTACAGAGAAGAACCCAAGTACTTGAAAAGAGTGACTATTACAACATAGTGAGCATCTGCTGCAAAAATGATACCATCTGCTGCAAAAATGATACCATCTGCTGCAAAAATCACATTATCAACACATCATCTGCTGCAAAGATCGCATTATCTGCCGCAAAAATAATACCATCTGCTGCAAACATCACATCATTAACACATCATCTGCTGCAAAAAAAAATCCACATCATCAACACATCATCTGCTGCAAAGATCACATCATCTGCTGCAAAAATAACATCATCTGCTGCAAAAATAATACCATCTGCTGCAAAGATCACATCATCAACACATCATCTGCTGCAAAGATCACATCATCAACACATCATCTGCTGCAAAGATCACATCATCTGCCGCAAAAATAATACCACCTGCTGCAAACATCACATCATTAACACATCATCTGCTGCCAAAAAAAAATCCACATCATCAACACATCATCTGCTGCAAAGATCACATCATCTGCTGCAAAAATAACATCATCTGCTGCAAAAATAATACCATCTGCTGCAAAGATCACATCATCAACACATCATCTGCTGCCAAGATCACATCATCAACACATCATCTGCTGCAAAGACCACATCATCAACACATCATCTGCTGCAAAGACCACATCATCAACACATCATCTGCTGCAAAGATCACATCATCTGCTGCAAAAATAACATCATCTGCTGCAAAAATAATACCATCTGCTGCAAAGATCACATTATCAACACATCATCTGCTGCAAAGATCACATCATCAACACATCATCTGCTGCAAAGACCACATCATCAACACATCATCTGCTGCAAAAAAAACCCACATCATCAACACATCATCTGCTGCAAAGATCACATCATCTGCTGCAAAAATAACATCATCTGCTGCAAAAATAATACCATCTGCTGAAAAGATCACATCATCAACACATCATCTGCTGCAAAGATCACATCATCAACACATCATCTGCTGCAAAAAAACCCCACATCATCAACACATCATCTGCTGCAAAAGTCATCATATACTGTAAAGATCACATCATCAACACATCATTTGCTGCAAAAGTCATCATATACTGTAAAGATCACATCATCAACACATCATTTGCTGCAAAGATCACATCATCAACACATCATCTGCTGCAAAGATCACATCATCAACACATCATCTACTTAAAAGATTAAATCATCAACACATCATCTGCTGCAAGAATCACATCATTAACACATTATCTGCTGCAAAGATCACATCATCAACACATCATCTGCTGAAAAGATCACATAATTTACTGCATAGATCACACCATAAATAAAGTTGCCAAAGAAATAAAAAGAGAAAGCTATTGGTCAGTAACTTAAGGATTCAAGACAACTTTATTATTCGATAAGAATAAGAGCAACTGTAATAGGTGCAATCGTATCACTAGGACAAAACACCTAAAATTTAATTCTAAAAACATACAACTATGGTCATGTTTGTAAAAGAAAATCACCAACTATCAAGAAGAAAAAAACATCTCAATAGTGTAGTCACATCACCAGATCAACTAGCAGAGCAAGACCATCTTAGGGGGAAGTGGCAAGGCCTAAAAGAGGGGAGTGGGTGGGGGTTGTAGAAGAGAAAGTGGAGAGTTCTTTTTCTTAACCAAAATCACAAACAAACCACAGATCATTCATTGTCCAAACCACAGATCATTCACTGTCCAAACCCACAGATCATTCACTGTCCAAACCACAGATTATTCATTGTCCAAACCACAGATCATGCATTGTCCAAACCACAGATCACTCATTGTCCAAACCACAGATCATTCATTGTCCCAAACCACAGATCATTCATTGTCCAAAACCACACATCATTCATTGTCCAAACCACAGATCATTCAATGTCCAAACCACAGATCATTCATTGTCCAAACCACAGATCATTCATTGTCCAAAATGCAAATCATTCATTGTCCAAACCACAGATCATGCATTGTCCAAACCACAGATCATTCATTGTCCAAACCACAGATCATGCATTGTCCAAACCACAGATCATTCATTGTCCAAACCACAGATCATTCATTGTCCAAACCACACATCATTCATTGTCCAAACCACAGATCATTTATTGTCCAAACCACAGATCATTTATTGTCCAAACCACAGATCATTCATTGTTCAAAAACAACATGTCAGTCATTGTCCAAACCACAGACCATTGTCCAAACCACAGACCATCCATTGTCCAAACCACAGATCATTCATTGTACAAACCACAAACCATCCATTGTCCAAAACCACAGACCATCCATTGTCCAAAACCCCAAATAATTCATTGTACAAACCACAGACCATATCCAAGCGGAAAGTTATCACGAAATAGGTAACATTGGTAACGTTTACTGTCCAACAAAGAACAAGAGACTTACGTAAAACAAGGTAACAAAAGACTGTCCACACATTTACACGTGGCTTACGCTGAGATAATACAACATCCATATATTAAGTATACATTATTACCTAAATATACATCAAGAACATTTCCCTTAACAAACTCAAG
>CM054138.1:73484398-73491898 GCA_028751875.1 Rapana venosa
TCTCTCCTCTTCTGAAAGGTATTGTCGTCTACAGACACTAAGAAAAACAAAGTTAGTTTTTCGCAGTGTATTGATGGCCACTGTTCTAGCTTGGAGATTTTACTGTACACCGGATATTCCATACACACCTCGCCCCATCTGCCAAGAAATCGATTTTCCAGATGCTCGACCCAGGCATATCTTTTATCACGCTGCTGGAACCTCAAATACATGCTGGGTACTTTCGTAGTTGCACAGCTCATGGCATGCTGACATAAAATAGGGAATCCTCTGTGTGTTGTGTGTGTGTGTGTGTGTGTGTTTGTGTGTGTATGATGCCACGTGCGTGTGTGTGAAGGAGAGCAAGGCACTGGCAGGTTTGCATGTAGGCTGACCTGGAATATCTTAAAAACTCTTACCTTTCAATCAGGAAACGCCAGTGAGGTTTGAACCCGAGATTTCAGGATGCTCAGGATTAGAACACGGGAGTTATTCATGTGGACCTGCAAAGTGCAGAGTAGACATACTGAGGAACATATATCACTTTATTTGCAACAAAAGCTTGGGTCAGCCTGCTTTTGAAAAAAAATGAGGAGGGTGTGTGTGTGTGTGTGTTAGTTAAAGTAGCTGGTTTAATCTTGAAACAGAAAACATGTAGAAAGCAGAACATCAACAACTCGCCAAAGAGCTTATAGCTTGTTTGCACTCAGATACTTCGGGTGTCCATATTAATTTTATTTTATAAGAATATCAAATATTGTTGATCTTAAACTATGACATGAGGTGAGCTAGAAACTGCTACTAATGCACAAGTGTATACAACTGTTGCTTCCCCCTAAACGGGAGAACAGCACACTGTTTCAAGCCGAGAGTACGCATGTAAACCATCAGCAGACTTTCACAACTTGAACCATTTCGTTTTGAAAAAAAAGTGTCCTATGTGTATACATGTGAAATGTGGACCAAAACAGCAAACATTGAAAGAAGGATACAAGCAATGAGAGATGAGATTGTAACTGGTATCTCATACAGAGATCACATAAGAGGAAGTGAAACCAGAATTGAAAACAAGAGCTCCTGACTTCGATGAGAAAAACGCAAACTCAAGTGATACTGGCATGTCACATGAACATCTGGACTGGCCAAGAATGCACAATAGGGAGCAGTACAAGGAGGGAGACGAAGAGGCAGACAGAGAAAACGATGGGAAGACAACATCAGAGAGTGGACTGGTCTTGAGTGGAACGACTTGCTACGGAAAGCTGAAAACCACGAGGAATGGAGGAAGCTGGTTGCAAAATCTTTAGTGATGCCCCAACGGTCTACTAGACTAGGTGATAGGTGAAGGTGATGTACTGTGTTTCCTGTAGTTTTTGTTTGCTACAGTCTGTGGCAGCTGGTTGCAACAGTAAGGTATTTTGGTTTGAAGTCACATGTCTTCATTCCTTTTTAGGAGAAACACTGTCACCCTTGCTGGTTTTCATGCTTAAAGCAATCTTTGGGTATCCACTGTGTTTCCTATCCAACCACAAGAGTGGGCCAAGTGCAGCCATGAGCAGCCCTGGGCTATGAGAAATACGTAACTTGTCAGAATGACTTGATGACATGGTGAACTCTACACATGCATTGTGCAGGTTGGTGGTTTGATTAACACTTGCTCGAATGCAGACTGGCATATTTACAATCCATTTTAATGTGATATTTTCAGTTCAACGTCTATTCACATTTAGTGATTTTAGAGGGGCAAAAATCCAACAAGAAAAAGCAAACAAAAAAAAATCAACTTTAACACACTACAAAAACTGAGTTATCGGACTTCTTATTTATCAACCCTAAGACAATGTCCAGCAGTAACGATGGTTGAGACAAAATCTGATCCTGTGACAAAGCTTTTTCCACAATAAAAAATGACTGTTAATAATCTTCTCCCCACAAATACAGTTTACAGCTTTCACGTATTTTGTCCTGAAAGCATTTAGTTTAAATCTGTACATAAAGGATAACATATTTCTGCGATCATACCAACCACAGACTTGGTTAGAAATGAAAGCATTTTGAAAATCAATCACATTGCTTGCACATCTATTGCCAGACTTATTTATCTTCTTTCTAAAATGCTTTCAGCAAGCGTTTTGTAGCAAGTTGTATCCCTCAATCAGAGACAAGGCAACAATTATTTCACAAAAACCATTTTTATACCTCGCGCCATATTTTGCACGGCTGTCAACTTTTTCATTAAAAATAGATACCAGCGTGTGAGGAAGCGCATTTTAATTGTTGGGGTGAAGGTGGTGCAGTTTAGTGTTATAATTACCACCTCCCCCCTCCATCGCCCCATCCCCCATCCCCCCTCAATCATTTCCACGTCTCCCATCCTCTTCCATCCCCCCATCCCCCAGCTTTTGAGATGATTGCCTCTGTTGACGCAGACGTGACAGTTGGTAGACGTGGAATCTGACCATATCAAAACTATCAAACCCTGTGGTTGTTCCCTCTCGGCCACCACCAGTAACAGCCAAGTTTGCAGTGTCACAGTGTACAGAGGTGGGAGGAGAAGGGGGAAGGGGGAAGGGGGGATCTCCTTACGCAAGAGCCGCTTGACCATGGCAGCAGGTGTGCCGGAGGGACAGAGCCTTTGTGTGGCTGGAGGGGTGTGTGGAGGAGAACTTGTCCAAATCCCCAATTGGCTACAAGACACTGGCAATGGCATTAGGACCACGGCCACAACACAGGCTCCCCCGTCTTCAACAAATAGGGCTTAATCGTCAGGGCATTAACTCTCTCCCCTCAATGGATTTCAGCGATTGTTAGCACAGGCCCAAGGTTTCCCCTCCACAGGCCTGGCATGGCTGCAGGGGCCAGAGTCTTTCTCCACACAGTCCTCCGTCCGTCCTCCGTCCTTCGCTTGTTTGCTCTGTTTTTGTTGCCATTCAGGATTTGCTCTGTCTTCGATCCGGGCCACAGTCGGCAGGAAATGAAGGGAACGATTTAGAACTGCAGGACCAACAGGAGGGTAAAGTAGGCAGGCCATGCGTACTGTGGGCAGTAGATAGGGCTTGACTGTTAAAAGCATAGGGAGCTTTAAGTCTGACTACACAGTGACAGGAAGGAACATGTAAGTCACGGACTGTGTCAAGTTTGTTGGGTAAGCGTTATGTTTGGTTTGAAAGATTTCTGAATTAGCCTGAACAGAGACCAACATGTTCAACCAACATGTTTAATTGCTGCTTTGTTTCCAGTATTGCTACCATCACTATAAGTACTTTCCATTGTTTTTCCAAAGACGTTTAAGGTAAATTGGCAACTACCATCCAGTAAGACAAAAAAGTACAAATAACCAACATGTTCTGAATATGTTTGTTTTTGTCAGTCAAAATCCAGAGATACCTGTTTCCAAGGTTTACTTGGAAAGGAAAAGAATCACAATTTGATTAGATCAATGTAAACATTTTGTGTTAAAAAACAACATATCTATCTATCTATCTATCTGTCCCGTAGTCTGACGACCGTGGGGGCACCCTCAAAGACTCAGCAACCAGTTCCCTCCATTCCTCTCTCTGTTCTGCCTTCCTCAGGGTTTTGTTGAGTTCTAGGCCTGTCCATTCACTGATGTTATCCTCCCAGCTCTTCCTTGGTCCTGATGAGCAACAGAAGGCGCGGTCCTTGGTAACCCGAGCGACGACCGATCCGGTATGGAGATTCTGGCTGTCTTTGTCATTGGTGTATCTTGGGCAAATCAAACCTGGCGGAGCCCATCCCTCTCCAGGTCGGATTTTTTGGTTGGGTTTACTCCCCACATGTGGCAGGTGGTACTGGGTTACATGGTTACCAGTAGCAGAGGGAGTCTCTGACCTGACCTAAAAAACAACATACAGACTGCAAAAACCACCATTGATAAAACCACAAAATAGACAAATAAAAACTTACAATAAGATAGACATGTGCAGTTTTCAATACCTTGTCAAATCATTCCCTGAAACTTAACTGGGTGCAAACTATATTTACAAATTCTAAAATAAGTGCAAATACATGTAGTTTATATAGTCGTAGCTGAAATAGTGTAGCGTGGTGTTAAGAGCATCAGTTTATTTAGAGGTCCACAAACAACTGGCTTTCTTACATTATTTTGCAAATTTGCCAACTGCGGTATTTTAGAAAACTCCCCAAACCTCTGCATCCTTGCTACGGGTACGCAGCAGTGTTTGTGCGACTGACAGATAAGCTGCCGATGGATCTGCATCATAGGAGTTGTCTATCTTGCCTCCTTCATAACCCTGTGCTGAAAAGAGCGCAGGCACTAATGAGGCACTCTGACCCAAGACCTGGCCTGACCCCACCCCAGTGACCAAGCAGCTCTGTGAAGACTGGGAGAGAGAACCTGCAGCCTTTTAACAAAAATTCTTTTATATCGAGGATAATGGAATAAGCACTTATGTGCTTTTTTACATCCAGTCCCCTTGTGTATGCGGTTTTGTAAATTTGTCATCTGTTCCCACTGGCACACAATGGCCTACTCTTACGAAAAGCGGAACCGGATTTAACGTGTGCGCAAGATGTTCTGCGTGCGTTCGCACACGGGGCCTCAGTTTATAGTCTCATCCGAAGGACTTTTCGAGGTGTGTGCAAGACGTTAGGCATGCTTTCTCAGACAGAGCTTTGGTTTGTAGTCTCATCCACAGAACTTGCAGGGATGGAGGTGGAACCAATGTAATCTCCAAGCTAAACAAGCTAAATTACCACATGTCTACAAAGCTGAAACTCATTCCTCCTTCCCTGTGTGCAAGTTGTACAGAAAACTAGACTGGTGAGCACATCCTTCAGAGGTGCGCGCTATTCAGCGACCTGAAGGAGATTGTGAGGTCGACGTCGATAACCCCAGAACCCAAGCTGTAGGGCCCACGAAAGGATGCTAGCTGGAAAGGACATGCCATTATGTTTTCACGAACACATCTGACGGTGTAAACCGACGAGAGAAGAAGACCTCTATGCAAAACCCCAGTGAAACAGACAGCTCAGTGGCGACTTAATTGAAACCTCTCACTCCAGATTGATGCATCTAACTCTGTCAGCACTAAGTTTCTGAGATGAAAGTGAGCCCGAATTCGTGTGCTATGAGCATTTTGCCTTCACCTATCCCGTAGTCTTGTAGACCATTGGGGCACCACTGAAAATTGTGCAACCAGCTTCCTCCACACCTCGCAATCATCAGCTTTCCGTAGCAAATCATTCTGCTCAAGGCCAATCTATTCTCTGGTGTTGTCTTCCCATCGTTTTATCTCTCTACCTCCTTGTAGGACAGTCTTTGCCAGTCCAGATGTTCGTGTAACAATCCTGTATCACTTGAGTTTGCCCTATTTCACTGAAGTCAGGAGCTCTTCACATGTTTCAATGGCGTTTCCAATTCTGGTTTTGACTTCCTCATTAGTGATGTGATCTCTGTATGAGACTCAGAAATTTGCAAAAACATCTCGTCTCTATTGTCTGTGTTCTTCTTTCAATGTCTACTACAAACATTTAGAACAAATAAAAGAGGTCAAGTAAACAAAACAGTGGACACACTTGTAAAACTGTCAAAAAAAAAGCAAGCAGGCAATAAAGAAGGTTGCATTTGCAAACATAGATGTAAACAGGAAAGAATTTGGCACGTTCTCTCTGGGACGCACTCTCCCTTAGAGAAACTCTTTGAATCTACCCAGAACGACTTAGAACAGAGGTGCTAAAATACACTTATCGATGAAAACGTGCCTTTGTACAAAAGGTTTTCATTTTTGTGTGTGCTGAAAGTGGTCATTCTTTGCTTTGCTTTGATGATGGTAATGATAATAATGGCGATGATGATGATGATGATGACGATGATCATGATGACGACGATAGTGATGATGATGCATTAAACTTTCCAGATACAAACTTTCGGTTTTGTCTCTCCGGGGAGAGCATTCCCGGCCCAGCAACATTAACTCCCTTTCGCTGGGGTAAACTCTTTGCGTTGCCATTTCCTACTTAATTCAATTCAGGGTTAGAGATGGGAGGAGGGTGGGGGAGGGGGATGGGCAACGAGGGAGATAATAACAAAATAAATATTCGAGGGGAGAGACAGACATTGTATTGGCATGCCAAATAATCCATAAGCAGAAGCATAAAAACCACGCCAACCCTTAACAGACAGGATATAGCTCCTCCCTCTCTCCCTCCCTCCCTCCCAATCAACCTCCCATCCTTTCTCTCCACTCCTTTTCTCTGTGGTCTCCAGCCCCTCCCCTCCCCCCCCCCCCCCTCTCCTACCTCCTGGCACATTTAAAAAAAGTTAATTTAGTGAAGTACAAAATGAGATTCAACAGGGAAGGCGGATAATGCCCAGCCCCCGCGCATGCGCACACTGTAGTGTTTGGGCGATAGTGATCGTGTTCCGTGTTTGTCACACTTGGGGGAAGGGGCGAGCACTGCGTCCTGACTTTTCCCATTATTAATTGTCATCCATGCGTGTTGTGACAGATCTGAAGACCAGGGGCGGATAAGAACCCCGCTTGACTGCGGCTCGCCACTTATCTGCCTTCAAAGCCAGCCGGATCTTGTTCAAATTGCTCCCGATTGTCGTTCCCTAATCGCTGCCATCTTTACAACGCCGTTCTCCCTAAGATGGCGTCATAGGGGGCGCTGCGCCTCTCTGCAGTGTAAGGGTACGAGAATGGGGGGTGGGGGGTGGGGGAGTTGACAGGGGTATGGCGTAAAAGGTAGGAGTATGAATTTGGTGCATGGAGGTTTACTCTCTCTAACCCCTCCCCCCCCCCCCCCCCCCCACACCCATCATTTCACACACACAAAGTTTCCTTTAACCTGCTTTTTAGAAAAAAACACCAACCACCACCACTATTTTTCTTCTCTTAGCCTATGTACAACTGGAGATATTACACCATGACACCACTATGGACATTTGCTGATTCAGACCTTTGCTGCATGAGTACTTTGTGAATTAGTGCTCCACTGTTTAAAAACGGATTCAAGAGACCCCTTCAAGCGACAAATTCATGTCTGGCACTTCAAATGGTTCTCTGCCGCATGGCAAAAAGTTTTGATCTTGTATAACAACTGCTCTACTCTTTCTCTCTTCCTTTTCCTCAACACCATTAGAATTCTTTTCTCTCTCTCTCTCTCTCTCTCTCTCTCTCTCTCTCTCTCTCTCTCTCTCTCTCTCTCTCCTCTCAAAGAAATCAAATAAATGGAGTTTTCATGAAAAGGTTCAAACTGGTATTAGACTCGCTAACTTTCCTTCTTTGCTTTTGTTAGAATAATTTGTAGTGCATACATTAGTATATGCTTGCCGAACAATTTTGAGCTAGGCTTTAAAAACCCGGCTCTTTCCCCCCTCCTCTTTGGGAGAGAGCTTTAAACATGAAAAGTTCACATCTAGGCTGAAGGGTGACAGTGTCGACTCGGTGTGAAAAGTCACAGGCATCTCCAATCTCTCTTTCCAAATAAAAGTTTACTTACTGAATAGCCGACAGGACAAATGATTACGTCCTC
>CM054138.1:73496898-73514398 GCA_028751875.1 Rapana venosa
CTCCGATGTGTAGCAATGGTGAGATTTTGAGTGTGCGACCGTTCTTGCCCATTATAAGGTAGCCGTATTTCAACTTCGGTGATATATGCTTGGCATGTTCTTGTTTCCGGAACCCATCGAACACTGACATGAATTATAAGAATCTTTAACGTGCATATTTTGATCTTATATATATATATATATATATATATATATATATATTATATATATATATATATATATATATATATATATATATATATATATATCACATATACACACACAAGAAAGAAGTTAAGGCACTGGCAGGTCTGCACTTGAAAGTTGACTAGGGAGATCATAAAAAAACAAACAACAAATCCCCACACTTAATTCACCCGATGCTGCCGAGATTCGAACCCACGACTTTATAGACTCACGGGATTGAAGTCAAACGGTCTTAACCACTAAGCTATAGCATCCATCATTCGTGATCTGATAGATGACAAGATGGGAGTGGACTCTGGCTCAAAACGGGGCTCAAACCATGGACCTCCTGTCTGTCTGCTTTTTAAACAGCCCACCAGCCCCAAACCACTTTTTGATCCGTATGGGTGACGGTAGCTCGCACCTGGGCTATAGGCTACCATCTGCAAAGAGATAGGTTATCTATCAGCTGCAAAGAGATAGGTTATCAGCTGGAGGAGTCTTGGCTGAAAAGCAGAGAGGAGAACAGACAGGGAACAGCAAACGATGAGACTAGAACTTGGTAGTCGGTGATCAGTATCTGCTTTTCTTTTCTGCCGGCACCATTGGCATGGAAAGTGTGGTGTGTGTGTGTGTGTGTGTGTGTGTGTGTGTGTGTGTGTGTGTGTGTTGTGTGTGTGTCTGTGTGTGTGTGTCTGTGTGTCTGTGTGTGTTTGTGTGTTTGTGTGTGTGCTGTGTGTGTGTGTGAGATAGTGTGTGTGTGTGTATTGTGTGTGTGTTGTGTGTGTGTTTGTGTGTGAAGTTGTGTGTGTGTGTGTGTTTGTGTGTGTGTTGTGTGTGTGTGTGTGTGTGTGTGTGTGTGTGTGTGTGTGTGTGTGTGGTGTGTGTGTTGTGTGTGAAGTTATGTGTGTGTGTGTGTATTGTGTGTGTTGTGTGTGTGTTGTGTGTGTGTTGTGTTTGTGTGGTGTGTGTGTGGTGTGCGTACGTACATGCGTGTGAGATAGATAGATAGATGGATAGATGGATAGATAGACAGAAGTAGGGATAAATCAGTTTATACCCCGAAGAGTTTTGAATTAGTAGTACGCTACAACACAACACAACACAACACAACACAACACAACACAACACAACAAACACAACACAACACAACACAACACAACACAACACAACACAACACAACACACACACACACACACACACACACACACACACACATGGGGTGGGTGGGGACGGGATAGCCTAATGGTTAGAACATTGTGGCCGCAATCTGACGTCCCGGGTTCGATTCCCGTTCAAGGGGATATTTTCCCCTGGAGATAACATCAGTGCAGACTCCACTCTCCCCAAAAGTCCTTCGGATGAGACTTTAAACCGAGGCCCCGTGTACAAACGCACCCAGAATATCTTGTGCACACGTTAAATCCTGTTCCGCTTTTCGTAAGAGTAGGCCATTGTGTGCCAGTGGGAACAGATGACAGAATTTACAAAACCGCATACACCTGGGGACAGGATGTAAAAAAGTACATAAGCGCTTATTCCATTATCCTCGATATAAAAGAATTAAAAAAACACACCAAAAACCACGCACGCACGAACGCACGCGAACATACACACACGCAGAAGGTCGCAGGCGCGCCTACGCGCTAACACACACATACTCACGCACACATACACACAAACCCACACGTACATTCAGATATGCATCAAATATTTCAAATTGTACACATAGTAGAAAATAACATTTAACTGAAAATACCAAAGTTCTCGGGGACGGGATAGCTCAGTGGTCGAGCACTCGCTTTCCCCCAGCCAAGTTAAGCAGCGTCGAGCGTGGTTACCAGTTGGATGGGTGACCGTTTGCGCGCCTTGGCTTCAGTACAGTTCCCCCAGTTCACCCAGCTGTAAATGGGTACCTGTCCTCTTTAGGGTCAGGGAAGGTAAAGCAGCGAGGGAGAGGAGATGGGCGCCGCCCTCAATATGCTGGCCCTAGAGAAGTTGAGGTCTCTGACGCCTCGCTCCCCTACGACCTTATAGGTTATGGGACTCCTTTACCTCCTTCCTTACCAAAGTTCCCAGGAGCCAACACTGGAATCTGGCCAAAGGGAACTGCCTAAAAGGCTGTCACTGACAGACAACATTTTGTGTGTGTTTTTGTTTTTAGTTTCAGAATTAAATCTTTTATAAATCATTGCGCAAACGTTAAATCCTTTTAAATCCTGTTCCGCTTTTCGTAAGAGTAGGCCATTGTGTGCCGGTGGGAACAGATGACAGAATTTACAAAACCGCATACACACGGGGACTGGATGTAAAAAAGCACATAAGTGCTTATTCCATTATCCTCGATATAAAAGAATAAATAAAATAAATAAAAATTTTCAAAACGATGGAGTTATAGATGGTTACCTTCACATGTTTCCCTCCATGTCTATTTTCTGACTAACCTAAATGTTTAATATGTTTGGGGTGTTGTTGTTGTTGTTGTTGTTGTTCCTCAGCTAGAGCTCCGAGGCTCACCAATGGGGAGATTTCTGCTCCGAGGCTCACCAATGGGGAGATTTCTGCGACATTAAAGTTATTTTCCTAGAACATTCAAGATATTGTTTAGGTATATGTTTATCATATGACATTAGTGTGTGATTTTACACACGTAGAGTGTCAACTATGCGCGTTAAGGATCCCGCAATTCTTGTCAGCGTTGGGTGGGTTACAGAATCACAAACAGCACCCATCCCCAATGTAGTAATGCGGATACCTTTATTGTGGGCAGAAAGGGTTGCAAATCTCACCGTTGTTGAACAGAGGACCTCTAGTCGAGGAACGAAAAATAAAAGACAATCTGGATGATAAGTATCTTAATGTGTATTCTAAGTATTGTTTTGCTGTCTCTCTACGTATATATGGGGACGGGATAGCTCAGTGGTCGGAACACTCGCTTTCCCCCAGCCAAGTTAAGCAGCGTTGAGCGTGGTTACCAGTTGGATGGGTGACCGTTTGCGCACCTTGGCTTCAGTACAGTTCCCCCAGTTCACCCAGCTGTAAATGGGTACCTGTCCTCTTTAGGGTCAGGGAAGGTAAAGCAGCGAGGGAGAGGAGATGGGCGCCGCCCTCAATATGCTGGCCCCTGGAGAAGTGAGGTCTCTGACGCCTCTGTTGTTGAGCTGTACAATATTATCGACTATTTTAGAGAACTTTTAGCTATAGACAACAGTCTGCAGAGAGTGAAACCGCTTTCGAAAAATTGAAAGCATGAGTTGACCATCGTAATCCCAGAAATCCTGACAGCTCCCTCTCTAACCACAACTTGCGGATGTGGGCGTGTGAAAATAGTCACAACATAAATCATTCATTACACAATGAAGAGTACAAATTATGGATATGAAAAACGAAAGATCATTCACAATACGGGAAAAGAACAATAAATCAGCATGATGGTTAGATACATAAATTGCACACTCTCTGTCTCTGTCTCTCTGTATCTCACGTGCAATGCAAAGGCATCTACACACGCACGCACGCACGCACGCACGCACGCACGCACGCACGCACGCACGCACGCACGCACGCACGCACGCACGCACACACACACACACACACACACACACACACATGGGGTGGGTGGGGACGGGATAGCCTAATGGTTAGAACATTGCGCTCGCAATCTGACGTCCCGGGTTCGATTCCCGTTCAAGGGGATATTTTCCCCCTGGAGTTAACATAAGTGCAGACTCCACTCTCCCCCAAAAGTCCTTCGGATGAGACTATAAACCGAGGCCCCGTGTGCAAACGCACCAGAACATCTTGCGCACACGTTAAATCTTGTTCCGCTTTTCGTAAGAGTAGGCCATTGTGTGCCGGTGGGAACAGATGACAGAATTTACAAAACCGCATACACTCGGGGACTGGATGTAAAAAAGCACAAAAGTGCTTATTCCATTATCCTCGATATAAAAGAATTAAAAAAAAACCACACACGCACGCACGCACCCACGAACGCACGCGAACATACATACACGCAGAAGGTAGCACGCGCGCCTGCGCGCTAACACACACACACACACACACACACACACACACACACACACACACACACACACACACACACACACACACACACACACACGCACGCACACATAAACACAAACCCACGCGTGCATTCACGTATGCATCAGATATTTCAAATAGTACACCAGGAAAATAACATTTAACTGAACATACAGAAGTTCTCAGGGGCTAACACTGGAGTCTGGTCAGGCCAAAGGAAACTGCCAAAAACTGACAGACAACATTTTTGGTGTTTTTCTTTTTTATTTTCAGAATTAAATCTTTTATAAATCATTGCGCACACGTTAAATCCTGTTAAATCCTGTTCCGCTTTTCGTAAGAGTAGGCCATTGTGTGCCGGTGGGAACAGATGACAAAATTTACAAAACCGCATACACACGGGGACTGGATGCAAAAAGTACATAAGTGCGTATTCCATTATCCTCGATATAAAATAATAAATAAAATAAATTTTTTTTTTCAAAACGATGGAGTTGTAGCTGGTTATCTGCACTTGTTTTCTTCCATTTCTTTTTTCTGACTAATCTAAATGTTTAATATGTTTGGAGTTTTGTTGTTGTTGTTGTTGTTGTTGCTTTTGGTTCCTCAGCTAGAGCTCCGAGGCTCACCAATGGTGAGATTTCTGCATATGCGACCGTTTTTGCCCACCTTTACGAATGTATAATAACGTGTTTGTGTAGACATTAAAGTTATTTTCCTAGAACATTCAAGATATTGTTTAGGTATATGTTTATCATATGACATTAGTGTGTGATTTTACACACGTAGAGTATCAACTATGCGCGTTAAGGATCCCGCAATTCTTGTCAGCGTTGGGTGGGTTACAGAATCACAAACATACCCAGCATCCATCCCCAATGTAGTAATGCGGCTACTTTTAGTGTGGGCAGAAAGGGTTGCAAATCTCACCGTTGTTGAACAAGGGACCTCTAGCTAGCCGAGGAAAGAAAAATAAAAGACAATCTGGATGATAAGTATCTTTTTTTTTTGTTTTGCTGCCTCATCTTCTGTGACGTCTCCCGTCCTGCTGTTCCCACGCCGCTCATTCCAATCTCCCCGCCACAACCATCCCCAGATTTTGTTATGTCTCATCCTCAGAGTCGGAGGTCCACAGGGAGCCAATCACTATCAGGCCGCCGCGGGGCCACCAGCCAGAGGGGCCCTGCACTGCTGCTGGGTCACTTTGGCGGTGTTCAGTGGTGCCTGTTCTGAGCTAACATACGCAGGACACCACCTACTAAGCCCCCTACTAACGACAGTATTAGCTCAGTCGCGGAGCCAGACTGAGTGAGTTGCCCACCCGAGGTGGCAACCACCACAACGTCCCTCCAACGACCATCCCCCGCGAACCTCCAACCCCAAAGGCTTTGACACAAACTCACCACAGGCACAGAAGTGTATGGGCAAACCGAATCTGAGGTCACCATGAGACCAGAGAAACTGGGACCACCGAATCAGAGGCAATTTTTTTAATTGCATGATGATCAATGACAATGAGGATGACGTAATTATGCTGCTGTGGAAGTGCATATGCTTTGAGACTACTTGACAGGGTTGTACTCTACGCTTACTATCATAATATACCCCGGCGTCAACCGGGCCCGAGAGATACAGACACCTGCAGTGTTGGTCAGGTAATTTGAGCAACACTCTCAAACTCGCATCCGTTAAGTGGATGAAGCTCGACTGTGTGGTCCCAGTCTTCCCACTGAGCCCACAGCACACTCACTCTGGGTAGGAGCCGGCCGGAGTCCGAAAAATCCCTATGACTTATGGGATTCGAACCCGCGACCTTCCAGTCCGTAACCCAAGGCGCTAACCACTGCGCCATGGCGGCTGGTGGATGATAAGTATCTTAATGTGTATTCTAAGTATTGTTTTGCTGTCTCTCTACGTATATATAATCTTAGAGTTGTTCAGCTGTACAATATTATCGACTATTTTTAGAGAACTTTTAGCTACAGACAACAGTCTGCAGAGAGTGAAACCGCTTTTGAAAAATTGAAAGCATGAGTTGACCATCGTAATCCCAGAAATCCTGACAGCTCCCTCTTCGGGAAAATGGATCGCCATGCTGCAGCGCCACTTTTTGTTGTTAATGCTCTAACCTTTGTCTGTGGATGAGAATGTCTTGTGGACATTTTTTCACCTTTACTTTCCGGTTGCAGAGATGTTTTTTTCTTTCAATTGCGTTGAACGTATGTTGCAAACCTTGTTTACACCTCAATTTGAAAGACTAACACCCAGACGTGGTTTACAATCTAAGGAATGAGCAAGAAAAGTCCGGATTTTGAGTAACGTAAATTTAGTCAGGTCAGATTCTTTCACATTCTACGTGAGTACTTTAACCCGAGAGGTGATATTGTTTAGAAAAAGGGCGAAGATAAAGCAGCAACAACAACGTTTTAATCTATAAAATAATGCAGCAGAGGTAAGGTAACACAAAAGCGCTACAGTAAATATTTTATCTTTCAAGATTTAAGGTCTTGGAGAGAAAAGGTAACACAAAGGTGTTACAGTAAATATTTTATGTGTCAAGATGTAAGTAGTTGGCAAATTGAAACAATACACAAGAAAACCCATAGCGAAGGCAGGAGACAGCCAGACCCTGGCACTGGCGGCAGTGTTGTTCAATGTTGCACGAGCAGACTCGACAAACCAGCAGCAAAATGCACACACAACACACTGCCTTCAACAGACTGCACAAAAACCATCCACCCCGGCCTCTTGTTCCCTCCCATCCCCCTAAACCGTCTCTTAACGGCCCAGGGCTGGCTAATTATTGATGAAGACACTGGTTGCTCGGAATGCCAGCCCACCTATCAACTTCTAGTCCCACCCTCCCTTATCAATAGCGGGCGGCATGCAACGCTGATCGTCCAAATCCCCACAGACCTTCTTGTTTTTATTTTATTTTTATTTTACCCTCCACTCCTCCCTGACAAAGATTCCCAGCGCACTACTACGCCGCCGAGAGTCTGTGAAATCTGATTCCTGCCCGTACCCCCGCAACAATCTGATACACTGCCGCGTCGCTGGAAAAGACCACGCCAGGATTATGGAGCTTCTACCTGCAAGACGTGAAGTAACAGGAGACTGTTGACAGCAAAGCTGATGATCCTATTTCTGGGACAAGGATACAGTTTTATGCCGTAAGAGTTTTACCTGTCCCTAAGCCTGTAATGATACAGAGGGGAAAGGGTCTGATGGTAATTGAGTCAGGTAAGGCCCCGACAATGTACGTCCAGAACTGAAGGAGGTTATAATTATGGTGTGCTTGAATAAAGATACTGCTTTTACTGGCTGTCATTTTCTGTGCAGTATTTTTTTTTTATAAATAGGAATTTTTATGTCAAAACGTTGATTTTTTAAAAGTCTTCTTTGATATCAGAAGGTTGGTTTCTGGTCTGTTTCTATGTCAGAACTTTGGTTTCTGGTCTGTTTCTATGTCAGAACTTTGGTTTCTGGTCTGTTTCTACATTAGAAATTAGGTCTCTGGTCTGTTTCTGTGTCAGAATTTTAGGTTTGGGTCTACAAGCTTTGACAATATTCTGTTGGCATCTTACGTGAGCACAAACCAGTGTCAAGAATGATCTTCGCCAGAATTAGATTTGAAGCTTAATTTGTTTTCGTCAGATATCACTTAGCTATCCAACAATTATAACGTTCAATCTTTGGCCCTTTGGCTCTTTGGCAGTTCTAGAAGAAATTACTGATGCTCAACTTGACTGGCTGGCTCTGCCAATTAAATCATAACGCAAAAAGCAAAAGTAAAATTGATAAGTTTTGGAAAATTTATTGAAGTGTTTGGTATGGTGGGTACAGCTAAAGACATTCAAATGTTAGACTTGAATCATGGTATGGCTGATCCCGAACCCCTCTCCAACATCTGTTCTTCAAAATAAAGTTATCAGAGCACCCACAACTAATATGTAATTGCCAGTTTGCCATTATTGTTGACAAACCAAATAACATTACAAGCCAAAACCAATTCTCAAGCCTCACATAACAATTTTTTTGTTGCTGTGTCTGCATGATTTTCCGATCTGCAGTCCTTGACAGTTTTATCGTCATGCCTGAAAGCCAGATTTCCATGTGCTGGTTATATACTTATTCTATCAGCACACCTGTCAGTAGATTTTGGTCTGCCAGGTATCACAAATTTGTAGAAGTCTCGCATTACCATAGTCAGATCAGCTAGCTTTGTTATCTTCCTTTTTGTTGCATATCGGAGGGGTGTGCACGTGCTTATGCGACTTCACCCACGCATTAACGTGGACCAAGCTGTGCACAGGAATGCGTATTGCTTTCTGACTGATGTGTGCGCGCACCCGAGGGATCAACAGAGAATCTGGGCACACATTCATTAAGCTGACGTCTGCTAGGAGAGCTTGGTGGCGGATATGACGCACCACCCATGACATCCTGGACCTGATTAAGCAGAACAGAGTTGTACTTTATCCACAGTAACGTCCCTTCTCACAACAGGTGTTCACGACATAATGGTGGTCACTGGACCTAAAAGGGGACTTGGCTTTGGGGTGCCCGAACTCCTAAAGTTGATGCTTTTACCCTGTGTATCATTGTCTGTTCATGATATGCGTGTATCTTGTGTGTGACTATATATATTTGATATAAGTTAATCCTAATATTTTGTGGATGGTTGCGTGCGTGTAAATGATTTGAATGCAAGCGCTTCGATTTGTTTGCTTAACAAGATTCAGCGCTATATAAATTCTATACATCATCATTATCATCATCATCATCATCTTCGTCGTCGTCTAGGCAGGAAAATTACAAAGCACTAGAAAAGCCTCCAGGAGTTATGACCTGAATCCAGCCCCGTCCCCCCTCTCCCCCTAAGTGCAAGAAAGTATGTACACTTGCTACAAAGAAGCTTCTTCTCTGAGAAACCTCTGCTGCCCAGCTCTTTCTCTCTATCATGAGCTTCTTCCTTCCTTTTTCCCCAGACAGAGTTGGTGCAGTATAGATGAACTCCTCCACCTGACATCTGACATGACATGGCATGGCATCTCACCCTGATATTGATTGCACCGTGAAACAGGTGATTGTGTTGGCACACAATCTGTTCACTGCCATTCATTCATCTCTCTCTCTCCCTCCCTCTATCTCTCTCTCTCTCTCCCTCCTCCTCTCCTCTCTCTCTCTCTCTCTCCTCCCTCTCTCTCTCTCTCTCTCCTCTCTCTCTCTCTCTCTTCTCCCTCTCTCTCTCTCCCCCTCCCTCCCTCTATCTCCCCCTCTCTCCCAGGTCTACCTTGAAAGCTGATGCGTAATCTCCCCATGCGCCATGATTCAGTGATTTTTATGGGTGCAGACTTGCTAGATCATGCTGGTCTGGCCTTCAACAGCAGCAGGAACAGTCTGGTTTACCGGGTGCACGCAGGAACTTCAGCCATAACAACACAGCCAAAGAAAGAAAGAAAGAAAGAAACACATAAAAAAAGCCTCCAACAACCTTACCACCGCCAATTTCCACATTAATCGTGGTGGAGCCTTATCGAAGCAGGAAATCTTCCTTTTGATGTGGGTAAGCAGAATCCAACAAGTGTTTGGTATGGTGGGTCCTTTCCTTCTTCTTCTTCTTCTTGTTCTTCTTGTTCTTGTTCTTCTTCTTGTTCTTCTTGTTCTTCTTCTTTCTTCTTTTTCTTCTTCTTCTTCTTCTTCTTCTTCTTCTTCTTCTTCTTCTTCTTCTTCTTCTTCTTCTTCTTCTTCTTTCTTCTTCTTCTTCTTCTTCTCCTCTCTGTCTCTCTCTCCAGTGGTGGAAGTGTGGTAATAAGATGGAAAAGAGTGGCGCTGTTTTGTGGAGCTAAGCTCTCCTTTTCTGTGGCGGCAGGAGCCAGGGGGACTGTAAGAACAAGAAGAAGGGACACGAGGATGGGGAGATAGATGGATGTGTGCGCGGGGCTTTGGCCAACACCACAGTAAATCAAGGCTTTTACTTTATTAGGGGATTGCAGGCTGAGAGTGCTGGATTAGCGCTCCCAACCCTTCCAGATGCAGTGGCAGATAAAGCCCCCGGTCCACAAGCTTTGGAAGATCGGCATATCTTAAGAAGAAAATTGCGAGAAATGGCCCGTGAACGATTGTGATGTGTGATTGATTAAAGGCCTGCCAAAGCCTTCAGCACCTTTTGCAAAACATCACTTCAGAGCCCCCAAGCTTTTTTCTGCCCCCCCCCCTCTCTCTCTCTCTCTTTCTCTCCAAACCAAACCCCCCTCCTCCCCTTCCTCCTCTTCCCCCCTCCCCCCCTCTTCCACCTCACATCATTTTCCACGCTTCAGCCGGCTCACCTCCTTCTCTCCTCTTAAGCCCGCGCTATTTTTAACAGGATAAGTTGAACAAAATTATCTGATGGCACCTCCTGATAATCGCCTCCATAACTACGCCATTGTCCATTCCATTTGCGGCTCCCCGCACTTTCCCGACTTAAGCAATAAAGACGACAATATTTGGTGATCAAGTCTCTTGCACCTGGGCTTGCTGGGTAGTCAGCAAAACTTGACAGCGCTACGCAAAACAATTTCTCAGGAGTGGGGGGGAAAAAAGAATTATGGGGGGGATGGGGGCAGGGTGGGGGGGGTGGGAAGGGGGGAGGTTGGAAGGGGGGTGGTGGAGGTGAGGGCTGGCTTTTTTTTTTTTTTTTTTTAGAGGAGGTTAAGGCTTCTAGGCTCTCTTGCCTTTCCTTACACGACCTAATGTGTGTGTGTGTGTGTGTGTGTGTGTGTGTGTGTGGGGGGGGGGGGGGGGGGAGGGGGGGAGTGGAGGATTGTAAGAAACAGGGCGGGAGGGAGGGAGGGAGCAGCGGTAGGGAGCGAGCGATAATGGCCTGGAAACTTGGCGTGGCCTGAGTGTTGACTTTGATTAGGAAGCCAAGCAGGGAAAAGAGCCCCAGTGAAGGGAAGATAAGTAACTGTCTTACCTGGCTTACTGCCCCTTTCCTCCGTTCCCAGTCCCCCCCCCCCCCCCCTTGTGTTGTAGTAGTATACTACATCCATACCTAGCTAGCTAGCTAGCGGGGGCCTAGGGAAGGAGGGGATGAGCAAGAGTTGACCACAGGTGGCTTTACTTTGGGCTATCAGTCTACCTGTTTCTTTTGGAAAGACATAAAAAAAGAAGCCCTTCAAATATCCCTGTAAAAAAATGGAATATGAAATTTGGGCCGCACACCGGAGTTAAAAACCCCACACTTTTCCTTCTGTTTTTCTATGTGACTCTTTATATTCATACGGCACGTACTACTAAGGCATCCACAGAAAATAAAAACCACTTTTTGTGAAAGACTAGCCTCTGACTCAAAACTCATGTGATTTTGGACAAATTTGGTAGGTTTGAGTTTTCAGCAAACACTGTACCCCCCTCAGTCCTTTGTCGTCTGCTAGCTTCCTTAACGCAATATGCATACGCGGGGTCAACGCTGTAGGAATACAAGCAATCCTCATTTGATGGTTATTTCCAACTTTCTCGTGACTACCTGGTATTTCTCTATATCATCAATCTCAAAAACAAGTGTACAGTGCATTTTTTTATACTTTAAAAAATCTGTGAAAATCACCAACATTTTTTTCGACTCGCACTCTATAGAAAATACTACATAACCCCCAAATTAATACCAGTGTGTAGCCTTGAATCTTCCCTCTCTCTCTCCCCTGCCTTCCTTTATTATACTGGCGTGGTACCTGGTCTTCCTTCTCCTGTCCTTGTAACTCTGCAGGAGGTCTGCCCTGCTGGCCTCAGTTGACACATTCCGGCTTCAGAGCAGTTTTTTGTTCTACAGAAAGCATGCTGGGTATGGACCCACTCCTCGCGTGGAGATGCCAGGGCTCTGTCAGAATAAATAGAAACCTCTCGTTCTGGAAATTATGTGCTAGGAATTTCCTCTTTTCTATCATTCTCTTCGTTTCTGCCTCGTTCCTTTTCTTCCTGTCACCTCCTTCTTGTCTATTTTCTGACATCTTAGTTATTTCTCATGCATTTTTCCACAGAAAGACTTAAAATACTGCAATTCTCTCCCACGCCGAAGTTGGATGTGCTAGGCCTGACTTGTCAGGTGTTTAGTGGCGGCGCAACCCATTTTGGCTCATATGTCAGACAAAAAAGTAGTTACTGTCTGAGCGTTCAACAACGAAGAAGAAGTAATCCACCAAAAAACTGACTTAAATCACGGATCACGGGATCTTTAAGTCCGTAATTGATCCTCTGCATGTATATATATATATATATATATATATATATATATATATATATATATATATATATATATATATACATATATATATATAAATATATATATATACATATATATATAAATATATATATATATGTATATATATACATATATATATAATTTATATATATATATATACACACACAAAAGGGATATGAGGCACTGTCAGGTCTGAATTTTAAGTTGATCTGGAAAATCATAAAAAAAGTCCCCACCCTTAATTCACCTACCCCGGCTGCCGAGATTCGAACCCACGACTTCATGGACCCACGGACAGGGATTGAAGTCAAAGAGTTTTAACCACTCGACTACAGCGAACGTCAGTTGGAAAAAAACTATCATTAGTTTGCACAATCATCAAACTTCACTTCTAACCAGCCACATTCATCCGTTACCTGTATACTCCATCCCGTTCCCTTCGTTCAGCCGCAGATACTTTGTGCTTTCGAACACCCAGATTCAAACAAACCACTGTTGGCCGTCGCTCTTTCTGTGTCTGGTCCATCCACCTGGAATGACCTCCCTCTTTCACTTCGCCAGAAGCCTTCACTTGGTACCTTCAAATCCAGCCTCAAAACACACTTATTTCCTACTTGAGACTTTCCCCCAAATATCTGTCCCTAATTTTCAACAGCATCTTTCACCTTCTAAGTGTTGTTCCGAGTGTGTGTGTGTGTGTGTGTGTGAGTGTGTGTGTGTGTGTGTGTGTGTGTGTGTGTGTGCGTGTGTGTGCGTGCATGCGTGCATACGTGCGCGCGCATGGTTTTGAAATCTGTTGTTCATTATGTTTAAGGAGAGTTGCATGCCTGTAAATGATTGAGTGCAAGCGCTTCGATTTGTTTGTTTATTTACAAGATTCAGCGCTATATAAATTCCATAATTATTATTATTACCATTCCATTCACCACTTACCCACTCAGCCTTGCCCAATCACAGAGAGCAGCAGAGGATCGAGAGAAACGGCGGAATCTGGTTGTGACGTCATTAATGAATGCTGCAACCACCACTGGGTCAAGAAAAAGGTGAGGGAGGACTGACTAAATCATTATTATTTAATTATTTATTTTTTAAAATTATTATTATTATTATTATTACTATTATTATTATTATTATTATTATTATTAATATCATCACCATTATTATGCAAGGATAAAGATTGTAGGCTAAGCCCAGTCTAACTATATTATGTCATAAGTAAAACACCTATGCATCGAAAAATTCGATAAAACATGGAAGGGAAAAAAATCCCTAATAGTGACACTTCAAAAAATAACATTCATGAACACAGTACACGATAACATCAGTTGCTTCTGTAAAACGAAAGAAAACCAAGCACCCTTGCCACCCCCCCCCCCCCCCCCATCTCTTCCCCCCCCCCCCCTACCGAAAACACACACACAAAAGAAGACAGACATGTATATATAGCATACCAGGCATTTTAATAATGATTTATTTGTTTTTATTCATTTATTGTTTTATATCGAGGATAATGGAATAAGCACTCATGTGCTTTTTTTACACCCAGTCCCCGTGTGTATGCTGTTTTGTAAATTCTGTCATCTGTTCCCACCGGCACGCAATGACCTGCTCTTACGTAAAGGGGAACAGGATTTAACGTGCGCGCAAGATGTTCTGCGTGCGTTCGCACACTGGGCCTTGGTTTATAGTCTCCTCCGAAGGACTTTTTGGGGAGAGTGGAGTCTACGCTGATGTTAACTCCATGGAAAATATCCCTTTGAACGGGAATCGAACCCGGGTCGTCAGATTGCGAGCGCAATGTTCTGACCACTAGGCTATCCCGTATATCCCGTGTAAGGAATGCTGCGATCTTTCCAGGCGTTGTTTGAACGGATTGTTCTACTTTTCGTCATGCCTGTTCTTGTTATTATATCTTTGGTACAGAATCCATTATTTGCTGTGACAGAGACCGGCTAGATAGTTAAAATCTTTTTTGATATTGAGAAACAAATTGTTTAATGACAGTATTGGCCTGGTAACATACTTTGTCATTTTGTTGCTGTTTGTCTTCTCGTTTATACTCTTGTTGTTGTTGTTTGTTGTCGATAATAATGATGAAGTCGTCCTTGTTTTTGTTTATATTGTTGTTGTTGTTCGTTATTTCTTGTTAACTCTCTTTGTTTTTGCTCTTGTTGTTGTTGTTGCTGCTGTTCTTGTCATTGTTGTTGGCATAACACAAGCGCATTCATGCGCTGATAACGCACATACATACGCGTGCAGGCATGCACGCGCACCCTCAACAAATAGACACAGACACACACACACATATACACACGCGCGCATGTGCGCCTATGATTCATGCACGCACATAAACATACACATGCATGAATATATATTCTGAGCGCGCTACCTGTATGTAAAAAAAACCCACATAAGTACTTATTCCATTATCCTCGATATAAAAGACTAAAAAAAATAAAATAAAAAAGAAATAAAAATCTGTCTGTCTGTCTCTGTCTCTGTGTCTGTCAGTCTCTGTGTCTGTATGTCTGTCTGTCTGTCTCTCTCGCCCCCCCCCCCCCCCCCCCCTCCCAACAATCCCTTCTTAGCCACGACTCACTACCCATCTCTCTGTGTGTAATCAAGACTGCCAGGCGGTGCTTTAAGTCAACGCGTATTTTTAACTGACTTAGGTCCAGAATCGAATAAAAGCTCAGGGGGCCCCGATCCGAAAAACCAACAGGCTGGTGGTACCACTTTCTTAAGTCTCCTTCTGAACTCCCCTCCCCGAACCTTCAGAGATCTTGGCTGTAGAGCGTGGGAACGAGGGGCAAGGCGAAGGATTAGCTGCCCAAATCTGTCTATCTGTTTTCATCTCCCTGACAGACGCAATGACAACAGAAAGGGACAGAAGAGGTTAGGTCCTTAGAGACTTTCCTTTCGCGCGGTGGTAATCACTTTAGTCTTTAGAGGGGGGTCAAAGAGTATTGTGTGTATGTGAGTGAGTGTGAGTGGATTCCTCCAAGATTTGGGATTAGTTGCTTGAAGTGTTGTGTAGGTTTTTTTTTGGATGGAGTTAGGAGTGGTTTTGATTTCAGCTTACGGGTTTTAAATTGAGGGGAAGTTGTGTAAAAAGAGTTGGAGGAAAAAAAACACGGAGGGAGGAAGAAGAGGAGAAGGGGGATGAATAGGAGGAGGTGGGTATAGTTAGGGTTTTTTGTTCTTGTTTTCGAAATAGCATTCTCAAATTGAAAAGTAGCCAGACCGTGATAAACTGTTCTGTGACAAACCAAAGGACTCTGTGGCTATAGGCCTAAGTTTCAATAAGTTTATCATCCATGTTAAACAAGTGATTGGTATTTTCTAGAAAAAATCTAAAAATTGTCTTAATAATATATCTACTGACTCACCATGTTATCATCAAATAAGAAAAATACTGTTGTACAGAAATAGAAATATTTGTATGAATTGAAAATAACGTAAGCCTCAGTACAGAGCCGTGAGGAACACCGTATTCAGTGAGTAGCAAACATTAAATTACTACAAAAAGTAATCCATAATGTTAGCTATGAGACAAGTATAGGACCTAACGTGTTATATTTTAGACCAAAGTGTTCAGTTTCTAAAGAAATACCACATAAATGTATTACAAGCTTTAGTGAAATCAATAGACAAAAACATGTGATATTATGTCACTTATGTTACCCAGCAATTATCATTTTGAGTAATGTCATATTTGTAAGCATGCATGGAGGGTTTTTTGTTGCTGTTTGTTTTTCGGGGGTGGGGGTGAAGTGGTGGCTGCCTTATCTTCTGAAATGTTTCTGTCCTGCTGTTCTCACGCCGTTCATTTCAATCTCTCCGCCCCCAGCAATACCCAGATTGGTTATGTTGTATCCTCAGGATAGAGCAGAAATCTACAGGGAGCTCATCCGTTTTGTCATACATGCAAAGAAAGAAACCCCATGCAATTAGAAGCAATATAAAAGAAAATGACCATACTATCTAAGACGTAGGACCTCAAAGAGCCACCATGACTTTGGATACTGAAGCATTCTGATGTTTTGTATTACCAGTAGCACCATTTTGAGCAATGATGAAAAAACTTTAAAAAATGAAAGAACAATGCTTTGAAAAGAATACAAACTCAATACCCGTCTTAACAGCCAGGCCCTTTGCTGGGTACAGCAAAGTTATTAATGGTTCACTTTCTGCAGTGCAGGGAAAATGTGTAGCTGTTAGGTTCCCACCAAAAAACAACAACAACAACAACCAACAACAACAACAAACAAACCCTAAACACACACGAAGAGAGATAACTTAAAAAGGCAGTTGTTATTCAGCCCACCAGCAAGCAGACATGTAAACGATAAGTGAATAGAAAGAAAAAAAGGTAGAATTCCTCGCTCACAACAGGCCTCTTTGTAGAGGTGTGCGTCCATGAATCTATGAATCCCTGAATCCATGGTGGCCTTCTTCTTCTTCTTCTTCTTCTTTGCATTCTTCTTCTTCTTTGCATTCTTCTTCTTCTTTGCATTCTTCTTCTTCTTTGCATTCTTCTTCTTCTTTGCATTCTTCTTCTTCTTCTTTGCATTCTTCTTCTTCTTTGCATTCTTCTTCTTCTTTGCATTCTTCTTCTTCTTTGCATTCTTTGCATTCTTCTTCTTCTTTGCATTCTTCTTCTTCTTCCTCTTCGCATTCTTCTTCCTCTTTGCATTCTTCTTCTTTGCATTCTTCTTCTTCTTTGCATTCTTCTTTGCATTCTTTTTCTTTGCATTCTTCTTCTTTCTTCTTCTCTTTGCATTCTGCTTCTTTTCTTTGTTCTTTTCTTTGCATTGTTCTTCTTCTTTTGCATATCCGGCTGTCTTTCTTTCTGTCTGTCTAGCCTGTCTCTCTTTCTAGGTGCCTATCTGTCCATCTGTCCGTTTGTCTGTCTCTCTTTCTCTCTCCCAACAATATCTAGGACTGTGGTTATTCCAGTTTGTGTCTCTGTTTCCCATCTGTTTCTCTTACTAAAAGTGTCTTCTTCGAAAGTGTGCGCGCAATTATTTTCTGCGCTGCACCATG
>CM054138.1:73519398-73531898 GCA_028751875.1 Rapana venosa
GAGCGTGGTTACCACTTGGATCGGTGACCGTTTTCGCGCCTTGGCTTCAGTATAGTCCCTCAGTTCACCCAGCTGTAAATGGGTACCTGCCCTCTTTAGGGTCAGGAAAGGTAAAGCAGCGAGGGAGAGGAGATGGGCGCCGCCCTCAATATGCTGGTTCCTTGAGAAGCTGAGGTCTTTGATACCTCGCTCCCCTACGACCACATAGGTTATGGGACATCTTTACCTTTTACTTCTTTTCAAAGTAAGGTTGATGACAGACCGAAGAAAGGCAGACAACAACCATCCTACACTGCCAACATCACTGAGGTCAGTGGTCTGGGAGGAGGGCTACAGGAAGATCGTAGAACTCAGCAGAGACAAGAGAAAGATGGTGAACTCTGGTGGCATTGCGTGGAGCTCCTACCTTCGACAGCGTGGAGACACACACATACACATACACACACGGGACGTGCACGTGCATGTACACATGCACACTCATGAACACACATACACGCATGCACGCATAGATGCATGTACGCGCGCAAAAACAGACAGACACACGCACGCGCGCGCGCATGCACACACTCCATCCTATTGTCTTCAGCACGTGAGTATGTGCCTGACTGGGTATGTATTATTTGTTCAAACAGGCGCTTCCATGGAAGCACTTGTGCGTGCATGTGTGCATGCATGCTCGCATATGTGTGTGCGCGCGTAGATGAGTACGTGTTCGTCAATGTGTGCATGTGCATGCGCATGCGCGCGTGGATGCATGTGATTGTGTGTATAATCATAATGTGTACATGTGCACACCAGTACATACGTTCCTATATGTGCGTATGGTTGCGTATGTGCGTGGACGTGTGTGCGTGCGTGCGTGCGTGCATGCGTGTGTGTACATGTGTGTGAATGCATGTGTCTGTGTATGTGAGCGCGCTGGTGTGTGTATGCATGTGTACATGCGACTATACAGAGGTGGGTGCATGTGTATTGGTGTTAATTTAAGAGCCTTCTAAAAGAGTAATTGTACTCAACATGTTTTCAGAAAAGTGGTAACGATTTTAAGTTCTGTTTGATGGCTTTATTAGTATAATAATGTAGATAGTTATACATATCTAGTTGGCTAATTTGTTAGTAAGTTCGTTGTTTAGTAGGCTATCTAGTTAGTTAGTTATCTGGTTAACTGGTTAGTTATCTAGTTAGTCAATTTGTTAGTACGTTAGTTTATTAGTAGGTTGGTTAGTTAGCTAGTGTGTGTGTGTGTGTGTGTGTGCGCGTGTGCGTGTGCGCACGCTTGCGTGCGTATATGTGTGCTTGTTTATTTTATTTATTTATTAATTACGTATTATTATTTTATATCGAGATAATGGAATAAGCATTATTTGCTTTTTTACATTTCAGTCCCGTTGTGTATGTGGTTTTTGTAAATTTGTCATCTGTTTCCACGCGCACACATTGCCTAATCTTCCGAAAGCGGACAGGATTTTAACGTGTCGCAAGATGATTCTGCATACGATTCGAACACGGGCCTCGTTTATAGTCTCATCCGAGGAACTTTGACATTCAGTTCGTATTTTTGTCAACTGGGAAGAAAGGCGAGGCTGGAACGAACCAGAACCTCACGATTAACTTGTTGCAGCGAACGCTTTAACATCCTGCCACCTTCCTTCATTGCTTGTTGTATGTAAGCCTGGTGTGCGCAGGTGCGTGCATGTATGTATGTGTGAGTGATTCATGGTATCGTGCGTACCCTAGTGCATGCGTGCGAATTGTGTACATAGGCACAGCGATTGTACAGTGTGTGTGTGTGTGTGTTCCCTTGTGTGTGCGTGTGTGTGTGTTGTGTGTGTGTTGCAGCGGCGCCGTGCATGCGTGCGTTTGGCGTGCGTCTGTGTGTGTGTGTGTGTGTGTGTTGGTTTGTGCCTGTAACCCTGGGTCATGCAGTGTAGGTGCGGTGTGGTGGTTGTGTTAATGGGACAGTGGAAGGATTGGTTGTGCTTAGCAAGTGGCTGGTAAAACGACAACAATTTAATTAAGGTGTGTGTGTGTGTGTGTATGTGGCGTGCGTGCGTGTGTGCTTGGTGTGTGTGCGCGTTGCGTTGCGTGTGTGTTTGTGTGTGTGTGTGGTGCGTGCGTGTGTGGTGTGTGTGTGTGCGTGCGTGCGTGGTGGTGTGTGAGTGTGTGAGTGTGTGTGTGTGTGTGTGCGTGCGTGCGTGCGGGTGTGTGAGTGTGAGTGTGTGTGTGGCGTGCGTGCGTGTGTGTGTGTGTGTGTGTGTGTGGGTGAGAGAGAGAGAGAGAGAGGGGAGTGTGTATGTGTGTGTGTGTGTGTGTGTGTGTGTGGTGGGTGCGTGCGGTTTATTTTTATTTTATTTTATTATTTTATATCAAGGATAATGGGAAAAGCACTAATATGCTTTTTTACATTTAGTCCCCGTGTGTATGCGGTTGTGTAAATTCTGTTATCTGTTCCCACCGGCACACAATGGCCTTCTCTTACGAAAAGCGGAACAGGATTTAACGTGTGCGCAAGATGTTCTGCGTGCGTTCGCACACGGGGCCTCGGTTTATAGTCTAATCCGAAGGACTTTTGGGGAGAGTGGAGTCTGGACTGATGTTAACTCCAGGGGAAAATATCCCCTTGAACGGGAATGGAACCCGGGTTGCCAGATTGCGAGCGCAATGTTCTAACCACTAGGCTATCCCGTAGTAGTAGTTCTTCAGTTTAACGTCCACTAAATAGTGATATCAGACGGGAAAGTGTGTATATGTGTGTGTGTGTGTGCGCGCGCGCACGTGCGTGTCTGTGTGTAGGGGGGGGAGGGGTATGCACATAACTAATCAATCGCAATAAACAACTATTATGAAAAAAGCATAAACAAGAATTCTGAAAAAACGGCAACAACAACAAAAAAACAACCCCCAAAACATCAAACAGCAAAAATACTAACTTTCCAATTCATATAACTTGAAGCTATCATTATATTAGAGGAGTCTGAAAAGGAGTTTCAGGCTATCCCGTGCGTGCGTGCGCGTGTGTGAGTATGTGTGTAACAATAACAACAACAATAACAATAGCAACAACAATAACAATAAGTTTAATTCAGTTTTTGCAGGCCATATGGCCCATAGGAACAACAGTTAATCATATACTTTCATGTAAGGTGAACATCCTTACTTCTGATATCTAAACATTTAGTAACAAACAATCCAACTTTAAACATCAAACTAGGTTTAGTGTTCATACAAAGAAGCTGCACCTTCAGATTCTATGGAAATCTGTAATAATACAGAGGAATACATTTTCTTCGCAATACAGCATATTTTGGGCATACAAGTAAAAAGTGACAAACATCTTCAATTTGTTGTTAGCCATCACACTGAGAGCAGAATGGATCAGTAATCGGTTTGCCATAACGTGAAATTCCATTTAAAGGTAATCTGTTTGACCTCAGTAAACATATAGCTCTACGGTATTCTAAAGATTCTACTTCACATACATAATTTGCTCTACAAATAATCGGGTGATAATCTAAGCAGTCAGGGTATGCTGATAGAGAGTCATGCCATTTTTGTTGGTACACATCTTGTATTCGTATTTGGAATTCTTTCATGAAGGATGAAGAATTACCACAATTTTGCATTGTCCAAACATAACCAAATCCGTGGGTGCATAAAATCTTTCTAACATGTGTTACCCAGTTTATTCTCCCTGCTTCATCCTGTCTACACAACATATTGTAGCATTGTCTGGGATATCTATGATCAGTAAGTAAAGTATGTTCTTTCGAGCCAGAAGGCCCATAGAGCCGGAGCTTATCCCGGTTTCTGTAGCGTTAAGCGAACTGATGGTTTTTCACCACCCCTGTGACAGGACGCTAGTCTGTCGCCAGATACTTCCCCAGGTACCCACTTGTACACCTGGGTGGAGTGAGGAAAATAGGAGTAAAGTGTCTTTCCCAAGGACACAACACCGAGCTGAGCGGGGATCGAACCCGCGACCTCTGGATCACGAGTTGACCGCCTAAACCACTCGACCACGGTGCCTCCCTCTATGATCAGGCATATCCAAAATTTTTAGCCAATATTTGATTACTCTGTGTGTGTGTGTGTGTGTGTGTGTGTGTGTGTGTGTGTGTGTGTTCGATTTAACATCTATCAACTAAAAGTGATATTATACAGTGTATACGAGTATGATTGAGCTTGTGGTGTGTGTGTGGTGTGTGTGTGTGTGTGTGTGTGTGTGTGTGTGTGTGCGCGCGCGTGCCTGTGCGTGTGTGTCCGTTCATGCCTGTGTGAGCGCACGTGAGTGTGTGCATCCGTGCATGCGTGCGCGTGCGCCTTTGTGTATGTTTGTTTGTTTTGTTTGTGTGTATGTGTATGTGTGTGTGCACGCGCGCGTGGGTGCGTGTGTGTATGTGTGTGTATGAGTGTGTGTGTCCTTCGGATGAGACTATAAACCGAGGCCCCGTGTGCGAACGCATGGATAACATCTTTCGCACACGTTAAATCCTGTTCCGCTGTTCGAAAGAGTAGGCCATTGTGTGCCGGTGGGAACAGATGACAAAATTTAAAAACCCGCATACACACGCAAAAAAAATCATCTGAGCGCTTTGATTTGTTGCTTTACAAGATTCAGCGCTATATAAATTCCATACATTATTATTATTATTATTATTATTATTATTATTATTATTATTATTATTATTATTATTATTATTATTATTATTATTATTATTATTATTATATGTGTGTGCGCAAGTGCGTATGCGTGCGTCTATGCATGCTTGTATATGTGCGCGCGCGCGCGTGTGTGTGTGTCTGTGTGCGCGAGTGTGCGCCTGAGTATTATGTGTATGTTGTGTATTTGCTTGTTTTGCCTACTTTTAAGCAAGCGTTCATGCATGGATCCGTGCATATGATTATGTGTACTACGTGTTTGTGGAGTATGTGTTTAATCAGATAGCGTTTGGGAAGGATTAATAATTGTGCTTAACATGTATCTGATAAACCAAGAACACATTTCAATCTCATTTTGTTGGACAACGTTGATGCGTTTCTGCTAATCTGAGCAAATCTTCTTCAAATCTAGAGAAGGCAAAAGAACATTAACTCCGATAGATATCTCCTAGCGCAAGGTTTTAAGATCTGAGGTATCCCATTTCACCTGTGTTTTACGGTTGCTGTCATAAACTTTTTCAAACAAGAATCAATAAATATTTAACACGTGGTAATGGAACCTGTGATAGAATATGGGTAGAGAAAGTGTGTGTATAATATGTGTTTGTGAGTTTGTGTGTCTGTTTGTGTGTGTGTTTGTGTGTGTGTGTGTGTGTGTATGTGTGTAAGTTTGTGTGGGGTGGGGGGTGGGTGGAGGATGGGGGTGGAGTGGGATATGTGTATGTGTGTGTGTTAAAAAGTGTGTATGTGTGTGTATGTTATGGTGTGTGTGTGTGTGTGTGTGTGTGTGTGTGTGTGTGTGTGTGTGTGTGTGTGTGTGCATATGTGCAAAAATGTGTGTGTGTGTGTGTGTGTGTGTGTCATACGCACATGTGTTCGCACATGTAAGCATGTATGCATATGTACGTTCTTCTATCTATCTATCTATCTATCTATCTATCTATCTATCTATCTATCTATCTATCTATCTATCTATCTATCTATCTATCTATCTATCTATCTATCTATCTATCTATCTATCTATCTATCTATCTATCTATCTGTCTGTCTGTCTGTCTGTCTGTCTGTCTGTCTTCTGTCTATCTATCTACCTATCTATCTATCTTACCTATCTATCTATCTATCTATCTATCTATCTATCTATCTATCTATCTATCTTATCTATCTATCTATCTATCTATCTATCTATCTATCTATCTATCTATCTATGGTGTGTGTGTGTGTGCGTGCGTGCGCGCGCGTATGTGTGTGAGCTAATGTCTCTTTTGCAAGAACTAGCAGGTATGTGTGCAAGGTTGCGTGCTATTTTGTCATTTAATATTTTTCTGTTTTTTATTGCTGCTCTCCCTGTCTGTATTTACATTCTATATTTCTAAAGAAAAGATATTTAACATAGATAAATGATAAATGTGGTCTTGAGACGAGCTCTGCTTACTTTTCTTCTGAAGTTTATAATGTTAACAGAATCCTGTTCTAATGCGGTTTATGGTTTTAACATATACATGATCATGTTTGCAAGCTTTGACCAAGTTTCTTTACGTGTATCGTGATCTATGAGAGAGAGAGAAAGAGAGAGAGAGGGGGAGAGCGGGGGGAGAAAGAGAGAGAGGGAGGGAGAGAGAGAGGGAGGGAGAAAGAGAGAGAGAGGGGGGAGAGAGGGAGGGAGAAAGAGAGAGAGAGGGAGAGAGAGAAAGTGAGAGAGAGAGGGAGGGAGAGAGAGAGCTCGAACTCAATGATTTATTCACGAAAAGGCCATTGGCCCATATACGGAGGGGGTTGCCCAACTCCTTAGTATTTTAGTGGAGGGGAAAAGCAATAGGAACAAAAACAAAATGTTATTGCATAACAAAAAAGTCAGTAGTGAAAATATGACTGAAGATAACAGTTCATCTCTTATTCTGAAAGCTTTACACAAATATAAAGTGAGGCTGCGCACAACCTCAGGATGACTTGACGCCATCAGTAAACAGAGTCTAAATGAATTAGGCTGTCTGCTATATTTTTATGGGGATGTAATTCTGCCTAACATCCCCTAATACTAGGGCAGCACAACACAAAATGGACTTCGTCCTCCGGTGCTTGCTTACACAATGGACATAGCAACCTGAGGTCATCAACATCACGTGTGTGTGTGTGTGTGTGTGTGTGTGTGTGGTGTGTGTGTGTGTGTGTGTGTGTGTGTGTGTGTGTGTGTGTGTGTGTGTGTGTGAGAGAGAGAGAGAGAGAGAGAGAGAGGAGAGAGAGAGAGAGAGAGAGAGAGAGAAGAGAGAGAGACAGACAGACAGACAGAGAGAGACAGAGAGAGACAGAGAGAGCTAGAGAGTACAGTTTCCATTCCATTTCAGTCTCCTCCTTCATTTATTTTTCATTTTATTTTATTTTATTCTATTCTTTCTTATCGAGGATAATGGAATAAACACTTATGTGCTCGTTTTCTTTTTAAAATCCAGTCCTGGTGTGTATGCGATTTTGTGAATTCTGTCATCTGTTCCCACCGACACACAATGGCCTACTGGGGGAAGGGGGGGGGGGATAGCCTAGTGGTTAGAACAATGCGCTGGCAATCTGACGACCCGGGTTCCATTCCCGTTCAAGGGGATATTTTCCCCTGGAGTTAACATCAGTGCAGACTCCACTCTCCCCAAAAGTCCTTCGGATGAGACAATAAACCGAGGTCCAGAGTGCGAACGCATGCAGAAAATCTTGTGCACACGTTAAATCCTGTTCCGTTGTTCGTACGAGTAAGCCAGTGTGTGCCGGTGGGAACAGATGACAAATTTACAAACACCTCATACAGACGGAGGCTGGATGTAAAAAAGCAAATAAGTACTTATTCCATTATTCTCGATATAAAAGAATTAAATAACATAAATAAAAAATACTCTTACGAAAAGCGGAGCAGGATTTAACGTGTGCGCAAGATGTTCTGCGTGCGTTCGCACACGGGACCTCAGTTTCTAGTCTCATCCGAAAGACTTTTTGGGGAGAGAGGAGTCTGCACTGATGTTAACTGCAGGGGAAAATATCCCCTTGAACGGGAATGGAAACCCTGGTCGTCAGATTGCCAGCGCAATGCTCTAACCACTAGGCTATCTTAAATGAGAACTCTAGAAACATTGGAAGTGTTGTATTATGATTCCTAGCTCGCTGCATTAAGTTCCCAGCATCAGCCGCAGAAACCCTCCCCCGGTCACAGCTAGGAAGGAAAGCGACAGTCAAGTCAGTCTTCAGACTCTTTTTTTAAAAAGGTACAGGTAAAGGTGTCCCCCATAACTTATGTGGTCGTAGGGGAGCGAGGCATCAGAGACCTCAGCTTCTCCAGGGGCCAGCATATTGAGGGCGGCGCCCATCTCCTCTCCCTCGCTGCTTTACCTTCCCTGACCCTAAAGAGGGCAGGTACCCATTTACAGCTGGGTGAACTGGGGGAACTGTACTGAAGCCAAGGCGCGCAAACGGTCACCCATCCACTTGGTAACTACGCTCGATGCTGCTTAACATTAAGTTGGGGAAAGTTAGTGCTCTAACCACTAAGCTATCCTGTCATCCCTCCCTCCCCCCTCTTTTTCCCTAAAAATCAGCCATTAAATTCTTCATCATTTCTTCCTTACCTGTAGGCTGCTCTTTTCGTTTTTTCCACATTCATAGCGTGAATGTACAGTTGCCTACATCACCTTGTAATGAAGAGGTCTTGAAACCAATGAGAAGACTACGCCAAGGAAAATGTTTTGGGTTTTGTGTAGAGTAAATGCTTCAATTTTTTTTAATTGAAGAAACTGGTGATATAACCTTTCTAGAACACGCTCCAGTTGTTTGAATAAAAGCTGATTTTGTGGGAGGAGTGGGAGTGTGGGGTGGGGGATTAATGTAGGAAAATAACACTTTTAATGTAGGAAAATAATCCTTTGATTGACTGCGCTCGTGCGCCTGTTTTATTATCATAAGTTCTTATCATTTACTCTTTAATTTCGCAGATAATGGAATAAACACTCAAGTGCTTTTTTTTACATTCAGTCCCTGTATGCATGCAGTTTTGTAAATTTTGTCATCCGTTCCCACCGGCACACATTGGTCTACTCTTCGGAAAGGTGGAACAAGTTTTAGGGTGTGCGCAAGATCTTCTGCGTGCGTCCACACACGGGACATCGGTTTATAACCTCATCCGAAGGACGTTGGTGGGGAAGGAGTCGGCACTGATGTGAACTCCAGGGCAGACTATCTCCTTGTACGGGCGTCTCGTGGTGGCTCGAACTGTAAGGTGACTACAACCCCCACCCTTATCACCAGCTTTCACGACAAGCACAGGTGGTCATTTTCAGACTACGCACAGGGCACAACAGGCTGAATAAACACCTCCACAGAAAATTGAAAATTGCACCATCTGCTATGTGCCCCTGTGGAGAAGAAGAACAGGATACGGCCCACATCCTACAAGACTGCAGGACTCTCCAGACGCTAAGGCTGGAAGTGTGGCCTGAGCCCACGCCTCTGGAGCAGAAACTGTACGGCACGGTGGATGACCTGCAGGCAACTGCTGAATTCCTCAGAAGATCTGGTCTCAGAACATTAACCCAGGCAACGCAAAGAAGAAGAAGACTACAACCCCCTGCCCAGAGAAGACCCAGTGACCATTTGTGAGGCTGAGGACTGCACACTGCAGACTCAGACATCCCATGTTCACCAAGTTCCACATTTGGTGATTTTCTGATCAGCACTTCTCCCATGACAATGGAACACTTCCTCCAGATCTGTACTGTCCAACACACCAAAACCTGAGGGCCAATAAGTATCTGGCCTACTGACCTGCCCATGAGGAGCAAAACTCTTGAAGGGCCTTCAGTGTACCACAGCGTTTGATGGGGTGTTATGAACTTGCTGTCTGAGATGTTAACGAAGACGAAGATTGGCAGCACAAAGCGTAAACTCTCTAACCACTAGGCGACATTATCCCATCCCCTTGTGAGCGAAGGAAGGAGAGACAGAAAACAAGAGTCAGAACAAGAAATTTAACTAAACCCTCATGCCATGGACTGATGACACGGGTTATATACCATCACCTCCTATTTCCTCACCAGAGCAAAAGAAAGGCTGAGCTAGCTCACAGCTTCCTCAGCTGTCCTCTGCTTTAGCTGTCAACACCTGACAAGAGGGAGTTCTCCAAGGCAACCCTCAGCCTCCCTTTCTGTTCATCACCGCCCCAGTGTCAAATTACACACCACACGAGCAGAGGAGCCAAAGAAAGGACAGGGGATGGAAGGGCTGGCTATAGCTCCTTCCCTCAGAACATGAAGACTCATGTTGAGCAAGGATTACTGGCAAACGACTCACTCATTATGCAAATGTGGCGGTCCCCCCCCCCCCCCCCCCAAGTAGGGGGTGATGAGGAGTGGAGTTGGTGTTGGGGTGGGGGTGGGGATGGGGGTGGGGGTGGGGGGAGATGCCGCTTCTTTGGTATCAGAGTCTGAGAGGATGGCGATGAAGTGAGGATGGTTTAAAAAATAAAAAAGAGGGTGGGTGGTCGTGTTTTGCCTTTAAAAAGAGGGTAAAAGTGCGGTGTGATTGTTTTTTTGGTGTTGTATGTAGTAGTGTGTGGTGGTTGTGTGTGTGTGTGTGTGTGGGTGTGTGTGTGGTGCGCGCGCGCGCGCTTGCAGCTTGCTTGCTTTCTTGCTATTTTTATGCCCTGAATTTTTTTTCTTAAAAATGTAATATTCGCCAAGAATTTGAAATTATGATACCCCATTAACACAGAAAACGGGTTTTTGTTCTGAATTATCAGGTGATTCCAAATTAAGGGTTGTTTTTTACCCATACGAAACGATGATGAGAAAATCAAACAAAAAGCACACTTTCATACACACACAATTTAAACACAAAACACACACAACACACACACACACACACACACCACACAAAAACCACACACCCAAGCTGAAGCTCAGTAAGGAAGCCCTCAAAAACACCAACCCCAACAATGCCCCAAAACAGGACTTTTTTTCCGGGTTTAAAGAACCCCACCATGCCTTGCCAGTCAGCCTACTTGCCACAATGGGCCAATCAGAGCAGGGCCACACGGGATCAACAGAGCAGGGATGAAACCCCGCCAGGGGTTGGGAGATTGACTGAGTGACCGAGGGTCAATTAATAGGATTTGCCTGACGCTCTCTCTCTCTTTTCTCCCCCCTTCTCCTTCTCTCTCTTCCTCTCTCTCCTCTCTCTCCCCTTCTTGTTCATCCCCTTGATCTGTCTGCGCCTGTCACCGAGTCTTCTATAAAGTGTCATAACGATTTATAACATTGAGTAATCTGTTATCTTGAGGTAGTTCTTTTTGTATGCTTCCTTCGTTTTAAAATTTGTTGTGGTTTTTTTTACCCCCAAGTTTTTTAATTTCCCCAATCATTTTAATTACAAATGCAGCTTTGAGTGAGTGAGAGATACAGTGTGGTGTGGGTGTGTGGTGTGGTGTGTTTTGGGGTGTGGTGTGGGGTTTTGGGGTGAATCCTAAATGACATACTTTTTATATAAAAGCAAGGGGGGGGAAAGAGAAATCAATAGCGCGGCTTCCTTGTCACCCCCCCTAAAAAATAAAAGAGTTAATTCAATGCAATATTACTTATTGATTTAGTTTTTGTTGATTTAAGTTGTTGTTTTCCCCTTTTTTTGAAGTAATTTTTTTATACCCAAAAGTCATCTTGAATAACGAACAGAAATAGAATACTTAGTATTTAAAAATGATATTAAAAAATTTGCTTTGGTTCTTTATTCTTTTCATGACTTAATGACACAATTATTTTTTGCAAAGAATCCAGGGCCCCTTTAAATTTTGCAATGGTTAACTTTTCAAGGCGGGTTTTTCTTTTTCTCTTCCTAAACATGGTTAAATCAAAAGAACATTACTCAGGTAAGGGCCAGTGACGAAGCACTTTTTTATGACTGTAAAAGTGGGGTAACACCACGCGTCTTGAATAGAATCTTCTTAATAAAACCTTTAAAGCCCTTTTTTTGATCACATTATTTTGCAATGTCGAGCAAACGGCGAGTTTCTTTTCTGGAAGTTTTTTTTTCGTTTTATCTAAAACGTTTCTATTTAAAATTTGTTGCTATTTTAATGCATCTATAGTCCCAGCTACATGAACATTTTAGCAAAAATCTTTTTCTCCTCTCTTCTCTCCCTTTTCTCTCCTTTTCCTCCTCTCTCTCCCTCTTCTCTCTCTCCTTTAATGTGAATGTCTGTTTTGCAAGAAAAACTGAATGATTACTTTTAAAAAAATTATTATTCTTACTTTCCTATTCGGTTTATGAAGTGAGATTACCAGGGTTATGCAGGTATGGATAGCTTAGAGGTTAGAGCACTGGCTCTTACCAAACTAAGGTTAAGCAGCGTTGAGCGTGATTACCATGTAGATACGTGACAGTTCGCGCGCCTTGGCTTCAGTACAGTCCCTTTGTTCCCCCAGCTGTAAATGCATACCGGCCCTCTTTAGAGTAAGGGAAGGTAAAGCATCGAGGGAGAGGAGATGGGCACCACGCTGAATATAAAGGTAAAAAAAGGTAAAGGTGTCCCATAACCTATAAGGTCGTAGGGGAGCGAGGCGTCAGAGACCTCACTTCTCTAGGGCCAGCATATTGAGGGCGGCGCCCATCTCCTCTCCCTCGCTGCTTTACCTTCCCTGACCCTAAAGAGGGCAGGTACCCATTTACAGCTGGGTGAACTGGGGGAACTGTACTGAAGCCAAGGCGCGCAAACGGTCACCCATCCAACTGGTAACCACGCTCGACCCTGCTTAACTTACCTGGGGAAAAGCGAGTGCTCCGACCACTGAGCTATCCCGTCCCTACGCTGAATA
>CM054138.1:73536898-73544398 GCA_028751875.1 Rapana venosa
TGTGCTCGCATTTACTTTGTGTGAGAGAAAGAGAGAGAGAGAGAGAGAGCGCGCGCGAGAGAGAGAGAGAGCGAGAGACAGAGACAGACAGATAGTATGACACAGACAGACTAACAGAAGGCCAGACAAGGGAGACAATCACAGAAGGTGCGAAGACCAGCTTTCATCCAATCAACGCCCACACGGACCACAGAGCATGCTGGGAGCGGAAGCAGTTGACACGCTCTATTAACTCTCTGGGGCCCAGATCAGTGGGTCCCCTCAGTAACCTCCCCTCCCCTCCCCCCTTCCACCCCCCCCCCCCCACTGTGTGCCTCCACCCCTCTGCCTACCTCCCCTCCCCTCCCCTCCCTCACTGTCTCCTCATATCATCAACACATCACAGAGAATCGAGAGAGAGAGAGAGAGGAGAGAGGAAGGAGAGAGAGAAGAGAGAAGAGAAGAAAAGAGAGAGAGAGAAGAGAGAAGAAGAGAGAGATTTCATGTTCAAAAATTTTAAAAAAAAAAAAATTAAAAAAACAGGGGGAGTCTAGGGATTTTTTCCTTTTTCTCTCTCCCCCCTTTCTCCCCCCTTTTCCCCCCCACTTCTCTCTCTCTCTCCCCCTCCCCATCTCTCTCTCCCCCCTCTCCCCTTCTCTTCCCCTCCTACCCCTTTCCCCCTCTCCCCTCCCCTCCCTTTCTTCTCTTTCACCCCCTTTCTCTCTTCTCTCTCTCTCTTTCTCTCTCCTCTCCTTCCCCTCTTCTCCCCTCTCTCTCCTTCCCTCTTCTCCCCCCCTTCTTCTCCCTCTCTCTCCTCCCCCTTTCTCTCTCTCTCTACTCCCCTTTTCTCTCTCTCTCTCTCTCTCCTCTCTCTCCCTCCCTCCCCTCTCTCTCTCCCCTCTCTCTCCTCTCCTCTCTCCTCTCCCCTCTCATTCTTTGCTTTTTCAAAATCCTATTTTTTAAATTTTTTCCCTGTGAAAAAAGAACTTCAATTTAAAAATTAAAAAAATTTTAAATTTCTAAAATCTCCCAAAATTGATAAAACTGGTAAATGTTTTTGATATTCTTCTGAAACTAAATGATTTTTTTTTCAGACTATCTATCAAAAAATTAATTTTATCTATGATAAATTCCTGCTTTTTTTAAAATTGAAGTTATTATAAATTTGCAAAACTAAATACAACATTATAAACCACAACTCAACATGTTTTTTTTTCTGTAATAAGTTTCTCTTTCAAACATCTCTACTGAAGAAAAATCAATTAAGCGTGACGGGGTGGGGGTGGAGGTGGGGGTGGGGGGGGCATTGTGCATGGTTTTGAGCCCTTTTTCCCTCATTTAATAATAATAATAAAAATAAAATAAAACTAAGTATGAATTTAAAGTGCTAATCCTTTTTAAAAACAACAAAACAAACGCTCAGATTTTTTTTTAAAATACGAGGAAAGGGAATAAACACTCATATGCTTTTTAAAAAAAAAAAATATTTTTTAACATCCAGTCCCCGTGTGTAAGCGGTTTTGTACATTTTGTCATCTGTTCCCACCGGCACACAATGGCCTACTCTTTCGAAAAGCGGAACAGGATTTAACGTGTGCGCAAGATGTTCTGCATGCGTTCGCACACGGGGCCTCGGTTTATAGTCTCATCCGAAGGACTTGACAACCTGGAAACCAGTCCAAGCTTGAGCTACTACCGGGACCCTGTTGAAAGGGCGGGTATTCCTTCCCCCCCTGGATTTAACATCAGTGCTGACTCCACTCCCCCTCAAAAAGTCCTTTCAGATCAGACTAAAAAATCCAAGGTCCCAGTTGAGCAAACCCACACAGAACATGTCGCCCACACGCTAAAATCCGATTTGTCTTTTCGGAAGAGTAGGCCATTGGTGCCGATAAGAACGGGTGACAGAAATATGTTTTAAAAAAGATACACATGTACCATGAAGCCTGAATGGGCCTGGTGGTGAGGCGTGACCGTGATCCAAGTGCGGGTCGATCCAGCTCGTAGCTCGAGGAGGCGGGAAAGGACACTAAATAGATCCCTATTATCCCATACCCAGGTGTCAAGTGGGTACCAGGCTCTCGGAGACTACTTCTGGCCAGACTACTTGCTGCCAGGGGTGGGCCCATCCCTCTCCTCGCGCTTTACTTCCCTGACCAAAAGGGCAGTAACCATTACAGCTGGCGAACTGGGAACTGTACTGAAGCCAAGGCGCGCAAAACGTCACACCATCCAACTGGTAACCTGCGCTGCCTGACGCTGCTTAAACTTGGCTGGGGGAAGTGACGTATTCCGACCACTGGGAATCCGAGAAAGGGAACACAATTTTAATTCTGCGCTAAAGGGATTTCAGTTTTCCAAAATCGATATCGAAATAGTGATAGCTATGATCTTCTCAGATCCCCCAATTCCCATCATCATCCTGCGAAGTGTCTAACCCTCTCTTTCTCTCCTCTCTCTCCTCCCTCTCCTCTCTCTCTCTCTCTCTCTCTCTCCTCTCTCTCTCCTCTCTCTCTCTCTCTCTGTGCGTGGTGTGTGTGTGTGTGTGTGTGTGTGTGTGTGTGTGTGTGTGTGTGTGTGTAAATGTTTCTAAAACTGTTAATTATTGTTGGTTGCATGTGTAGGAGTGGGTCGAATGCAAGCGCTTTGATTTTGTTTTTACAAGATATAGCGCTATATAAAATCCATTTATTATTATTATTATTATTATTATTATTATTATTATTATTATTATTATTATTATTATTATTCTTATTCTTATTATCTTTTAAAAAAAATTAAAGCTAGAGATAAGACTACCCATCTTTGGAAAGTTATCCTTCCAAGTACGTAAGTTTTAGATCTAGCTTGTTGGACATCATAACTCTACTGCAGTTCATCTCTTGTCCAAATAAAATCTATGGAAACCAACAAAACAACGTGTGCCGACCAGAAAAGATTTTCTTATTATCAAATCCAAAACCAAAACATCAAACAAAACCCCCTCCAGAACACAATACCTTTAGATCAGATTAAAAAACAAACAGTTTTCGTACATAAAAGAAAAAAAAACCCCACCAGAACACGTTATATCATCAGAGGGGACTGAGTTCAATGTGTGCTTTTAAGCCCTGATTTTCACGATTAAATCCTTTACCCATGCAGGATTTCCGCCAGTTAACCCTCAATAGACCTGTTGTGGACATTTTCTCCCCCAACTAAGCCCAAGGTTGATGGCCATTTCATGTTAGCATGTGGCTGAAAGCCGGCCCCCAAACCACACCACAGATCTAAGCTGGAGGAACCGATTACCCATCTGATAAGCCTCCACCCCCCCCCCCCACCCCTTTACTCCTCCATCTCTTTTCCTAGCATTTCCAGCCAGATCCCTGGACCCTAAGGCTAAAGCACTGGCCCTTCAAACAGGGGCAGCCAGGCGTTGTAATGAGTACCACCAACACCAGTCCCTTCTTGGGCTGCCTGCAGACTTGGTTGCCTTGGCTGGAAAAGGCTTAGAGCTCCTCTGTTTGTTCTAGCTCTCTGTGCTGGACTAGGATTAGGAAACCTTGGGCTAACTACCCCCAGCCCTGCTCTTTACTTGTGTGTGGGGGTTTACCGATTGCCATCTCTTCTCCAGTAATGGATTGAGGCAAACAGGTTAGGGGATTGGCACCAAATCCGTTAAAAGTGGAGAGAGCCGCCCTCCTAACGTTCTTCTCTCAGGCAAGCCATCCATGAACCAAAAAAAGAAAAACGGAGACCATGGTTAAGCTGCCATGAGCATGTGGTGTCACGTGACTCCGACTGTGACGTCAGGGTGGCACTGTGGTGGTTGAGGTCTGGCACTTAGTCTGAGATTTTTTTTTTTTTTACAGGGACGGGATAGCTCAGTGGTCAGAGCACTCGCTTTCCCCCAGCTAAGGTTAAGCAGTATCGAGCGTGGTTACCACTTGGATGGGTAACCATTTGCGTGCCTTGACTTCAGTACAATCCCCCAGTTCACCCAGCTGTAAATGGGTACCAGCCTCTTTAGGGTCAGGGAAGGTAAATCAGTGAGGGAGAGGAGATGGGCGCCGCCCTCAATATGCTGGCCCTAGAGAAGTGAGGTCTCTGACGCCTCGCTCCCCTACGACCTTATAGGTTATGGGACTCCTTTATCTTTATTGCTACAAGCACAGGTGGCAAGATATGTGGGTTTTAAAAAAAAAGGATTTACAACATTGTTTTTCCGCACCTGGTTTCAGAGTGTGTTTTGTGGCTAACAGAGCCACTGATGTTGAGGAGAAGAAGTTTTTTAAATGTACAAATCTGACAGTAGATTATGAATCAATACATTTTGCAACTTGGTATTGATATGATAATTACTGAGACAAATGCAACACAATACAAAACAGACTTGATATCACTAAACAAAACGTTAAGGGAAGTAGAAAAATATATAATTATATCAAAGTTAACAAAATACCATTGCATAACATCTATTAGTATTTTCTTAATTTTGCTGTTAAATATATATATATATATATATGTATGTTTGTATGTATGTATGTATGTATGTATGTATGTATGTATGTATATGTATGTATGTATATGTAATATGTATATGTATTGTATGTATCTTTATTTTATTATTATCTATTATAGTATATATATATATATATATATTCATATATTATCATCATATAGTATATATATATATATATATCGTTGCGTATGCGACCGTTTTGGGCCACCATGAAGGTAGCCACATTCCATCTTCGGGGATGGTGTCTGAACAGGACAATAGTGTGCACGCCGCTTTTTTCTTGTCAACGGCTCTTACCGGCACCAAGAGACTCATCATTTTCCAAACAGCAGGTTTTAATGTGAGAGCAGGATGTGTTCTGCGTGCGTTCACACACACACACACACACACACACACACACACACACACACACACACACACACACACACACACACACAGAATGGCAGAAACAAACACAGACAGACATATACAATTATCACTATGCTTACACACTATCAAGCAGCTCTCTCTTCTCAATCACTCAAAGCATCAAAACCACAAATCTGAAATTCCAAATCAAAGTCTTTATTTTGTCGTCATAATTATGTTCAACAACACGGTCACAAGAATAATTATTATACAAGATACAAGCAAAACATGTTAAAAAAAAAGAGAGAGATCCCACTCATTTTTAGTTTGTGTTGGGTTTTTTTCTTGACAATTTTCAGTCATAAATAATTATATCATGTCACGAGAATATTCGTGTGTGTGTGTGTGTGTGTGTGTGTGTGTGTGTGTGTGTGTGTGTGTGTGTGTGTGTGTGTGTTGTTGTTGTTGTGCCGGTGGTGGTGGTGGTGGTGTGTGTGTGTGGTTGTGGTGGTGGTGTGTGTGTGTGGGTTGTTGTTTGTTGTGGTGGTGGTGGTGGTGGTGTGTGTGTGTGTGTGGTTGTTGTTGTGGTGGTGTGTGTGTGTGTGTTGTTGTTGTGGTGGTGTGTGTGTGTGTTGTGTGTGTTGTTGTGGTGGTGGTGGTGTGTGTGTGTGTGTGTGGTGTGTGTGTGTGTGTTGTTGTTGTTGTGGTGGTGGTGTGTGTGGTGGTTTTGTTGTGTGGTGGTGGTGTGTGTGTGTGTGTTGTGTGTGGTGTTGTTGTGTTGTTGTGGTGGTGGTGTGGTGGTGGTGTTGTGGTGTGGTTGTTGTTGTTGTTGTGGTGGTGGTGGTGTGTGGTTGTTGTTGTTGTGGTGTGGTGGTGGTGTGTGTGTGTTGGTTGTTGTTTGTGTGGTGGTGGTGGTGGCGTGTGTGTGTGTGTGTGTGGTTGTTGTTGTCGTGGTGGTGGTAGTGTGTGTATGTGGTTGTTGTTGTGGTTGTGGTGATGGTGGTTTGTGTATTGTTGTTGTAATGTAGTGGTGATGGTGGTGTGTGTGTGTGGTTGTTGTTGTGGTTGTGGTGGTGATGGTGTTGGTGTGTGTTGTTATTGTTGTGGTTGTTGTGGTGGTGGTGGTAGTGGTGTGTGTATGTATGTGTGTGTGCTTGTGTGTGTATGTGTGTGTGCGCGCGCGCGCGCGTGGTGTGTGTGTGTGTGTGTGTGTGTGTGTGTGTGCGTGTGTGTTCTTTTTCCTTCTGAAGCAAGACTTGCAGCATACTACTTACTATTGCAATGTGTAGCTTTTGTTTTAATTTTTTTTTCTTTCTGGATATTTCTTAGACGTGTATACAATATAAAAACAATGATCTTTTGAGCTGTGAGCATTGATAATTGAACACTATTGTTTTCTAAAAGGGCATAAGGTCAAGGTAAAGGTGCCCCATAACCTATAAGGTCGTAGGGGAGCGAGGCGTCAGAGACCTCAGCTTCTCTAGGGGCCAGCATATTGAGGGCGGCGCCCATCTCCTCTCCCTCGCTGCTTTACCTTCCCTGACCCTTAAGAGGCAGATACCCATTTACAGCTGGGTGAACTGGTTGGGGGGGGGGGGGGGGCTGTACTGAAGCCAAGGCTTGCAAACGGTTACCCATCCAAGTGGTAACCACGCTTGATGCTGCTTAACCTTAGCTGGGAGAAAGCGTGTGCTCTGACCACTGAGCTATCCCGTCCCCCCAAAAAACACAAAGAACTTGGAAAAGAAGAAACAAAATGTTTTAAATCGTAATGTATGTTTAGTACTTCAGTAATCTAGAAGAGAAACTTCACTTTAATAAATAAAAGATTGTACCATTTTCACAAACATATCAGGTTTCTGTGTGTAAAACGAAAGAAGGTAGTAATGAATAATTGAAAAATTACCTGGTATAATTTAGCCTTCACAAAATATTAATTTACTTGAGATTTGTACCTCCTGTGTAAATAACTGACTTAAAATCAAACGGCATTTTTGATCATTGAAAGACTGATTTAAGAGAGAGAGAGAGAGAGAGAGAGAGAGAGAGGAGAGAGAGAGAGAGAGAGAGAGAGAGGGAGAGGGAGAGAGAGAGAGTAACCGTACTTTCTCAAAGTGCATGATGGAACATTTTGATAATCAAGAATATAGAAAGCAACAAACGCTTTTTCGTTTTCATTCCAGCAGAGAAAAAAGTTTGCTCACACACATACATGCACACACACACACGCGCGCGCGCACGCACACATACGCACGCACAAACACATACACACAAAACTCACTGAGAACTAATATCATGTCATCAAAACATTCAAAACACAATAGAAGCTATCACAAACAAATCTTTGCAAAAATTCCAAACACAAAGAGACAGAAAAAATATCAAATTGTCATGTAATCATCTACAATCCTAAAAAAAATACTGTAACATGAGGAAAAAGAAAAAGCACACACACACACACACACACACACACACACACACACACACACAACACACACACACACACACACACACAAAAGAAAAAGCACACACACACACACACACACACACACACACACACACACACACACACACCACACGCACGCACACAAACCACACAGCCCACACACACACACACCACGCACACACCACGCGCCCACACACATACACACTTTCACACACACAACACA
>CM054138.1:73546898-73549398 GCA_028751875.1 Rapana venosa
CCCCCCAGTAAACATCTTACTTAACCAGCCCTACCTGTGGCTCTCTCTCTCTCTCTCTCTCTCTCCCCTTGTCTTCTTTTCACAAAAAAAACAACACACACACAAACAACTAAAGCATGACCCCCCCCCCCCCACCCCATTTTAATAATAAAAACAAAATAATCAAAAGCAACCACGTTTTGATGATTAATCGACGGACTAACTGGTTGACCAGTATGGTTGGCTGGGGCGTTGATAAAGGAACAAGAGCTTAAACTAGAAGAGGTTGTTTTTAATCTTGTTGTAATATGTTGCACACAAATTGGTTTTCATCTTGTTGTAATATGTTGCACACACATTTATCAGAGATTTCAACCTTACCCCAGGTAACAGCCATGGCCTCTGTGGTCGGCGGGGCTAAACACCATGATAGGATTGAATTGGATTGGTGGATTTCGAATAAAAAGAAGAGAGATTTTTTAAAAAAGGGGTGGGGGTGGGGGTGGGGAGGCAAATGAGCTTGGAATACACTTTGCGACATCATGAAATCTGCATTAGTAACTTCATTTACATGTGGATGTCGTAATCTAACGATGTCATCACCTAAGACAGACCAATCCCCTCCCCCCCCCCCACCCCCAACAATACCACCCCCCCCAAAAAAAATAAAGAGAAAAAACCAACCCAACCCTCCCCCCCCCCTGACCTACAAAACATCCACTTAACCCCCCCCCCCCCCCACCCCCCAGTATTGTGTATTCTAATACTAACGCCCATTAATCTCTTCCAGTGACATAACTACAACTATTAAACAGGCGATAACCATGCGGCATTACGACTAGAACCCCCCAATAGAACAAGTACAGGAAGAGTTAGGAAGCCAATAACTAGCTTCATATTCCAGATAGAATCTTCTTACCATCTTCTTTTTATTTTGATGGGGAGGGAAAACCTCTTTCTTTTGACACCTTTGCGTCACACTAATCTACCTGCCTTCCATAATAAACCCTCACATTATGGTCGTAAAAATGGAGCCACATGCGGGTGAGTTTGAGAAATATGCAATTTTTATGCTGGTTGGGTTTTTTAATTGTTTTTTTATTTGTTTTTTACCGTGGGGAGGAGGAGGGGGCGGCGATTTATTTTTGTAAATTACAAGTGTTATGAAAACCGTTTGGAAATTTTGTAAAGAGTTTAAAAGGAGAATACATAAATCAAAAAAAAAAAAAAAAGCAAAAAAAAAAGCAAAACAAAGGGGGGAAAACTCGCAAACCTCTCCAGCAGTAATAATTATTTTGGGTTGGATAATAATTTTTCAGTTTGAATAATTTATTAATTTTTCAACATGATTTAAGTCTGTGCTGCTATTTTGATTTCGTCGGTATGTCTTTCTGTCTGTCTGTCTCTCTTTCTGTGAGAGAGAGACAGACAGACAGAGACAGACAGACAGACAGACAGAGAGAGAGAGAGAGAGAGAGAGAGAGAGAGAGAAGAGAGAGAGAGAGAGAGAGAGAGAGAGAGACTGACAGCTTTTTCGGTACTTATCTCTCTTATCACACACTTTTGCATTGTTCATTCCATATCATACTTCCTTCAAAGCAAAGCAAACAAACAAATAAGCAAGCAAACTAGTAAGCAGGCACACAGGCTTCCTTCCATTCAGTTACACTCGTTCCAATTTTTGAAACATGAAAGATCATTCTTTCACCGTTCATTGTTGTTGTTGTTGTAAAAAAAAGTTGTACAAGATAAGAGACATTCAAATTTTACACTTCACAATAAATGTGTCACTGAGATTCAATTTTTTTAAACAACAAAAATGGTTGGGTTTTTTAAAATAGTATTTTCAAAATGATAATTATGATAATGATAATGGTGATGATAATAATAATGACACTGATGAAGTATATATGTTCATAATGTATGTTCTTTCGAGCCAGAAGGCCCATAGAGCCGGAGCTTATCCCGGTTTCTGTAGCGTTAAGCGAACTGATGGTTTTTCACCACCCCTGTGACAGGACGCTAGTCTGTCGCCAGATACTTCCCCAGCAGAGCTGGTACCCACTTGTACACCTGGGTGGAGTGAGGAAAATAGGAGTAAAGTGTCTTTCCCAAGGACACAACACCGAGCCGAGCGGGGATCGAACCCGCGACCTCTGGATCACGAGTTGACCGCCTAAACCACTCGACCACGGTGCCTCCTGATGTTCATAATAGAACGACAATAATGATAATGATGATGACGATAACAATGATAATAATAATAGCAGTGATGATAACTAACAGGAATGTTTGAGAAATATCACCTGAAAAGACAGTTTACTAAGCCCCGACTGATTCTCACGTTATCCAAAAAAAAACAACAACCAAACAAACCCAACAAAAATAAACCAATTAAAAAGTCACAAAACACGTCATAATTATATCTGCAAGCGCCATTATATCAGCATGTACGTCACATCGGCTCACTGGTGAACGCTTCATACAAAGCAGAAGTCACTGTACTACGTCATAAAAGCTA
>CM054138.1:73554398-73556898 GCA_028751875.1 Rapana venosa
CAATGGCAACAAGAGAGTAGTCCCTGGCAAAGTTCTGTAGACAAAAAAAGCCACTGTGATAGCGAACCAAAAATAATATACAAAAGTATGCAATCAGGAAAATAAAATAAATGGGTGGCGCTGGCAGCTCTTGTGGCGACGCACTCTCCCCGGGTAAGAGCAGCCCGAATTTCACCCAGAGAAATCTGCCGTGACTTAAAATGATATAAAATATTTTTTTTAAAACAATGTATGACATATATATGGAGGGTGTCTTGCTGTTAATACCACAGAGGATGAGTGAAGGAGGATTCAAACAATGCCGGGACCTCTGAAGAGTGCTCAACCAGGAGCCGAAACTCCAGTCAGGTCAGGCCAAAGGTATGGTCCTTACTCAAATATTCCCCTAATGCTGCCTTCAAAGTTTTATATTGTAGTGAATTTTTTTTTAATGAAAAAAACTGGAGCTAAAATTTTGAAGTTTGAGAGGATGTTGTGTTCGATGCAGGAATCAAACCTCTCATCTTGCTAAGTTAGTTTTCATTCATTCATTCATTCATTCATTCATTCATTGTCAAATATTTTCGTTCGATCGTTAGTCACGTGGAAGCTGACAGATTTACCATTAGATATGACTTCATTCTTTTATTAAACGCGGGCATTTTTGCCCTGGTAACCTGAATACGCAGTTTCATTCATAATTCATTCTTTCGTTAGTGCTACATCTGTCTATCGCCCATTCCTTCACAGTGGGTGGATCGGTGGTCTAGAGGTAGCGCGCCTGCCTAGAAAGCGAAAAGTCCGGGTCGGAAGTGTGCGGTGGTTCGAACCCCGTTTGGGCCCGAAACTTTTCCCCCATCCATGAGTGGTGGTCTGGGTGCTAGTCTTGCAGAATGCGACGATAAACCGAGGTCCCGTGTGTTACATCTAATTATTTAGCGCATGTAAAAGAACCCACGGCAACAAGAGAGTTTTCCCTGGAAAAATTCTGTAGAAAAAAGCTGATAGGGAAACAAATACAGTTGCAGACAGAAATTTATTTAAAAAAAAATAATGGGGTGGCGGTGCTCTTGAAGCAAGGGCTTTTCTCCCGGGAAGAGCAGCCCGAATTTCACACAGAGAGATCTGCCGTGACTTAAAGTGGAATAAATAAAATAAATAAATAAAATAAAAATAACACAACAGGAGACTAGGCAGTGTTGGCAAAAAGGCTTGAAACTCACTGTCATCTTTTATCTAATTGTAAGTTGATCAGAGCTGACAAACAAACAAACCAACAACAAAAAATCACGAACAGATATTTCCATATAATATCCCTTCCACCCTCCACCCTCCCTCCCTCTCTCATTGCCCCCCCCCCCCCTTCCCTTGTTTCAGACACTAAGGGTATGCTCTCTCTCTGTGTCTGTCTGTGTCTATCTGTCTTGTCTGTCTGTCTGTCTGTCTGTCTGTCTGTCTGTCTGTCTGTCTGTCTGTCTCTCTCTCTCTCTCTCTCTCTCACTCTCTCTCCTCTCTCTCTCTCTCTCTCTATTGTTAGAACATTGTGCTCACAATCTGACGACCCGGGTTCGATGCCCGTTCAAGGGGATATTTTCCCCTGGCGTTAACATCAGTGCAGACTCCACTCTCCCCAAAAGTCCTTCAGATGAGACTGTAAACCGAGGCCCCGTGTGCGAACGCAAGCAGAACATCTTGCGCACACGTTAAACCCTGTTCCCGCTTTTCGTAAGAGTAGGCCATTGTGTGCCGGTGGGAACAGACGACAGAGTTTACAAAACCGCATACACAACGGGGGGACTAGGTGTAAAAAAAAAAAGAGCACATAAGTGCTTATTCCGTAATCCTCGAAAGAAAAAGATAAAATAAATAAAAATCTGTCTGCCTGTCTGTTTCTGTCATTGCATTGGAGTCTCTGGGACGCTGCCTCTGTGTTCCTGACTACTTGTGCTTATCGGTGGTCTAGAGGTAACGCGCCTGTCTAGAAAGCGAAAAGTCTGGGTCGGAAGTGTGCGGTGGTTCGAATCCCGTTTGGACCCGAAACTTTTTCCCCATCCATTAGATCCTGAGTGGTGGTCTGGGCGCTAGTCTTTCGGATGAGACGATAAACCGAGGTCCCGTGTGTTACACATAATTATTTAGCGCACGCTAAAGAACCCACGGCAACAAGAGAGTTGTCCCTGGCAAAATTCTCTGATAGGGAAACAAATACTGTTGCAGACAGGAAGGAAAAAAAAGGTGGCGCTGCTCTTGTGGCGACGTGCTGTCCCTGGGGAGAGCAGCCCGAATTTCACGCAGAGAAATCTGCCGTGACTTAAAGTGGTATAAATAACTAAAAAATAAAATATCTCTCATTTCCTCTCTCCCTTGTCTCTCTGTGTCTGTTTCTTCACTATGTCTCTCTGTGTGTCGTCAGTCTTTCGCAGTCTGTCTCTGTCTCTCTGTCTGTCTGTCTATCTCTGTCTCTCTGTCTGTCTGTCTCTCTGTCTGTCTGCCTCTCTCTGTGCACACACACACACACACA